>CM065641.1:1080391-1632750 GCA_033220585.1 Dipteronia sinensis | reverse complement strand
TTAGGCGGCCAGAAATTTATTTTATTTTTTAATTATTTGCCCTACATACAAAACTAATATTCAATCTCTTTTCAATATTCAAATTTTAAACGGTGTAACTAAGATATAAAAACGATTTTGACTTCACCTAAACGATTTATCGGTAAAATCGGTTGACAAATGGGCTAAATCACCCATTTTTTACCCACCACCTAATATTGGCAATTTTGTCTTAATCATGATGGCTGCCTAGCGCCTAGACACATATTTTTAAACACCAATCATAATATTTTCATTGTTATTATGATAATAATTATTATAATGGTCCACCAATGCGGACCACATCAGTCCTAACACGAATCTTATTTAATCAACAAATAATTATATCAATAAATAATAATAATAATAAACATTATGTGCAGCCCGATATCTGAGACTGCCACAAGGAGAATACTCATCACGTGTTTGTAAATCTGCACAGTTGGACTCAAACCATTCCTGGATTAAATGTATCACGTAATTATTATTTTTTTAAGAATAAATCATTCTAATTTGACAACAACTATTGACTTAGCAGAGATGAGGATCTGCAAAATCAGAAGCTTTATATTAGCTGAAACAAAAATGTGGAATAACAACTGTCACCTATAACGTTAAGATGTTCATCTTTTTAGTTTTTCACATTTTGGTAAAAATTATCAAAAACAATGAGCACAAACTAATTAATTCAAGTATAAAATAACATTATACAGAATAAGGGCAAAATTTTGCATGCACTTGGTCATGCCTGCAATGAAATAGCTGCAGCTTTTGTGTGATCTGCACTCTTAACTTTCTTCTGGGAACCATTTAGAGCTTTCCGTGATTTCCGTTTCTTTGGGGCAGCCTTCTCTGAATTCAAATCCGCTTGCTCATTAGCACTTTCATCAGAGCGTATCAAAGAATTGCTCTTCACTTGTTGTGCATCACTGTTTGGTTCGATAACCGACATTCCAGTCAGAGTATAATCCAACAAAAATGTGCTCCTTACAAGCCTGTCTATTCTGCTGAAATGCCTCTGAGAGTATGGGATGAGACCTTCCACAAGTCGGCAATGCCCTTATCTGCAGTTTAATCATATCATAAGAGGTAAATCAGGATATGCACAATTTGCATAACACACATCTCATTTTATTTGTTAAACACTAATCTAACATACATTTGATACTCTAGTACGACCAAACAATGCATCAAAGTTTGAGGCGCTAGGGTTTATGGGGACTTTTCCTATTTGCCTCTAGCATCTCAGGATCTCATTAACAATATGAAACTAAAGCTAACTCTTGACGATATCCTAGAGAAGATTTGGAAGAATTATTTTCCGAATTCAATCAATTTGGCACTGTAAGTAACAGAATCGCTTTTCTCTCTATCCAACCAAACAAAATAATAACATTAAACATGCATGAATCTAAGATCTAAATCCAAAGATTAGGATTTTTGAAACCTTGCTAGTATCTGACATATCTAGACAATATCCTGTGATAATATTATAAAGTTAACTTTAAAAAGAAGCTAGAGAAGAGGATTATCTAAAACACATCACCTCAATTATCTCTGTCGGAGGAAGGATGTTGAAAGTCGGAAAAGCACAACTTGAGCCACATGACACAACTTTGGCTTTGTATTCCATTCTCGAACATATTCAAAAGTTGCCGAAAATCTTCCTTACCAAGGCAATAAGGGCATTTTCTATCTGCTGTCTGCCTTTCCCTTCCTGCAAAGAACTTCTTGGGTAAGAACAATACAACAGTGAAGAGAAAAGAAGATTATTAAGAGATTAGTGCTCACCTGCAAAGTCTGGCAAATAACTCAAAAAGTTTATGAGGCCTGCGAAGTTCAAATGCTATTTGGATTGCTTTAGTGTAGTCTGCATCTGTCACAGCATTTTCTAATTCTTGACCTTTCAAAACCCCTTCCTCCTGCATTGGCATCAGAATAGATATATTAAACTATTGCAAACAAGCACTAACTAGTAAGAACGACCAAAAAAATTTAGAATGTTGTATAAGTACCATTAAGTGGAAACTGTAAATTTGCTCTATGTTAATCAAATTTATGTCAGATATCAATAGTCTGATGCAGTGCAGGATATTGCCAGGTGGTGAGAAATAGAATACATCAAGCACAAAAAATTAAATTGAAAAGCAAATTGCATCCTAAACCTTGAAAGTGCACCAAATTTTCATTTGCAATACCAAATTATGTTTACAACCACAAAAGTTGACTAGTAAGCAAATGTACTTTTTCCTTGCAAACACTCATGCTAGTTAGAGTGGGACAACTTTAGCACTGAGGCATATTTACTAATCAGGAATCTTAATGAAGGAAAATAAACTTAATTCTTGGCTTGTGATCAGAGTGTCTATTAAAAACTGTCGGGAAGCAAATTATGTGGACCCCACACATAAATCAGGAATTAACACAAGGTAAGTACACTAGAAGTGCTACCAACCCCTTCTTGTCCCAATACTTTCTTCCATTTTGGTTCAGTGAAATTTATTAAAAAAAAAAGGGGGAGAGAGAAGAAGAAGGGGGTTATCTTACAAAATTCAAGTGTCAATACCCGAAACATATTCAACATATTTCACTCACCATTAAAATGATCAAATAAATCATAATCATAAAGATCACCCCCATATAAGATGACATTCAAAAAGGCCATGGCTGTCACTTATTTTTTATGCTAAGAAAATAGCACCCGAACAGTGACCAAATGACTCACCTCTTTACGGAAAGCCTCCTCTTTATCAGAAGCAGTTGAATCATACCACAGATTGACATGAGCATCGCTGCCACCAGTTGCAAACATTTCTGTCTTCTTCCCAACAGCCAAGGCCCAAACCTGCAAACCAGAATTCTTATGGCCAAAAGAAAAAAGGACTACAAAATCCATATGGAGAAAGATAAAATAAATAGTTAAACATAAAAAGGGCTGTAAATGAATGAACCAGGTTATCTTGAAATGCAGAAAGATTTCAACTATTAAATAAGAATAAATAGACTACATATTTAGCAAAAATAGATAGATAGACAATAATTTACTTGCACAATCATGCAGGAGAAAAACAGCACAGCAAATTTATTACATGCATTTTGAAACATTTCAGCATTTACATTTAGAAATTTAAATTCAGGCCAAGAATCAATAACTGTTGGTGCAATAGTGAAGAATAATGCATAGAGATGCATTTCTACAGTAGCAAAATAATTATAATCAACTGTATTTGTGCATGTATAGCAGATCTGAAGATATAACCATCTAGATGTCCACCTTTCTAGAATCTAGACTGGCTCCATCCTGCCACAGGTGTGAGGTGGATTGAGGATGAAAATTTCCTCTTTTTTTCAAGGATGAAAATTTCCTCTCTTTTTTTCCCCTTAGCCAGGGGATAATATCCCCATCTCATGAGGAAATCATACAACGTATCAAAAGATATGTATTTCAATGCAACTGGTGAACACACTTGTATGCCACAAGATAATAATAGGTCCATGCATTCAATTTTCTTTTCATTTGTATGAATGTACCACTGAAGTGCATATATAATTCATTCAAATTTGAAAACCACACCTATGAGGCAGATCAGTAACATATAGACAACATGAAATGACCGTCATTTCTTCAAAAGAAGACAATTAATAATAAAAATGGAAACAAGTGCAGCACCTTGTTTTCATGCTTATCATATGTGGAAATACATTCACTAGTCCTGACCATCCATAGCTTTACCAAACCATCAGCACCTAAAAGTAATATTTGGTTTGTCAAATATATTATCACGATAACAAAGGCAAAGGCAAGTAAAAAAACAGCAAGCTGCATTACCACAAGAAACGATTTGCGCCCCACGAGTAAGAAAAGATGCTCTTAGTACACTTGATGTGTGTCCTTCAAAAGTTTTTAAGCATGATCCGTCCGATATAGACCACATCTTTATTGTTTTGTCACCGGAAGCAGTTATGACTACTTGATCAACCGGTGAAAACTCTACAGACCAAATCCCTCTTTTATGCCCTCGAAGTGTAACTACAGAGACCAGATCGGGAAGCCTCCACACAGAAGCAGTGCGATCCTGATCAACAAAATAATCCAGGAGGGTAAATTAACTTATTGGAACAACTAATTGTAAACTTTCCTTTTTCTTTTTAAAGAAGCATAAACCAACATGAGCTAATGCAACTTACTATCTATATATTCTCTTCTGTTCAATAGTTAATAACATTAATTACAAGTCAACAAAATCTCCTGTAAATTCAACATTAAAGAGCCTAAAACAACTGACCTGAGAAGCACTACAAACTAAACTATCATTTGGTGCGACAGCCAGAGAATTTATATCTTTACTATGTGCTGCCACAACTGCTTTAACCTTCAAGTTAATAGGCTGTTCCACGCCGTCTGAGAGATCATCCAAACTCCAGACCTTGATGGTGTGATCACTAAACCAATAAATATAACTTACTAAGAGACAATTAAAATTTCTTCATAAATATCCAATTTTTTTGAGTGGGGGAAATCGGTATCATATCATCAAACTTTTATACCAAGAGATAACAGAAAAGACAAGAACACAAAGCAAACTAGCAAATTAAGGATGAGCAGCAGAGAAAGAAATGATTGTGCAGACAGGAAAAATCAGAGGTTTCAACCAATTGAATGTAATATTTCCCTTTTACTTTTGGATAGTGGATATAAGTTTCGAATATCCCCAAATCAAGGACTCGACCTACGGCCTTGCACATCTCTTTGAGCTCCCATGTGGACACCTCCTAGGCAAGTGATTAATTTTATTTGTTCATCCCATCTAGGGGTGTGCTGCAGGATGAAGTTCATACGGGTCCAAGTCATGCATGCCAAACTCATGTAGAGTCCACACGCCACTGAATAAATCAGTTTTACTCAGCCAGCATGACAGTAACCTCTGATTATTGAAAAGACAATAAGCAATAGCATAAAGTAAAATTCGGTCCTTACCTGTTTCTTATATAAGAACTATTTAACCCAATAAAATCTGGAAAAACAGCAACCTAGTATGGATATAATTTATGTTCAATCAGTGATAATTAAATAAGAATTTTATTTATTTACTGAGTGGTTAAATTGAGTGATTGGTCTCTCCTTATAATTCTTTATGTACTCCTGCCAGAGGAGGTCATGCTTTAAAGGAACATATTTTACTTTTAGCAATACTTGGAATATGTGCATCATTTATACCTTGATAAATTTAATACTTATTTGATTAATTTTTATGAATAATAGCTCTTTCCTTCTCTCTCTCCACTGTTTTTACTCAACTCTTAGACAGGATTTTGTACATAACCATGCCAAACGGTAAATTAGGAAAATACAAGTAATAATCATCGATTAACCTGCTTAACACAACTAGAAGTTCACATTCGATGACATCATATCTTGGTGTTTCCCTCCTCACCCGAGTAGTACAAAGAATACAGAAAATTAAGATACTCAACAACCTAATCAGCTAAAAGATCGTGTTCTATATTAGTATTCTCATATCCAAGTTACCAGCAAAGAGGAATTTGCTAGGCAAATAAAAGCATCAGTGTGGGTAAAAACCAAATAAGAAGAGCTTAGACAGTAGATGTCAAATGAATCATTAAAAAAATTTAGTGTTGAAGCTAACCTACTGCCACTAACAAAGAAGTTCCGCTGCTTTTTCGAAAAAGCAATCGCTCCGACAGCTCCCATATGGCCTGTGCCAACTCCAATGCAACATCTACTTTCTGCATCCCACAACCTTACCTATAGAGAAATTGGTATAAAACACAGAAGCATATGAAATTAACAAGAGAGTACATATATGCACTTAAGAATAACATAAACATTATTAACTCAAAGCCAATTTGTTTCAAAATCAAAGCCAGGGGAACCAAAGTGCTAATGGCAACCGTAACCACCTTACAAGATGAGGAAAGCAAGAAACTTACATTGTTATCCTTACTCCCTGTTACAATTAGAATTCTTCCCATACTTGATATACAGGTGTCGAGGCACAAAACAATTTCACTATGCCCTGACAATACATAGGAGCATGACATGCTTCCCAGGTCATACACTTGAACCTGCGAGTGTAATAATTCAAACACATCAGGCACTAGAAATTCGAAACTGACATCATATTTCTTCATGCACACAGCACAAGCTTCCTTGCAGCTATCGGGACGAACAATAGCATAAGAAATGTTTTGTCCAGAGCTGAGCTACACAGCACCTACTACACAGTAAAGAGGAAATATAACACACACATTTAAGGATTTTCCTTGAAATATGATTAACCACAATATTCTATGTTACAGAAGGAAATATGATTAACCACAATGAAACTCCATACGAAGTATAAAGAGGTTTGAAAATAAATAACATGCTTTTGGACACAAAAGATAAGTAATAAAGAAGAAAATCCCAATTCCCAAGAAAAGACATACATATCATATGATTTGTACACATCATGTACCTCCCAAAGAGATATCCATTACTAAAACTATTGTTTAGAGAATTTTGGTAATATCAATTAAAGGCCTCCAGAAAATTGGAATGAGAACGGCTGTGAAGAAACTGTTGAACCAAAATTCACATCCAAAAGTCATAGTAACCATTCAGAATCTAGATACTGATCATTTAACTTTTGATCTCCAGTAGCAACCCATCGGCAGATTAAATAAATTAAGTTTAAACTAGGAAAAAGTTGATAAGAAATTACGTGTTCAAGATTTGTAGCAACAGCAAGATACTGTTCCTCATCGCCCAAAAATTTCATATCCACAATCTCCTCATTGTACCCTACAAGCCTTTTGCTTAGTATCAACTCTGATTTCTTATCAGAGAGTTCCACTGGGGTATAAAAAAAGAACTGCTGATCAGCAGTCACACAAAGCAATCCCTGATCTAAAGGCAGCATCATAACAGCAGTGAAGCCTCTTTTTGACTCTTCTGAGTCAGAGCTGAATGTGACATCTGAGGACTTTTGCTCATATAAGCATGCTGCACTGTCAAAATGAAAAACACCTAAATTCAATAAATTCATCAAACAAATGCAATATAGAAGATACAACTTACAAGATTAATTTGTTTTGAGGGGGGAAAAAGAAAGAAGAAAAAGAAATGTTTGGTGAATCCTAAATGTTTATATTTAGATATTACAACATTATTCCTTACCAATTAGAGTTCCATATGCGTACAACCCCGCGCTCACCAACAGTGATGAAATAAATGTCTGGTGACCCACTTGTTTTCTTTTTAGTTTGGTGAATGTATGAACTCAGAAATGATGCAAAAAGAGTCCCTGGTCGAATTATACACACAGCTTCAACCACCTCATAAGTTGGTACCGTCATTTTGCAGCTGTAGTCACGAAGGTCCCACAAGTTTACAACCTGAGATCATTAATACATCAACTTCAGGTCAAAACCTCAATAATTGCAACCAATAATAATTGTTTGACAGGCCATTTTATTAAATTGCATAAACAATGATAAATTACTGGGACAAAGTAAGCATGATAGAAGCATAAGCACATGTCCGAATTTAAACAAATAACTTCTTAAACTTCGTAATCCGGAAGCTGTGGGGTTACAATTCAAGTTCAGACCTATGTAAGAAATACGACAGCTAGAAATCAAATCATTTCCACAACTCATCCTTGCCCCTGCTTGACCTTGGAGTTTCATTCCGTGGTCACTTCACATCATTTAGCAACAAACAAGAAAGAGATAAGTAGCCAAGTCCAAGAAAAGCTACTAATACTGTGGACAATGTGAGACAAGTCCAAAGGAAAGTAGTCTTCTCATTCAGTCACAATCATTACAATGTTGAACATATCAAAGTAAAGTCACCAACTAGTGTTATTTTTCCAAAAAATACACAGCATAGATCACCGCTGCCTAATGCTTGGCAAAAATATCCACAATAATCTAGTCAAATGAAGACATAGTACATCCATCAATAAAGCAAAAGATGATAGGAGAAATTATCTACTATAGTCTAAAACCATCATTTCACAAAATAATTGCCCTCTCAGTATCTTAATAAAAAATAGACTACGTATCTCCACTTTGTTGATCCTCTTTCTCAAATTAAAACTAATATACACATATCACAAAGGTTGCAAAACCGAGCGCTGGAGTAGTCAGTTCTAGAGGAATTCATCTTGAAAGTTTGAAAGGAAAAATGTTACTGATTTTAATTTGATATAGAGTTTATAAGCTTCCAATATCAAGTAAAACTTATGGGGCATGGGGATGTGCTCAGCTTTAAATGTAAGCCCTAGTGCACTACATCCAACTTCATGTGGACAATCATGATGTGTAATTACCATTCAAATATTCAATTTGAGATGCTAGATGATACCGTCTCCGATTTTTCATCAAGACAGTAAGGCAAAAATAAAATAGATTATGATGCTAATACACATTTATTTTGCAGACAACCAAAGTACATAGTATACATAAATGCAGACAAACATCATTTTAAAATGCATATTGTAGATGTGTTTGAAATAGAAATGACCATATATTTAAATAGTCATGTTTGTAAGAAAGATCAAAGATAGAACCCTACTTTGTCTCTTCCGACACTGAGCAAGGTCCATCCATCTTCGGACATAGCCAAAGAAGTGACCGTTGAAAAATGCCTTTCTAAAATTGCAACACACTTCTTGGCTAAAAGATCCCATACTCGTACAGATGCATCATCACTTCCAGAGAACAGCTACAAGCACAAGACAAAATGAGCAGCTGAAAAAGGTTATAAACAAAACTAGCAACAAAAATGAAGAGTTCTATCTCTGGCTCACAAAAGTTAGCACTGGTATTCTATTTCAAAGACTTAAAAACAGCAATAAAGTGTTCAATAAGTAACCCAAGGTTAACAATGGTAGAAAATGCGTTTACGATGGAAACTTACAAGATATTTATCAGAGTCAGGATGGAAGATGATGCTAGTGACAACCCCTTTATGACCTTTGAAGAAATGAGTACAGAAGCCACCATCAATATCCCAGACAAGAACTTTCCTATCAGCTCCAGCAGTGGCAAGCAGTCCTCCTGAAGCATGACATGCCATGCCAATAACGGGACCATCATGACCCTGCACGATACCGAAAACGAACAAACAAACATCTCAGTGACTGAATAATATAGCATCCACAGGATTGTTGAATAAAACAATAACATACCTTCCAAGAGCGGAGACATTTAAGAGTGGATAAATCCCAGACCCTGATTTGTCTACTGTGACCAGCAGAGAAGAGCAAGTTATCGTTGGGGCTGAGAGCCAAGGCCGTGATAGTATCAGAGTCAGCTTCAATTGTTGATTTGATGGAGGAGTTGGAGGAGTCGATGATGTTGATTGAGTCTCCACATGAGCAGGCGATGAAGGAGCCATCGGATGAGACAACCAAGGGGCCGCCGCCATAGAACTGCTGCAGTACAGTTTCACACCTGTAGTTTTTCTTCAATGATAGAGATGCCATTGAACAGCAGCAGTAGCTATGCCTGAAATATATTGCCCAAAATCATGGATTGACAGAACAGAACAGAGTGCATAATTAAATTTTGAAATATAGATGAGAATCAAACCAAATTATTTCTTGTTAGATGAAGATTATTTCTTGTTATAATTTCACTGCCGGCCTTTTGCTTTTCTTTCTCTCTATTAGATACAAGCAAGTACTAACGGCATATTCCTCTCTTCTCTTCACTATACTACCAGTTACTCTCTTTCTATGCATTGTATTCAATTTCAAATTATAGTTCCTATAATTTTTGTTAAAAGTTATCTCCACAAAATCTTCTCAATATCTGTTTTCCCAAAATTTCCAAACCATATTTTATCACTTCATACCCATTTTATTCTTTCTATGTTTATACAATTCTAACCGTATCACACTCCATTGATTTTCTATTCACAATCACTGTCAATTCTCCAATACCCATCTTAGTAAAGTTGGTTTCTTTATTGTTTCTTGTGTTTTAAACAGATATGAATTTATTTCAAAGCTAATACCCACTTCAATCAATTGAAAAATAATAGAGAGGTGGCAAACCTTTAAGAAAATGGCGGAGGGAGACCTTGGAAGACAGACGACAGCGGCGGAAGAGGGACGGTTGGCGGTGGGAGATTTGGTAGGAAGAGGGTTGCTACTGTACTTGGCTGGAAATTTTGAAATTGGATTAAAAAAATTAGGGTTTAGTTTTTATTTCTAATTTTAAAGATTCATTTTCTAAAATAAAAAATATATATATATATTATAAAACTGGGTACCCAGGCCGTTACACAACCGGTATCCATACCCGGTTCCTAATAAGGAAGAATCCTGTCAAACCATGTTGGCCCGGCCTGTTAAAGCTTGGCACGTTAAACGGACAAAGCTTTAATGTGTCGTCGGGTGTGCCCGGCCTGATGGCCTTAACAGGCCGGCCCATTAAAAATTTATTCTTTTTAACTTTTAAGTTTTAAAAAAAAAAAATTAACTTATGCATTTGATTAGCTTATTTATTATTTAGTATAATAAAATAAAATATAAGAAATAGATCAATTTATTTAATAAGATAATTCTAATAATAAATAAAAATATAAGAAATAGATGAAATGATGAATTATTTAATAAAAAATGTGTAAGTCTAAGTCAGATAAAAAAATATAGGTAAAGAAATGAATTTTATTTACTTACATAGATTTCAGTATTACATGAATACACCGTTAAAAACCTTATCAAGAAAAACTTAGTAAGGGAAGAAAATTGCAATTGAATTACAAGTAGTCAAGTACATGTATAATTAAAATTAAAAAAGAATGCAATCGATAACTCTTAAGTCTTCAGCCTTCCTTCTGGTTACTGGTGGAACCCTCATCGACGTATAAATTGAAGAAATTTTGAATTACTTATCCGTCCTCCATTTGATGTTGCATCCTCATTCGAGCACTATTTATACCATCAATATATGATCTTTATCAAAAAGTCATAAAATAAAATACATTAATGGAATAGGGATTGTAAAAGGAAAAAAACCGATCCCCTAATGGGGATTCCCCGTACACGCACCGTTTATTTTAATGTGGGTATTCATCAGAGATGATATTTCTCATACAAATTGATATTGAAAATAGTAATGGAAAACCCGTCCCAGACCAGTACCATTTACATCTCTACATACAAACAACTTATCTCAACTTATGTACAACTACCATTAGCAAAGTGATGCTCTTTCCCTTCTATTTTATGAAAATGATTTAACTTTTACTTTTACCCTTTAAACCGTAAAATGTGGAGACCCGTCTTATATAATGAGAGTTGTATTATGAGTCATGTGTTTATAACGATTAATATCATTAGGTTTTGATAAACCCCTAATCCAATTGTTTTTTATTTCAAATAAAGGATTACCTATTATACATGACATGTATATATATGGGTAGTTATGATAGAAAGTTGTTTTAGTTTTAAATTCTTGGTTTACATAGATCATTGGAGAAATCAAATAAATAACAATTAACTTGTAACTAAATGGAACATGTATAGTAACTAAGTACTTTAATTAAATGCTAGGATAAAATTTTTATAATATATAATTGTTTATCATAAAAATAATTACAATGATTATTATAATGAGTTTAATTTATCAAATAATAAAAATTATTAATTTTTTTCACAAAAATATTTAATTAATTTTTTTATAACATATATATTATATATAAATAAGTGTGTAACATTTCATATAGTTAAACTCACATCAGAATGATAAAGCATTTCATGGGGATAGAAGTACGGTGTATGTCTTAGGTTCAAACTCGCATTACCTATATAGGGTCTAGGGCTGGATAGTGATTGGGCCTAGTAGGGGCGCAGCCCAATGGGGTATATATTATGTTTTTTTTTTAACTTAAGACGATATACAATACATGTTACAAAATTGTCTAAGATAACACACGGTCAAATTGTCTTAGACAACACACATAGTATGTTGTAATTATTCCACGATTACACAGGTTGTGTGTTATAAAAAGCTTTAAAACTTTTGACAACAAGTGTATCAACAATATATGCCTGCACATTGCGGAATGCCAAATTTTTTAGTGAATATCATACTTAAGAAGAATAACCCATTTGTTCCAATGACATTCATGTCATGATAAAACGAAATAATGACCAAGTGGTTGACTTCTTTAAGGCACCGTATTCAGCCACCATTGCAACTTATTTTCCAATTAGAATCAAGCCTTGTATATATCCCATAGATTAAGATTTAAATATTAAAAAAATCTAGATATGTACAAAAGAATAATCAGCATTAAGTTATCTTCTTTCTTGCGATGCTTTTCCCTCCATAATAATCCTCTCTCTCTTTCTCCCTCTCCCTCTCCCTTCTTTTTTTTTGGTAACGAGGATCCCGAACTTCGTCCGGACATAAATCCGTCCATCTTCCTTCAACTGCGTGACACACGTAGGGCATGTTCCCTCTCCCTCTCTCTCTCTCACCTTTTAGAAGTTGGTTTTGTATCCATAAATTCAAAAAAAAGGTTGAAAAGTTGTAAAAGCATTTTTGACCATAATTCCAAACCAACATTTCATACTGTTTGAATCTTTGAAGAATAGTGTGTACGAAGCTCAAATTTCAAATATTTTGAAAAAAAAAAGTGGCAACTCAATGTCGACCAATTTCACAAAGCTAAAACTCTGCCATTCCAGTCTATTTCAACTACTGATCAAACATAAGGGACCCATTTAGAAAGCTATGACAGATACAACAACCGCTCCAAATAATGAATGACCAGCCAGTTTACTTGGTCAAATCGGTTATCATACTTTGGAAGCTTGACACTATTAATTGTTTGCATTGTAGTAAGCTTTTAGGTTGAAATTCAATATGTTATCATGAGAACCAATTTTGTCAAGATAGTCTAGGTTAAAATCTTATTCGATGTATATATGTATTTGATATTTGAATTAATATTTATGTTTGAATCCCGTTTACATGATAAATCAGTCAATCTTACACCTAGGGGCGGAGGCATTTGATAAGTAGCATGGGCTAACTTCTTTTATTAGAGCGTAATAATTACATTTACTGCTCTTATATTATATTCTTACGAAATTACCATTAATTTACAATTTTATTATCTAACTCAATACAAAAAAGTACATGTATTTTGTTTAGAATAAGAAGTTTGAGGAGCAAGACACATGATGTTCCCTCTTATCAAAGTTTATCTTTAATTTTTAATTAATGTAATTTTTTCATACCGTAGAAGTTTGTTTTAATTTTTTTTTAAATGAGTATCCCACCCTAATATAATGACTAATGAGGTGACATTGTCTAAAAATTCTTCAATTAGTTGATGAGAAAGGTTTGAAAAGGCTGAATACTTTATGATGAACTGAATTGAATGAGAAGGAGAATATATTGACAAAAGAAGAATGATTCATGGATGAAAATCATGGTGCTTTGAGACGGTGGACAATTATTGATTATTATTAATAGATATTTATAGCTTGATCAACAACAACGTGGGCTAAATATCGTTGATTGTTGAGTCAAATAATTGAAGAAAACAGTTTCAAAAACTCGGTTGATCATGATCTAGAGAACTTTAACGAAATAATTTAGATTTCAGACTTTAAAATCATCTCTAATTATATATATATTATATATATATAATTCATCTAGAAGAAATTTGTGAATGTTTCTATATGCCTTTTATATACTTAAAAAAATTATTGTGTATCAAATTAAATTTGTAATAACAAATTTATTACTACAGCTTTCTTGTTTTGTCAATTCAGTCAACTCTGAGTAAATGTAATAGTTGTAAGATTAAACTAGTCAACTTAATTCGGTCACAATCACATGAATGTTGGAGAAGATTTTACATGATTATTTATCGACAAATAAAATGAAAACATGAAAATAGTAGTATGATAATACATGCAAACAAAGAAGACAGGAACGAGGTATATATGGCAACATGTGCTGGAATGTGAGTGCAGAAAATGACCCTTTTTTTGTTCTTTCTTACCTTTTCACACAAAAAAAAGACTTAGGTAATTCTTGGTGGTATGTGAACACAATGATTTTGGTAATTTGGTCCATATAAAGCAACATTGTATTTAAAAGTTGCATCTAGCATACATATGTACATGTTTTCATGAGGAGATCCCAATTATGAAAATGTGTACTTTACACTATGTTAGATAGGAGGGAGAGAGTAGGAGGGATTGATGAATTAATAAGTAAATAGTACGAGAGATGAAGAGGATAATATATATTCTTCATGTTGTTTGATATTAAAATGAGAGTTGAATGGATGTATTTGTATATAATTTGTAAATTTACTATATTGCATTTTTATAAAGTAGAAATGGTGAGAAATGTCACATTTTTTGAGGCGTGTTGCACTTACGTCACTGCTTTAATAAGTTATGTTTAAAAGACACATATTATGGGAACTACCAAAATTGCCCTTAAATAATCATTTTTTTATTATGTTTGTATTTCCATCTCCACACTTCGAACACTAAACTCAATAACTCCTCTCTCTTTCTCTACAATAAACTTGTCTAAAAACCGAGATTTTTTTGTTAGGGTTTTAATTTATGAAAAATTTATGTATAAGACGATGAAGATCTGGGTTTCCGAGACTTTTAACACTGTGTCCGAGCTTTTTGAATTGTTGTCCGAGCTTTTTGCAAGGATATTAGTTTTGTCAATTTTGAATCTCCGACACTTTTTAGTAAGTCTTCGAGCTTTTTCATGAACTGCCGAAGCTTTTTGCATAAGACTCCGAGCTTTTTCATGAACTGTCCGAGTTTTTTGCATAAGGCTCCGAGTTTTTTCATAAAAGCTTCGAGCTATTTGCATAAGGCTCCGAGCTTTTTCATGAACTACCTGAGCTTTTTCATGAATTGTCCGAGCTTTTTGCATAAGGCTCCGAGCTTTTTGCATAAGGCTCTGAGCTTTTTCATGAACTGCCCGAGCTTTTTTATGAACTGTCTGAGCTTTAAATTGAAAAAAAAAAAAAAAAAAAGCTCTGGGGGCGCTGCCCCCTACCCCCACTAGCTTGACCCCCGAATGCATTTGTGTAGCGCCACTCCGTCACCGTTCGAGTGATTGTCTGAGTTTCAACCGGATGTTCTCTCTTTACTTCACAACTTTGTCACTGTAAACTAAATGAAAGAAATCCGATGTGGAACAACTATTGGGGGTATTTTTGTCCGTTTACCATAATAGATGTCTTTTAAACATAAGTTATTAAAGCAGCGACAGTGTTGAAATGCCACCTCCAAAAAATTCTATTTATCTTTTTAGCCATTTTTATAAATTGGTGGGTAATAAAAAATTAGAGGGTAACATTATCATTTCCCACCCATTATACCTATCCTCTTCTCTCCCCCCAATAACGGGAAGATTGATTTTGGTGGGCCTGGAAGGAGTCTCCCTCCCTCTTCTTCTCATCTCCTCTCTTTTATCTCTCCAACCAAACAATAGATTGGAACTCTCCTCCCCTCCCTCTCCCTCCAACCCTCTCCTTCCCTCCATCCCTCCTTCTTACCAAACAGAGCCTTAAACAGAGGCATACCATAGAAGGGGCCAGCCCATCTGAAAAAAAAAATTATTATAATTTAGAAAATTATGAGAATACAAAATACCATACAATTTTTTTGTTAGGTCAAAGCATAGTTAATTCGTGCTTGCCGTTCCTTTCTCTATTTTTGTCTCCATTTTTAATTTGACTCACACACCCACCATTTGAATAAAAATGAGACTTTAAAATTAATATCTCTTATTATCTAAATTTGGCTTAACTTCTCTCTCTCAAATAAATTGGTTTTCAAATAAGGGGATATGATTCGAACCCACAATCTCTTATATATAGGTGTGATAAACTTATCATTGAGTCAATCTCATCCTATCCGTATTTATCTAATTTATAGTTTATTAACTTTATATTATCATATTTGGCTCAAATTCTTTTTCAACATAAAAAAAAAAAAAAAAAAACTTAGTCTTCAAACAAGTTATGTTTTGTGATTTATATAAATTTGAAAATTGTATTTTATTTTCTTTTGTTAATGTATTTATTTAAAATATATTTTGTGAGAAAATACTCACTATGTCCCCTTACTATATGCATTTTTTATTTTCCAATTTATCAAAAATTTCTTTATACTGTCGAAATTTACATATAATTTTTTTTTTCTAACCCACCCTAATGTCGAATCATGGTTATGTCCCTGACTTTTAAGAGAACATCAATCTTAATCTTAAATCTGTTGAGGTCCTTGAGGAACTTCTGGAGTTATTTGAAATCTAATAATAATTCTTCGACTGAGTCAGTGGAATCCAAAAGTACGTTGGTGGAGTACTTAAATATTAATCAAACTGGAACAGTATTATTTTATTTTATGTAAATTAACCAAAACCCCCGAACAGCCAGATGAAATTTATAATAGACTTCAAAAGCACTCGGGAGATTCACGGGTACCCAAAAGTGGAGTTCGGTTCCTCTCCGTTCCATTCAAGTCTGGACTCCCCATTCATATTGATCTATAGGCCTCCTCCGTTCATATCGATTGAGGTCTACCCTATTTCGAAGGCACAAACCCTATGTAAACGAAATTTTAAAGAGTGCTGCTCCAATTAATTAATCTCATTCATATTTTGATTATTTTCTTCCTATTAAGCTTGCAAAAATAAATCTAACTTTTGAAGAACTAATCTATATATGGTGTAAAAGAAGTTAATTGAATTGTCTTTACTCTTACAACATTGACCACATATCATTGGAATCCGAGCAACATTAACCTAATTTCAAACGGTTTGGGTTCAATAGTGCTGCTTGACCATCTAAATTGTACATTATTATGGTGATTTGTATATGTTGTAAACTTGTAGTTACATTCATAGCGTTTAAGTTTCAAGTAATCAAGATATTAGATATTGATTAAAGTCTATTATTTTCTTTAATTTTAAACATGCATTTTTCTCACTTAATCGGCTGAGATTTATATTATACATTTAACCAACGAAAATTTTATTGTGTTTTACTAATTTAATCAATTAAAAGAAATACATTTAACCAAATAGATATTAAATCTATTGTACTTTCCTATTTGATTAAAGGGTTATGCTAGTATCTATTTGATTGTGAAGCCTAATTGTATACTATCCTATCCGGTATTCATATATATATATATATATATATATTTACATTATCTAACTATCTATCTATTATGATATCATGACCATGTATTTTTTTTGAACTTTTTTATTATTTAGTAAGATTCAAGCCTCTGACTTGGAAGTCATTTGTCCAGTCTCCAAACTCGTCCATCTACCAATTGAGCTACGTCCATGAGGGTCTATTCAGTATTCATTTAATCAAAAAGTATGAAATGTATTAAATCAAACATGCATATATTGAATCTAGAAAATATAAATGTTTTAGATTCAATCAATCTTCCAATCTCATTTAAACAATTTATGAAATTGTTTTAGACATTGTAGAATTCGATCAGTGGAAAACATGGCCTCAGATAACATAGATGTATCCCTAGATGAAGAATGTGACATTGATGAACTCGGTATAAAGTTCATCAATAAGTTATGGTACTGTTATACAATGGATGTAAATTATGTCTTGATTTATCTCGGTGAAAATGACAGTTTCAATATTTTAAGCATCAACAAATCATTGCCAATATCACCGAGATTATTCTCGATGACGAAGTTGATGATGATACAACAGTTTTGGAGCATATTACACGTAAGAAAACACTCAAAGCATCAACTACACTAAATAATATCTTGTTGCAATTTGAGAATTCAACTTGATATTTTTAAGTACATTACGAAAAATTATCTCAAATTAGAGATAAGATCCGACTAAACTTAAATTTAAAAAAAGAAAAAACAAGTAATATTATATTCATATTTTAAGAAAACGTCAAAATCAATCTTATAAGTATGTTTTAGCAAATTATATATTAATTTATGAAATAAGTGGAACCCATATTCTTACTAGGGAATTTTTTTTATTATCTTATAATTTAATTAAAATTATTAATTTATCATATTGACTCATAGATTGCGATCGAAAAGATTATTATTACAAAAATAAATTATTAATTTATTGAGTATTTATTTATAGAAGTTTAATTGTAGTTTTATTTTCAAATTTTAATAGTGGATATACTAATTGGGTGAACAAACAAATTTCATGAAACTTAAAAATAAATAAATAAAACAAAAAAAATTCATAGATGGTATTATAAGCACCCTTATTTAGTTATTTAATATTTGTCTTAAACCGACCAAAAAAAACAAAGGACTGATGGTTTGTTGAGTGGGAACACTCTCATCATAACTCTTTTTTCTACAAAATATTTTTAAGCAAAATCAAACTTATTAAGGAAAAAAATGAAGAAGCATGCATTTCATGTTATGCACCAATAAATTGTTAAACACGGGCTAAAATATTTATGCAAAAATTTCAAAAACTTTAATTGAAAAAAAAAAGGTGGAGCCGTGTTGTCTTGCCACGTGGAAAATGTGGTCAAAGAAATAGGCTAGTCAGTTAACATGTTCACACAGAAACATACATTAATGGCCAAGACAAAGAGGGTGAGTCAAACACATGGATCGGCTCAGGACATGGACCAATTGACAAAGGGAACAATACATGTGAGTAGGGCTCACTCACTTAACTTCTTATATCAAAAGAATGTTTTTGGACACTTACCTTTATATCAAATTCTTTTCATCAACTTATTAATTATTAAAAGTACCACTACTTTGATTATATAATTAATATAGATAAAATTCAAGTGAAATGCATTTTTACATTCATTAACTTATGTCATATCACTCATATCATATCATATCATATCATATGTCATATATTCAACTATTTATATGATCATATTTTTTATTCATGTCATGTGATTTGGTTTGGATAGGCGAGGCCCATGTGTATTGGTCTTAACCCAAACCTTTCTCATATAATTATAGATTGGGGACCCCTGTCCTTGCCTAGGGCTCTGAGCTTAGGTTATTTGAATAATTTTAACTTAATGTCATTAGTTTAGTAAAGAATTTGCTTTAATTGGGTTTAGAGCCCTTAAAGCTTTTGAGACAAATATTAATTATTATTAAGTGAAGAAAGATCTACCGCAAGAATGGTAGGCAATTGGCTAAAAATGCATAATCACCAATTGAGTTTTACTTTTATGTTGTATTGACCAACCATCATCCGCCATGTGTAAGGCTTGTAGCATCTTGAGATGGTGATGAGAACAATTAGATCATAAAATGTTGTTGATTTTCATTTTAGAATCCTAGAAGGCTAGAATGGGGTTCCTCCAATATTGGTTTTTGTGACCCAATAAACATTTGGTCAAGAGAATTTGAAGCTTCTCTCTCCTTTTCTCGAGAGTCCAGTTTTTGCTCACTCACCTTGAATGAGGGTGAGCATTATCCCTCTCTTAAAAACATGACATATGTAAATGGAGGGATAAAATTATCTAAAAAAGATAATATAGTTTTGATAAATTTACCCCCTCCATAAACACATATCATATTTTTGGAAGGAGGGTAATGCTCACCTCCCTTGAAAGGGGTGAGCAAAAGTGAACTCTTTTCTCAAGGTGCTTTCTAATGAGTGGGTTAGGTTTCTTTCTAAGCTCTATATGATGTAGGGTTTTCTATCCCTAAAATCATTTGGTACTCTATAAACACATATCATATTTTTGGGAGGAGGGTAATGCTCACCTCCCTTGAAATGGGTGAGCAAAAGTGAACTCTTTTCTCGAGGTGCTTTCTAATCAGGGTTAGGTTTCTTTCTAAGCTCTATATGATGTAGGGTTTTCTATCCCTAAAATCATTTGGTAATGACTCTACGTGGAAGTTATATATATATATATATATATCACTTGCAGTAGTAGTGATTCGAATGTGTTAGACTAATCGAATATTTTTACTATCAAACCACACTTCACATATATAATTTAGTGAAATTTGATCCTTTCTATGAATTTGTTTTTCCTTTTTTATATAAAAAAAACCTCAATTTCTGGTATTATCACGAGAGTAATATGATATTTTTTTGTTTGATAAACCACCCATGATGCAAACTTAGGTTATTGTCAAGATGAGAAAAAAAAATGTCTAATAATAATTATATATCTTGATTTTGATGATAACCTTTTATTAATCATCAAACAAACAAACAAAACAAATGAAATTATATTCTACATCCTTTTCTTTTTTGATTGGATACATAAATCCCTGATTTCATTTAAAATATTATTATTTAAAAATAAATTAATGCTATTGTAAGGGAAAGGCCTTTATAGGATTCCACCATAAAATCTCTATGTTTTTCATACAATATAGCTTAATAATCAATTAACCTAGTTCTATGAGGCTCACATGTCCCAAGACATTATTAGGGAAGAAAAAAATTAAAACCATAATTGTATTATATAAAATCGGCTAATTGACACAGATGTCCCCTGAACTCTTCAGAAATTTATATTATCCCCTTTGTATATATTTTTTCGGCAATAAACTCTCTGAACTCTTGTTTTATTGGCAACCACTTGGGTTTACTGCCCCCCCCCCCCCTGTGAGAGGGCATCTACAACAGACTTCTATCAACAAAACGAGAGTTTAAAGGGTTTAGTGCCGAAAAAATACAAAGGGCATAGTGTAAATTTTTGAAAAATTTCGGGGGCATCCATACCAATTAACAAAAATATGCCGCCCTACGTAGCAACATTTGGGGAAGAAAATTAAATGGGAAAAAAACAATAATAGAATAACTTTATAGCTCCCCCAACAATACATAGAGAAAATTAACGGCTAGTATTTATTAAAGAAAATTAAACTCCATATAGTAAGATTCATATTTAAGACCTACAATGTAAGTAACACAATATTTGTGTTTAAACTACATATATTAATTTTTACGGCTGAATTCAATTACGGTTTTAATTACGGTTCTACTCACAACTTGCATGCATACAATGAAGTAAATATGTATACAGTATATAAAAATTTCCTTTAAATATTATCAATATTTTGTTAAAAACAAATAGTGTTAATGTAGGGCATATATTATAACACTATAAAAAGAAAATCAATTTATATTTATTGTTTTGTTTTTGTATTAATTGTGATTAAAAACAATAAATACAATGTTTAACATTTCTTTTATAATATTTTAACTTGTGTCTAGCTTAACATTACCATTTTAATAGAATGCCGATAATATTTTTGATATTTTCACTAAAAATTTCTAAAATTTAAAACCCTTTAATTTTTTTTTTATCGATATCGATATTTACATAATTCAAGTGGAGCAAAGAAAATTCCCTTGCTAGCGTGGAGTGTGGAGTGAGGAGGGTGGAGTGTGTACAGTGGAGTAGTTGATGACTTATTTGGCAATTGATGGAGTGGTGAGAAGTAGAGAAGGGGAAGTGGTGAGATATTCAAATTGGTGAATCTGAAAATGTTATGGTGACTGAGAGTCTGACACTATTTATTCATTCATTCACTTGACAGAAAAAGAAGGCCTTGGTGGACGTGTTTTCAAAAGTATCTTTGACTGCTGATTTGAGGAATAAATTTAATTAATTTATTATCATTAATTATTAATTATTAATTACATTCCTCCAATCACGCCTCTTTTCTTAATCGCTAAACAAGTCCGAGGAATTCAACCTTTTTTCGATTTAAGTCGGAACTCGGAAGCTACCGAGATTAGCGGACGTCATTTATTCCACTTTACATTATTTCATTTCCGGTTGCTACATTTTATTTTTATTTTTTTTCTTTAATATAACGATTTGATCTTAATTTATTTTAAATAAAATTTACACATGATTTTATATTATTAAAATGTCTTGATCAAAAAATATATATATATATATATATTACTAAAATGTCAAAAAAAAATTTAATTCCTAAAAGTCTTATCTTACATATGTTTCCAAAATATATATATATATATATATGCATTAAAAATAAGTGTAAAAATGGTGACCTCTCAAAAAATAAATAAATTAATGTGCATTGTTTAAAAAAAATACGTATTATATATATATATATATATATATTTTGTATAGAAAAATATATAACCTTAGACATATGTTAATAATTAAAAAATAAATAAAAATATTTATAAGTACTGTCTAAACACACAAAAATTTATTGAATAAATAAACATGAGTTTTATTTATTTATATATATATATTTTTAAAAAAATTTATTACATATTTTAAAATTACGTGTTAAAATGGAGAAAAATTATTATACATATGCATCTTCTGCTGTAATTTTAAAAGAAAAGGTGATATTGTATATATTTAACTTCGACTTTCTTTTCTAGAAAAATATAGTTGGGTTGTTTAACTACGAATTTTTGGATTTTAGAAGCATCGAATTTCCCCTAGGTATATGGGACATTTATGCATGTATTCTCAAACAAAGTTATAATTTTTCAAATTAAATTAAAATAAAAAATAAAAAAATGTGAGCCACAAAAGTTTGAAAAGCAGTAGAGATATGTGTGAGCAAGGAAGCTAAGAAGAAAGAATATTTGTTGGAAAGTTCAATTTTTCAAAGTCAGATTTTTGTTACGTGAGAAAATCCTTTTCCTCTACATGAACGAACAAACAAAAAACCAAAACCTATACCCGTGACTTTACTATATCTTCTTCATTTTTTTATTTATTTTAAATTTTTTAATGTTCTTCAAAATTTAAACAATTTATTTTTTTTAGTCTCTTCTTCAAACTTTTCACAATTCTTTCTTGAGTTTAATAAGTTTGATTTAATGTATTTCTCTAAAGATATGATAACATAGTCAATGTCAACAAATTGAGCCTTTTTTTCTTCATCACTAACAACTAAAGTTACAATTTTTCTCTTATATTAAATACATATCATTTGAAAATTAATGATTAATAAATAATAAGGCCTACCCACGTAAAGAAAACATATATTTATATATTTTTTTTAAAAGGTGAAGAAAGAAATCATTTCAAAAATAATAATTCGATAGATAATATGCAACCCCATAGGCCCATATAAAAAGATAAATAATAATAATAATAATAAAATATTCTTATTTCTAATCTTTGAAAAACTAATAAAATAGAAAAAACAAAAAGTCAATACAAATTGAGACTGGTCAGAATTTGTGACTGGAGGGGGACAAATCAAAATCTGTCATAAATCAATGTCATCACTAGTAAAAGCTTGTTTGCTTGTGATAATTAAAGTAAAAGAATTAACATGATTAGGATTTGAATAAGTAATTATTATAATTTTGCATAGTAATTTTTGTGATTGATCGATCGATCGATCATTCGATCATGAATTCATGATCCATTTGCTTCAAACAGTACCCATAGTCTAGAGTCTAGACAGATAATTCAATTAATCAATTTCCACTCTTTTATAATTGATATTGTTCAACCATATCACATGGAAAATCTGGTTTGGTAGTTAATAAATAATATTCATTCAGTTTCGTAGTTCTTTGTTTAAATATCTAATTAGTTGACACATCAACTTTTAATAAAGCTAATAGTGCATTTCCTTTCGACAGTGGTGGTGAGATCCACCATATATATACATTTTATAAATATATATTGAGAGTTTTCTCTTTATTTATAGGAGTAATTATTAGAACCGTATATATATTATATAAAGCTATAAATTCGTGCCGGCACGGCTCCTTAATGCTCGGCACGTTAAAGAAAATGAGAGTACAGTACGACACGTCCTATTGTGGCCGTGTCGGCACCATCCCGTATGCCGTCTTCGACGGCACTTAAGGGGCCCCTAAAGCCCCAATTCAATATATATATATATATATATATTTTATTCTAGCGACCAATAATGGGCCCGTCAAAATTTTAAAAAAAAATTAGCTTGTGCATTTTGCCTACTCATTATCCATTTCTCTGCATCATTCCATTTAGACGACATAGGTCTTGAGAATGATCTAGCAATGTGATTGTGCACTGATCTCTCCCATTTATGAAACTCAAAGCTAGATGAACTAGCATTACTATCATAATCTAGATTTTCATCTTCGAGCACTCTCAACGGGAGAACTGCATTAGAATTACCACTATCACCATTCGAGAATTGATGCATTTTGATACGACTAGCATCGGTGTTTTCTCTATGCATTGCTTCCTTCAGCAGGCAAGAAGTATGATCATTTTGGTCGGTGTCCAAAACTACCTCACCGGCTGCTTTCTCAGATCTTGGAGCCACAACTGGAGGGCAATCAATATACTAGTTTAGATAATTGGCTTAATTAAGTTTAAGTAGTTTTCCAACGCTAAAGAAACACATAATTCTTTAATTCTTCATATGTGTTAACTAAATGAATCAAATTAAAGAGTTTTGATGCAAAATAATATCTAAAACACCGATTATAACGTAAAATAAGACACATGTGAAGGAGTGTTGTAAGAACCTTAATTTTTATGATTGGCTTATTTCATGACAAACCACATTGGGGATGATTGTGTAATGGGTAGCTTAGGTCCTCGTTGGCAAGCTTCCAAGCATCTTCATAACTTCAAGAGCAAAATGTATATTCACTTGACTTTGTCCCTTGAAGAGTTTAGGTGCATACACACACTTCATGCATGTTTTGTTTATCTTGCATTTGTATTCTTTCTTGTTTATATGTGTGTGCATCATATTCAAACACACTCACTAGCTTGCATTAGATAACATATCTTGTATTGTATCTAAATTGCTAACATGTCTTGCATGTTAATTGTGCTTCATTTTGTATGCATTTCACTAACTTCACACTTGCACAACATTCATGTAAGATAGGCATTTTTCTTGAGTGTTAAAAAGGGATTTTTCCCTTTAACGAGGCCTAGACCGTTTGGCAGGCACTGCTTGTGCCGCGACACACGGAGCGGTACTCGCCAGTGTGTCATGTGCGGTGTAGACCGCGGTTGGTGCACATGTATGCACAACGGTCCATACAGCGATACATTCCAGAAGACCGATTCTTCCGATTACGCGGCTTGTACCGCTGCCTGGACACATGCCTGACTCGCGGTACGCAGAGCGATTTTGACGGGATTTTGTTTTTCAAGTTCAAAACGACGTAGTTTTAACTAGGGCTTCATATATATTCTTCCTCTTCTCTTCTTGGCCGACCAAGAGCTTAGAAAATCATTTTTAGAGCGATGTTAGAGCTCCTAGAGAGAGAAAGCTTCAAGAAAGCATCTTTGACTCTCCAAACCCAAAACCCATCTCCATATTGCATCTTTCATCATCATTTAAGCATGAGTCTTCATGGTTTCATGACTAGTTAAGTAAGAACTTCATTGAATATCATTTATTGTTCTTCTTACTCTAGATTAGGTATTTATTACTTGATTAAATGCTTTAACTCACTTTATTGCATATTTTTATGAGTCTAAATTGCATGATTCGGTTTGTTTGTGATAGCTTGCATTATTAGGACATTTATGCCTAAATAGCTAATCCATAAATATTCATGTATGCTTAATTGATGATTATGTTGACTTTGTGCATCTAGTCAAGTTCATGAATGTTTATATGAGTTTATTTGACAATTAGGTTGTTAGAATTTCTCTACAACTAATTGAGACCTTATGTGTGTACATGTAAGCATTGTTTGATAACTGGGTTGTTTAATTGCATTATAACATCTAGTTAAGCATTTTGTGTTTAGTCTTGCATATTATTGCATTGAGTATATTGTCATATATACACTTATACTTTTATACTCTTTATTGAGTCAAAGTCTTGTGGCTTCGGGGTGAAGTTGCACAAGCAAGTAAAGTATTGCAAGCAAGTAAAGTATTGCAACCAATGGTGGGTTGGCAAGCATTGATCAAGTGTCACTGTAAAAGGCATGTGGGGTAGAGTAGGAGGTGCTCACGCCAAGAGTAGTGGATCAGGGGATATCATTAGGGATTGAACCAAGAGTGGCGAGTGGTAGTGTCCATAGCCTAAGGTTATCGAGAGTGAAAGTTCGAGTATCACTTGAGGGTGTAATGGATTTCGGTGATCGTGTGTGGCTAGAAGGATAGCCCGTGGTTTTTCCCTTATTAAAGAGTTTTCACATAAAAATCAAGTGTTATTTATATTTCTGCACTTTATACTTGATTTTATTGTTTGATTGTTTAGGTCAATTGTGTATAATATTGACTAATTGAAAAGTTTGTAATAATCGATTAACAACCCATTCACCCCCACATTAGATTGTTTAGACACTCGCTTTAGAGTTGTATGTTCAAGTGTAAACATACCTTCCTCATCAAAATCTCCACACATGTCGGCACGACGAGTCAACACTCTTGGCTCCGCACGGCACGTGCCATCGTGCCGTGCTAGCCCAAACACGCTACAGTAGTGTGTCGTGCTAGGCACAACTCGCCTCCTTGGTGGGCCTTAACGGGTCGGACACACCAGGCCCGACCCCCGATTGCCACCATTAATATTGTCTAATCTTAACCGCCAAGATTTGATGTTTGGTAAGTTCATCGAATTTATATCCAATTCAATGGGCTCACAATTAGTGAGTCAATTGCATGATTATTTAGTCATGCCTCAAAGGTCGGAATAGTCCCAATATTTCAACTTTTTTTTAATAATTAAATCATTTTAAATATTGAATATATTTAATTTGTTTTTAAAAATTAAATTCATATATGTATTATTTATAAAAATTAATTTATTTATTATCGGTTAAAAACTAAATGTTATTTTATTTCAAATAATTTTATTTAGAAAATAATTTATATAATTTTTAACCAATTTTAATTTAATATAATTATATAGTGACCTCTCAAATTTCACATATGACAAATATTTTTTATTATTTTTTATTCAATTCCATACTATACCAAACAAGAGACAATATTATCTTGATACAATCCATACTGCACCAAACATATTATATTGTTAATTTAGTTCAATCCAATCCAATTTAATTCTTTAAAAATAATTTAACATTTCGATTCAATCCTCCACACGAACTCAATAGTCTTAATACTGGGAGAAAAAAACACTAATTAATTGAAGAAAATGAACAGTGACAGTGAAAAGTGGGACCACCCTACCAAAGATTTTCTCCATTTCCCCACACTTTCCATTTGTCTTTTCTATGCATAAGCCAAAATCAAAATAAATAAATAAAAAATCGGCAGTTAATCGGGTGGTGAGTTGAAAAGATCGCCGACCATCAAATAGGTTGGAGTAGTAGTAGTACCCCACCAAGATCTTGCCAAGTAAGAGGGGACACCATGAAATGCGGTCATAGGAGATGAGGTGGCAAGATCAGAGTGGTGTACTGTAAGTGTAAGTAGAGGAGTTAAACTGGTTCAACGTGATCTCTATATACAGTGGTCACTGTCACACATTTGTCGGCTTAGAGAGACTTGCCATGTTTTAGCTTCAAAATAAAACCTCTTCATTTCTCTCTCTCTCTGTCTCTCATTCTACCTTTGCTCTGCATTTTAAGACAGACAAGGGTCTCTAGAGAAAGAGAGAGATCTAATGGAGTACGAGAGGATACATAAAGTTCAGGTAATTTCTTTGTGTTAATGGTGCTTTTGGTCTTGTGGGTTCTCTGTAACATTTGGCTTCTCTAAATTACAAGTATTCTTTTTTGTGAACTGAAATGTTGCCACTTGTGGAACATGGCTGTATTTTGATTCGGGTTCTGATTAATCATGGATTTGTGTTAAATACTTAAATGGGTATTTTTTTTTTTTAGCTTTTGTAAGAAGAATTTATGGTTTTGTCAAATTTTATTTAGTAGTATTATGTAATTCTGCAAAGATATTGATTTTACTCTATTATGGACTAAAAGTACCTCTATGGCTCTATGGTGTTTGATTTGGAATTCAAATTACTCAAAAGTGATATAAGTAATTATTGACTCTGCTTCAATCACTATCTTACAAAGTTTGGAAATTTTGAATTTTTTTCTTTGTTGTTTAAGAAATTGTGGGTTTGTTATGGCTTATGCTTATTGTTTTATGGATTGCAGACTGGTATGATTTCGCCGAGTAAGCTGAGGATGAAGTTGATAGGGCCTCATCATAATAGAAAGAAGAATGGTTCTAACAGTAACTCTCCAAGAACATCTCCGTCCAAGCTTCATGATTCTGAGTTTTTCAAAAACAGCTTATTAGCCTCCAACAGTGGAGATTTTGATGAGGAAGGTCTGTTTATGGTCCTTCGTCTTTGTCTTATTTTACGTTATAATCAGTGTTTTAGATATTATTTTGCATCAAAACTCTTTAATTTGATTCATTTAGTTTAACACATGAAGAATTAAAGAATTATGTGTTTCTTTAGCGTTGGAAAACTACTTAAGCTTAATTAAGCCAAATATCTAAACTAGTACATTGATTGCCCTCCAGTTGTGGCTCCAAGCTTTGAAGTTGCAACTGAGAAAGCAGCTGGTGAGGTAGTTTTGGACACCGACCAAAGTGATCAGCCTTCTTGCCAGCCGAAGGAAGCAATGCCTAGAGAATACACCGATGCTGTTCGTATCAAAATGCATCAATTCTCGAAAGGTGATAGTGGTAATTCTAATGCAATTCACCCGTTGAGAGTGCTCGATGATGAAAATCTTGATTATGATAGTAATGCTAGTTCATCTAGCTTTGAGTTTCATAAAGGGGAGAGATCAGTGCACAATCACATTGCGAGATCATTCTCAAGACCTATGCCGTCTAAATGGAATGATGCAGAGAAATGGATAATGAGCAGGCAGAATGTACAAGCTAATTTTTCGAAGAAGAATGCTTTATACAACCAGACTAATAGGTTGCCGCCAACAAATATGGTGAGAATTGTTCCAGAGTATGCAACTTATGAGCATAAGCAACCAATTACTAGGGTGGCAGACACTAAACGGATTGATTTTTGCCAACCCGCATCACTAACCGCTTTTGAGAAGTTCTCTTTTGTTCCCTCGGGAACTCATCAAGCATACGGGGATAATGCGTTGGTTGATGCATATCCTCAAAGTAAGGATTTGACGGATTTAGACCAGCGAGATTTAACATGTACAACAAATTCTGTAGAAGATACATCAGGTAAATTTGCAACTTCATTGTGCTTCAATTCATACATAGATTGGGAATCTGGAATCCAGATTCTCTTTATTTTCTAGAATAAGAATTGGAATACTCATTTTGATACATACACACACATATACACACATATATATATTTTTATATATAAAAGAAAATTCTATAGTGCATTAATGCATCGATGCACCATTAAAATTTGGCTTTGTTTTGGCATGGCCACATGTGTAAAGCATGAGGGTTGCATGTGACCAAACCAAAACAAAGACAAATTTTGATGGTGTGTCGATGCATGAATGCACTAAAGTTGTTTTTAGAATATGTTTAGCACACCACATTTCTGCAGTGAAAAATTAACCTAAACGGTGCATTGTTCCATCTATACCGGAGAGAGTTCACTGTGTCAATATTTCAACATTATATGCTTGTCATGACTATATTTGTCAATAACACAGGTAGATTTCCCTACAAGGCAGTAAACTCTGGGATTGAGAGGGTCTGTCTGTTCACCCAAATGGATGTTAAAGTTAAGACTGGACCGATATGATGATCTTATGTTGCTTCTTATTCAAATTTTTTCTTTGTTCTTTTTTCTGTCCAATTTTTTTCTTCTCCAAAAGACCAATAAGAGTATGTTTAAAGTCCACAGGAAGTTACAAACTTAGATTCAATTTCTAGTGTTCATCTGAATAGCTCATTAGCTGTATTTAACCTGTACAATTTCAATTCTACAGATTTTCGTTGCTATATATGTACGTGCCATTAATGTATTTTGTGTGCAAGTCCTATTTCTCTGTCTTGTTGTAATGCCAAGACAAGCTACTAATTTACATTTCCCTTAAAAAAATGGTCATTGTTTTTTATAAGTTTATCATTTAACTATGCAGTTGTTCCGGCAATAAGATCAGTCTGTATGAGAGACATGGGAACAGAAATGACCCCGGTAGCAAGTCAAGAGCCTTCAAGGACTGCCACCCCCGTAGGGGCAACCACTCCACTCCGCAGCCCAACTTCTTCGATTCCCTCTACTCCTAGGAGAGGTGCACCAGCATCGACACCTGTGGATCACACAACGGATGATGAATCACAATATCCAGTCGAAAATAGCAGAAGAGATTTGTCGGAACAAGAAATGAAAGAAAAGACAAGGAAAGAGATTGTAGCTCTTGGTGTCCAGCTTGGCAAGATGAATATTGCTGCTTGGGCTAGTAAAGAAGAGCAAGAAAAGAATAATTCGTCAGCTGAAACTGTGCATATGCAGGAGCTCGAACGGATTGAATTTGAAAATCGTGCTGCTGCATGGGAGGAAGCTGAAAAAACTAAACACACAGCAAGGTTTCTTTTATAAGCCTCAAACTTTATATCTTTAATTCATATCAGTCTTTACAAGAAAGTAACTAGCATCTAGATTTAATTTCAGCTATAATTCAAATTCCAATTTGACTGAAGAACTTCTAAATGTTCAGATTTAAACGTGAAGAAATCAAAATCCAAGCATGGGAAAGTCGGCAGAAAGCAAAACTAGAAGCAGAGATGCGGAGAATAGAGGTAAATTTAAATTCCTTTCACTGTCTAAATTTTTGCAAGAGAAATCACTTTACTGGTTGTTGTATGGTGATGAAATAGATCGATATGTGTAGGAGTTAACAATATTCCATGAGGTAAAGAGATCATATGCCAACTAGAACTTGTCATAGTCACCTAATTTGAGCTACTTAAGAACAAAGGTTTGTCCTAGTGGTCATAATAGAACTGCAACTCTTTACAGGCTGAAGTTGAACAAATGAGAGCTCAAGCACAAGCAAAGATGGTGAAAAAGATCGCGGTGGCAAGGCAAAGATCTGATGAAAAAAGAGCAGTAGCGGAAGCAAGAAAAAACCGAGATGCAGAAAGAACTGTAGCCCAAGCAGAATATATTCGCCAGACCGGTCGGATGCCATCATCATCCCATTTCACATGTTGTGGTTGGTTGTCATAGAACCTGCAAAAGATGAAAGCAAATTACTCCTACACTCAGAGAGCCAAAGTGGCATCATTTTTAACTTGATCTCAATTCTCAAGTCAGCAAAGCAAAATCTTTTATGATCCAAAGGAGTGTTGTTCTATATGTTAATCAACCTTGTATCTATGGAAATGACAGTTTGCAAAGTTAATGGTTGCATTACATCTTGATATTTGATAATGAAATATAAATCTTGCATATGAGATAGCTAATGTGTCTGTGCCTAATGATTTTGTTAAGGATTAGTATTTGTCTGTAGCTTGTTAATGCTAATGTTTTGACCTGTTCACATATAGATTTTAGTGGGCTGGGCTTCACTCTCAAGTCTGGCCTCACATAATTTTCATTTTTTTTTGCAAGTCTAAATAATGTCTGATCCGGTTGAGAAACCTCTCCCTACAGTATAGTTTAATAATGTTCGGACCGTATAAAATGAGTACGTCCTATAACTGAGTACCTTTATAAAATACTACTGAATGATATACTGTGCTAAATTAGTACTGTATGATGAGCTAGTATGGTTTCATTTTTTTTTGCAAGTCTAAATAATGTCTGATCCGGTTGAGAAACCTCTCCCTACAGTATAGTTTAATAATGTTCGGACCGTATAAAATGAGTACGTCCTATAACTGAGTACCTTTATAAAATACTACTGAATGATATACTGTGCTAAATTAGTACTGTATGATGAGCTAGTATGGTTTCATTTTTTTTTGCAAGTCTAAATAATGTCTGATCCGGTTGAGAAACCTCTCCCTACAGTATAGTTTAATAATGTTCGGACCGTATAAAATGAGTACGTCCTATAACTGAGTACCTTTATAAAATACTACTGAATGATATACTGTGCTAAATTAGTACTGTATGATGAGCTAGTATGGTTTCATTTTTTTTTGCAAGTCTAAATAATGTCTGATCCGGTTGAGAAACCTCTCCCTACAGTATAGTTTAATAATGTTCGGACCGTATAAAATGAGTACGTCCTATAACTGAGTACCTTTATAAAATACTACTGAATGATATACTGTGCTAAATTAGTACTGTATGATGAGCTAGTATGGTCTAATATGGCGCACCAAAAAAAGCTCTAATGACCCGTTTGATACAATATATTGTATTAGATTGAATGGAATTGTACTTGATTGTATTGTATAAATCTTATATAATCATGCGTTTGATAATATTTTTGTATTAGACTGTATTATATTGTATTAACTAATACAATCCCTCTCCTCCGTATTAGCTAATACGACATTCATCGTATTAGACCAATTAAAATGTATTAGCTAATCAAATACAATAAACAGTGCAAAACAAACCAAACATTGTATTGTATTATTCTAATACATTTTAAACTCCTAATACATTTTAAACTCTTAATACAGTACAACGTAAAGCACCAAACGAGTCATAAGTGTATTAGTTGGCACCAATTACCAGACAAAACTGTTAACAAAGTTGTCAAAGCTAAGAAGATGAATGAACTCAATTGAAATCAACTGAACACTTGAAAACTCTAATAGATCGCGCATGTAGTGTTTGATTTTGGCATGTCTCAATAACCCATGACATGTTTGTTCAATGCCAGCTTAAAAAAAAAAAACAAAATTGTGCAAGTAAATATTTATATATGAACAAACATGCTGGCAAGATGCAATTAAATTAGTAATATGCCTCTTACTTCCACATCAACTATATTGTAAGTTTGAGTCATGCCTCTTGCTCGATATTTAAATTGTATTAATTAAAAAAATTAGATCAAATATCTAAGCTGAATTTTGGGCTAGATATTGGGCCTGTCATACTATCCGATATATCATCGGACGTTGATTTGATTTGAAATATTTTCATAAGTATTACATTTATTGTCTCTCCACTGAAAACCTATGTATACTTCCCCCACCCCCCCGATATATCGGACGTTGATTTGATTTGAAATATTTTCATAAGTATTACTATAAGTATTACATTTATTGTCTCTCCACTGAAAACCTATGTATACTTCCCCACACCCCCCCACTGAATTGAAATATTTTCACAAGTATTACATTTATTGTCTCTCCACTGAAAGACCTTATCTCTCCGCTGAAAACCTATGTATACACCACATCCAATTTTTTCTCTCATAGACGTATCTATATCATACTAATATACATCACCACACTTTTACCGTGTATTATTATGACTGAAGTTTTGTTACATGACAAAAGTGTGGTGGCGTGTATTAGCATGTTATAAATATCCTTATAATGTGTGCTTATGAGAGAAAAATGTATACACTCCATTAAAAAAATTTATAAATATGAAATCTTGTAAGCACACCCCACACATTACCAAATATGTTTTTTTTTAAGTACAAGAATTGACATTAAATGGCTATTTTTTTTCTTTATTTTAGTTAAAACAAAATAAAAAGGGAAAATGAAAAATGTAAAACGAATAAACAACTAAGTCAGCTTCAGATCAACCATTGGTGAATCGACCGGTAGGTTTTCCATCAACAAAATCTACTCCAAACGGTGGGTAATTAGCTTTGGACGTCAATGGCAGAAAATTGTTATTTCCACTATCAACCGTAGAGTCTCCAAACACATATAAGGCCAGGACGTCAAACTTGATGTCATCTCCCAATTCTAAAAGTTTTAATAAATCCTTCTGATTAACATTCAACTGTGGTACCCTAAACACATCTCCATTAGACCCCAAAAGCAAATCAAGAAAAAGGAAAAACATAAGAAAATAACTTGTCCAATTTCTCATTTTTTTTTCCTTTTATTTTTATTGTAACTCAGACTCCAAATAGTTCAAATTTGAATGTATAGAAGAGAACTTTTAACTTTATTTTACTAGTTTGATTACTACTTATGTAGATATATATATATATATATAGATATATATATATATATATATATATTGAAATTTTAGAATTACCTGGATGAACATTATATTAGGTTTTTTAACGGTTTGTAATAATACACCGTAACATTTTATAAAATTTTGTTAATTTTTAAATGTTGTTTTTTTATATATAATAAAAATCATTTGATAATATCGATTGTCATGATCAGTTTGTAAACAACATTTTTCTTTAACACTAAATCAATAAAAACTAAAAAAATAAAAAGGGATAACTACACTAATGAACTGTTTTACATGAAGATACAATTGCAATAATATAAAATTGAACCGTAATTCTTAAATTATTTTGTTTGTGCTAGTATAGTTATTTTTTAACAACATTTTGTTAGTTTGATTGGTTATTTTTAATTATTATTTCTTTATTTGTACATCTTTTTTTATTGAAGGAGAAAAAAAAGTTAATTTTATCATAAATTCCTTTATGATACAAGTTGAGCTTTTTTGTCCTGCACAAACGAAACAAATAGTAAACTAAAGCAACCTTATAAAAAGTTTCTAATCTACTCACCACTTTATTTTATAAAGAATGATTTCCAATAATTTCATTTTACAAAACTATGATTGAATCTATCCGATCAAATCTTGGACTACACTAAACCAAAATTATATTATTTGGACTTTAATAAGCATTTTGTACTAAAATCAAATAATTTGAATTAAAGAGTAAAAATGTATTATTATTTGATTCTTTGTGTAAGTGTAAGAATTGACTGTTCAATTTATTTTAAATATATTTGAAGAGATGAGGTTGGTCCAGTAATAAATCCCTCACACCTGCACCATGAGATTGCGGATTCGAATTCTCTCCCTTCTCTAATAAACCCTGAATATATATAATAGTATAATACTTTAATATATATATATATATATATATATATATATCCAACAAACGAAAATAGACCGAGATAGTAGAGGACCAAACCAACCATCAAGTTTTATTGACTCATCAAAACTAAAGATATTGTAAACTCACAATTGAATTTACTATAACAAGGGGCGCTGATCTTATTAAATGAACCAATAAATTATATTAATAAATAAGAGTACCAATAGTAACATACGTAACAAATATTATCATTGTATTGTCACTGTTATTATTATAATAATTATTATAAGGGACAACCAATAGTACCGCCGGCTACATCACTTAAGGTATATCTTTCGAATGTTGTGTTGCAATATGATTCTATATGTGGGTAATATGTTTTGTTTATAAGGTTTATAGTATTTTAATCAAAAATTATTTTTCATATTGAAGATTAAATTAAAACAATCTATTTTATGCAAAATATATTTAAAATATATTTAAATAAGTTTTATTATAAAAAATTAACCAGCAAGCAAATTGATTTTAAATACTAGCCCTAATCTCATTAGTAAACCGGTAATTATATTAATAATAACATTTGTAATTACAATCGTCAGGCTCAATATAATTATATTGTCATTGATTTATTTTACTCCATTATTATTTTTAGATTTCTTTTTATATATTTAAAACATTTTTATTTAATTCAAAGAATTATTTGAAATAATTGTACGTTAATTTTTTTATATTTGAAATAATGCAATATTACATAAATTCAGGGTTTTTTTAATTTTTTTTGGGGGAGAGAGGAAGGGAGGGACTCGAACCCGCAATCTCGTGGTGCAGGTGTGAGAGGTTTACTATCGGATCAACGTCATCTAATCATAATTGTATGTTACTTGAAAATGATTTTTGATTGTTATTTTATTACATTTTGGTTTAGTTCAAAGTAAGGATGTACTAATAAGACGAAATTGAGACTATAATATTACACTTCAAAGCAACATTTATTGTTCACCTTTCAATGAATATAAATATATATATATATATATATATATATTTACACAGTCATTTTCTCCTCAGTGCGTACTGATATAACTTATATTAATGCATTATATGTGGACCACTGATTATGGAGAAATTTTGATAAATGCATACACTTTGAGTCAAAGTATGTAAATCTAATGGTCCACAACCAACGCACTGATGAATTTATATCAGTGCGTACTGACTTGAAAATTTCTATATATATATATATAACATTACAACAATTTATAAAATGTAATTTATCCAATATGTCTCATACGACATTTTTAAGTTATAAGTTGCTTGAGACTTTTTATTTATAACCAAACCGGTCTACATGTTTGTCATAACTAACATATTGGACACTATTAGCAGTTTTTGTAAGTCGAATTTTAATGGTGGAAAACCTAAGAAGAGACCACACGGGCACATGCCCCACCTCAAATTTTGAGAATAAAATTAGTTGAAATTTCAAATTTTACCCCTAATATCAAATATTTTTTAGGTATTCTTTACTATTTTCTACTTTTTCTAATTTCTTTCTCAAATTTTGAACTCTTTTACAACAAAATATTTAACTCTCTCTTTCCATTTAACATTGTCAACATTTTCTCTACACTTTATATGCTAACATATCACGTCTAATGTGGTTTGGTGATGATGGTCGATCGTTCGGACTGTTAAAATAAAATCAATATTGCATGCTCATATTAGAGAGAATCCATTGGTAGATTATCATATAGTTACATATGATAAATTTAGAAATGTTGACACAATAATAACTATAATTAAATAAAATAAGTCTCTACAAGAAAAAAAAAAGGCTATTGGGATGATTTTTTTTTTTCATCCCAATAACCCAAAATTAGTCCCTATAAAACTAAAAAAAATTGAAAAGCTTTTTTTTTTTTCAATTTTGGAAAAAATTCCAGATTTCTTCAATCAAAATAAAAATTTCTTTAAGGGTTCAGATCTCTTCAAACAAAATTTAAAAAATAATAATAATAACAAAAGCTTTTCAAGAAAAAGCTTGAAGAACAAAATAAAATAAAATAAAAAATTTAAAAGAGAGAAAGAGATCGAAGAGATCTGGAAATTTCCAGATCTCTTGCTTGAAGCTTTCATCAATGGAGGTTTCATCTAAGATTGAAGGAGTGAAGAACATTGGAGGCAAACAAAATCTGTCAAGCTCCACAGCCACAGACAGCCACGAAGCAAGCTAAACAAGTAAACAACACACCAAACTCAAGCAAAGAGTAAGCAAAAAGAAGACTGCCCAAAAACACAAAAACAACCTTAGCTAAAAACCAAAACCCATCAGCAAGAGATAAACATAAAAGACGAGCTATTAGACTGGAAATATACATCAGAGGGAGAGAGTCTCAAAATGAAAAAAAGAAGATGAAGATGGGATTAAATTTAATCCCACCATTTTAGTTGGTACTAATTTATCCCACACTAGTGGGATAAAAAATTTAGATACGATAAAATTATCATATCCCAACACGAAACCAAACATGGGAAAAGGACTAAAAATAGTCTCAATCATATCCTATCCTACATACCAAACATGGCCTAATAGTATTCTGTAACCTAATCCAGAACACAGAGTCATAGAGCTTCTCACTGAAAACAGATATATCCATAGTGCAATTTACACTTTCACATTGATATCACAAATTGAATGAAGGTACACTTTCACATGAGTGAGTCAGATGTCATGCATGTGAACTGAATTGCATAACAAGTAACAAGTTAATTGGCCGGTTTGAACACAAAAGGAAGCGTTCTAGGCGTGTAAAACCAAGAGAGACAAGGCAAGGTCAGAACTCAGAAGAGAAGATGGATGGGGCCAATTGAAAAAGTTAAGACTTATAAAAAGGACAGTTGTTCGCCACTTCACACCCCCCCCCCCCCAGAAAGGACTTTGCAGAAGGTTGTTGGATTGCCAACCCTACCCTACTCCTTTTTATTGTCGATGAAGATGGTGGCCTTCCGATGCAGGTGATATTATTAAAGATTTTATTTTAAAAAAAATTATTTTAAAAATATTTTCATAATTAATATCTATTATATCGTTTTTTTATTGTATGTTTAATGTGGTAGTTAATTATTTTATGATTTGATTTTTAAATCAAATCTTACTTCTTTACTAGATAGGATTTTCATATTTTAGGATTTTAGTATTTTTAATTTATATTTTCATCTCAATTTTCTCTTTTACAGGGAAATTAATGATTTTATTGTTTTATTAGTTATTTTATGTTTCTTTTAGGTTAGAATTCTAGTATTTTTAATTTCCATTTTTATCTCAATTATCTCTTTTATAGGGAAATTGATGATTTTATTGCTTTATTAGTTATTTTATGTTTCTTTTAGGTTTTTTATTTTCCTATTTAAAGATGATATACGCTAATAGGAATTTTAGAGAGGTGTATTCAATTAGGATTTTAAATGACTTTTAATTACTTTTATGAAATTAAAAAGTTTTGGTGTATTTAATGTAGACTTTTAAAGACTTTATAAAGGTTATGGGGTATTCAATACAGACTTTTATAGATTTTAAAAAAAGTCATTAAAAGTCATGTGGTATTCAATCAAGACTTTTTAACAGTCTATGAAAGTTATGAGGTATTCAAAATCTCAATGACTTTTAAATATCAATGACTTTTAGTTATAACAAATCTCACAATTTGTCTTTCATTCATACCAAAGACTTTGAATGACTTTTGTTTAAAAAAAAAAAAAGAATTTCACTTTAGAAGAAAAACACAAAACTCTTTGAAAAACATTAATCATAAAACATATGTTATAATTTCAAATAAAAAAATACACATTCTTAACAAATTTTACAAATAAAATAAAATGAATAACTTTTAAAATGAATAAACATTATAAAAAAAATATAAACATTAACTATCTATAACAAAAATAAAATTAACTAAAAAATAATATAAAACAACTCTCCATAGACAATACAATTAAAGACGATAGAAATTTTTTTTTACCTCTATTTTCAAAGCAACTAAACAACAACGAAACAAATTAAACAAACTTTATTTACGTTAATTAAAAATAATAAAAGAGAAAAACCACTACTCAATCATGCCAATTTGCTATAATCAAAGTCGAGTATGGGCGTGACTCCATGTAATTATGATTGATATCAAATCACCCACTTTTAGGTGTGAATCTTGTTCAACAACTATGTACGGTTTTTATGTTTTATCTTCAGTAATTTGAATTAATTTTGGATAGATTTTTTATACCCATTGACATACTTTTGTAGAGACCTGTAGACGTTAATATTATTGTCGATTTGTTACGTTTATTCTCTAAGAAAATTTATAATATTTTGGCTAATTATAAAAAAAAAAAAATTGGTGCATAATATCTTTATGTTGTAAAATATAATAAAATTACAAATAAAAATTTTAAAATCACATATATATGTAAGAATGTTTTTGTCAAGTTTAATTAACAATGATTTTTTTATTCTTTTAAAAAATATATTTTTATTAATATGATAAATCTATATAATTTTACTAAAACAAAGTATATATCATATTTAAAAATCAATAAATATTTATAAAATGTCTATGAAAGTCTCTAAAACTCATTTGAAATAAAAGTCTATGAAAGTCATTTATCATGAAACTTTTTCATAATTCTATAAAGTCTATAAAGGTCCATAAAATCTGTAAAAGTCGTCCACTTAAAAAATTCATTAAAAGTCTTTTGAAATTCTAATCGAATACACCCTCCTTAGTTTTTGATAAATAATAAAAATTGTATAGAAAATACCTCTTTTTAATTTAAAGCCTATTATTTTGGTATCTGTGCTCGAATCAAAAATTTAATAGTAGGATTCGTTTACGATATTCATGTGCAAATCAACTAATTCGAATCAGTTACTCATTCTATTTATCGATTGTAGTTTGCGTGATTTTATCTGCATCACCTTACCCTAAACAACACACTCTCGAATCGGTTACTCCTTCTGTTTATCGATTGTTGTTTACGTGATTTTGTCTGCTGCATCACCTTGCCCTACACAACACTCTCTATCTATGTATCTATCTATCTATCTATCTATATCATACAAAAAAGTTGCATGGCTTCTACCACCAAACTCAACCCCATTAATTTCATTCTTCAAAAAAAAAAACAAAAAAAAAAACCATTTATTTCACCTTTTTGTGTATATTCCCCACTTACATCCCAACTCAAATTTTCATTTTCAAGCTCTTATTACAAATGGGAAACCAAATATATGAAATTAGGTTATGGGTAGATAAGAAGAGTGAAGGTTTGACACGTGCCTCACATGTTAGGCTCTACCGACACCTATATACCCCATTCTTTTTCTAGGCATCTCTCAATTATTGGAAATGATTCAAATTGACCATAAAGGAATTATAAAAAAGTGCAAAAGCAAATCACAATTACAAAATCAATTTACTATACTTTCCTATCTATATATCAACTTTTCACTGAATCAAGGAGCTTCGGTGGTCATTTTCTCTTATTATCACATGATACTATTTGAAAATATTGACAGCACATGATATGATTCAAGTGAAAGGAAAAAGTGGGGGGCTAATTTGATTTGGCCAAGACCACCAACACAACAAAGTGTAGGACATTCTTCCATTAATGAAAGTCAATCAAGCTGTTTTCCACACATTCACATGGCACACCAATGTTTTCAAAAGTTTCCATCACCTATCTAATAGACTACTCCAAACAAACTACTTTCTGATCATTTCCATATTAGTAATCATTAGACCTAAAAGCTTAAGCTAATATAAAATGGTCTAACAATAGTATTTAAACACACTAACCGTCCAAATTCTCTAGTAACCTTCTTCTTACCATAAGCAAAAAAAAAAAAAAATTGCTAACATGACAAACATTAATTAGTCTCCTAATAGATATTGATTGTGCATATTTCTTAGCACAGAATTGATAGATATATCTTATAATTACAGTATTGGCTTATATATCAACTTTAAGCTATAAGTAGGCAGCTCTTATCACCCTACCATGAGTTGGAAACAGAAGCTAATATTACAAAAGAGAGAATGATGTCTTAACCGGTTATTTGTTCAGTAATCCAGTGACCCCACCGAAGTTATACAGGTGCTCAGACTTCTCGAGTCCTGCCGGGTTGCATAATCATCACAGTTGTTGGAAAGCCTCTGAATTGGGACCGAGTTCAGAAGCTCTATGCCTCTTTTCCCCATTTGCTGCACTTCCGGCGGTGAAAGTATTTTGATACACCACACACTATTTACGAACTCCCTGGTATAAGAAACATGTTTATATATCAATGGTGTGCCAGTAAGAGTGGACTATAACAGATACAATACAAAGGGAAATACTTAGAATTAGGATTCATCAAATCCCATTACTATAGTATCCAAAAACTTAGTGTACCTCTAACCATCTTATTTCACTTAGTTTATATTGTTTTCTTTCCTTCCTTCTTTTAAAATTCTCTATGTATGATACCAGAAAGATTGACAATTATACAGTGAAATCATTTTTTACTTGAGTGTGCTTCAAGATGCAATCCAGTGACCCAAAAAAATAATCCAGCTTCGACAAATAAGGATTTAAAAGGGAACACTATTGAAGAATAGGCACAGAATTCCATTAAGAAAATGATAAAAGATTGGAACTTACGGCCAAGGGTCATCACCGAGAAGAAGAACATCATTCTCCCGGTCAACAAATACAAGCTGCCAGCCTGATCTCAGAGGGTCCTCTAACTGGCCTTCAAGGCCAAACATGCGCGCAAGTTCACCGCGCAACTCATGGTAGCTGCTGAATTTTGTAATATCCAGTGATCTACCAAAGGACCCTGACTTGTAAACCTATGTACATTATCAAATTCAGATCAGCTAGAAGAAAATGAATAAAGCAACTGATAGACCAATAACTATTGAAAACATAATTTACTAACAGTATAAACAAAGTGAAAATTGTGAACACAAAGTACAAGTAGGCAACGTACCTTAACAAAGGTTCTTGTTGGTGGGTTTCCTTGCCCCACGTTTTCAGGAGACTGCAGGAAACTCGATTCATCAATACAACTGGTAGGGGTTATTCCTGGATTAACTGAAAAATCAGTCCCTGCAGTGCTCATATAATTAGAAGCAAAGGGTATGGTTGTGGAGTCACTGTTGCTCCCAACTCCCCCAATGCTTGACATCTCATTCTGCATAAGAAGAGATGAGGGTTCGATATTGACACCAAACAAAAGGTGACTCTGTGGATCACCATTCCCTTCCTGGTCTATAGAACACTCCCTACCAGGAAAAGGTGGCAATGAAATAGAGTTCTGAGATACATTTGTCTGAGGTGGCCCCAATTGTTCCACCTGGGGAAGAACACATTGAGGACCTCCAGAAGGAAAAAGAGGTTCAATTGCAACTCGCTTTGAGGGCCATGTAGGAGAAGGTATCAAAGGATTGCTTCTAGGCAAGCTGATCAGGTGAGATGATTCATCCTGAGAAAATGAACCTAAGAGACCGTGTAGGGGTGAAACAATAGGGCTTGTCACAGGGTTCCCATTTGAATCAGAGAAACTCTGCTGGTGACAGAGTGAAGACATGGCTTGCATTGGAGGTGACTGGGATTGGGAGACTGAATTGAACTGTGGCATAGCAGAGACAGCACTTGGAACCTGCTGATGATCAACCTGCTGCGGCTGCTGTTGTTGTTGTGGCAACTGATGATGATGATGTTGCTGGTGATGCTGATTAGTGAAAGATTGAGGGTGCTGCATTTGTGGCTGAAGTAGGTGAGACTGAGTTTGAGCCTGAGAATGAGGTTGATGCTGGTTCTCTTGAACACCTTGTAGAAATGTTTGCTGAGGATGAGACTGCTGTAACATCTGTTGTTGCATTAAAGCAGCAGACCTACTAGGGAGATTTTGAGATTGCTGGAATTGCAAAAGGGAAGTAGGAGTGGATTTGGGAGTATCTACAGCTCTCATCTCCCGAAGTGCAGCAGCAGCCATAGCTTGGTACATGTCAGTTTGCAAACCAAGCATAGAGGCATCTAATCTAGGCTGCATCCAAGGTGTAACTCCAAGTCCCTGAAAGTTCATAGACTGCATTCCACGATCACCATCTCCTCGGAGCCACATAAGTTGAGAATTCAATCCCATATCTTCTTCTTTCATACCTAACAGAAAAAATAATAAATAAACTAGGAAGTTGAAATTTGATGGCAATATCAGAAGACACTGGGTGTGAACATCCCCAGAGGTAGCATAGACATGCATACCATGAAAAGCAGGAAGTCCCGGAGGCCATGGTCGCTTAAGCCTCAGTGGAAATGGAGATGGATACATTGGGAATGTTGTTAATGGTTCAATCTCCCATAGGGAAACTCTTGGTTGCCTTTCACCTGCAGTGGATTCATCCCAGCCAACCTGCATTATATTTAAGTAAAGGTTCATTATTAGTTCCTTTATCCAGAGTAAGATTCAGATATATCAAAGATACAAACCAACATATTTTAGAAAGAAACTTGATCATTGATTATCCATCAATTAATATATCCCTCGAAAATTCAAAGAGTTTTAAGAATAATTATCCACAAACCTTGACTGAGCGCCAATGTGAGTTCTGCCACTTAACAGGATCTAAGTCGCTTATGCCAGTTATAGTGCCCATGTAGCTAGAAAAAAAAAACGTAAAATAAAATGTGAGATGTCAGGGTTTATTATTATTATTATTATTGATAAGAAACATCAGATGTCATGATCATAACCAGTAAATAAGAATAGGAAAACAAAACATAGACAGGAGAAAGTTAGAAGTTCAAAGAAGTGTACTTTTACTGACATGTCTATTGAATCTAACAGCAATTTAAAATGGACAATTCTAATGAAAATAAATTTCCTTTCTCTGTCCCTCGTAGTTCATGGATGTAACGAGGCACATGTCACCTAAGTTTACCCGTACACTATTTTAACTGTTGGTCAATATTTCAGCTCATTCTTTATAATCTCCACTGTACTTCCACTTGAAGTTTCATTAATTAACAGCAAGATCAATGAGATACTTTTTATGATATATTTTCATAATTATATGCATAGGCAAAGAAACAATTATGGGCTACAAGTAAATATATAAGGTCTCCTAGGCATCCAAGAGGCAACTTCTAATAGTCAGCATTTTTCCTCACAACGCACAAGAAATGACATAAAGACAAAATTGTAGAGAATTCCAATTACTTAGTAATCATAGCAAGTGTAGGATCATAGTGACTCAAATGAACAAAGGTATAAAACATACCGACGCACACTTGATTCTTCAGTTTCAAACAGCATCCTAAAGCGCATGCCAACTGAGACACGAGTGTGATAAACTGCTTTAACGTACTTGGTCAGCGGTATGACAAACTCTGATGGACTAGCCCTGATATGAATAGATTGTAAATTAAAATGAAGTAAAACTTAAATTTCCAAATTTCTAGTAATATTCACAGGATCAAACCTTGGGTTATAAAATATGGTAAAACGGCTATTCGTTGCAGCTGCATGAGCAGCAGCAGCAAGAAGCCCCAAGTGCATGCTGTCGCTTGATAAAACTGATGAAGGCATTACCGTTGGTGGTCGATTAGCACGGCGGATACCAAGAAGTAATTGATTCTTCTCATTCCTGATGGAAAAAACATACATCACTTAGAACATCAACAAATTATCCCATGAACATAGTTAATATTATTCTAGTAGTTTTACAGTGCCAAGATGCTGACGAATTGAATTGGAAAATGACAAGGAACTTCATTCTTCATTCAGGATCCCACAGAAAGCAAATGCAAGAAAATAAAATTATTTTCAATAGGTCTGATAAGGGATTTCGTAGCCCAAACTCAATCGGATGTTGTTGCATCTCAAATATATAATATACTAACCCTTTAGAGAGAATCTATTATAAAATCTTAGATGAGTATTCAAGACGACATACAAGTTAGGTAGCCAGAACTAGTTAAATAAGGCACATTTATACCAGAGGTGAACTAAAGCACACATGATAGTAAAAAAAATATTAAAATAATAATGGAGATGGTCAATAATAGAGGATCAGACATCTGCCTACCAGATAAAAAGCACCGAGTCGCCAGCAACAAGTCTCTTAGCGCTTACAAACACACTCCATCCTGTTGTAAGAAGGTGCCTTTTGGGCTGGCCTGCATGAATAGAAGTCATAATTGTGAAATTGTCAGGTGTGTTCATGCGGTGGGTAAGAAAAAGCCTATCACTACCAAAGTCTAAACATTTGTCCTTGAAAAAAAAAAAAAAAAAAAAAAAAACCTCACCCCGAAATATATGTCTAAATTTCCATTCATTATCATGCAGGTCCCTCGCAATCAACTCTTGAGCTGGAGGCTGCTGGGTGAAGTCCTGCAAATCAATCAAGATTAAGAAAATAAACACAGTTTTAAAACCAAGGGGAACCTAATAACTGGTAGTCATAGCAGAGTCCAAAAGAAGATATACCAACGGAGGAAACACTTTTTCAGCTGCCCGGCGTGGAACAGAGAATCCTCCATGAGTACTAGTGTCACTAGCCGTCAGTGTTTTACAAAAGTAATTTGTTGGCTGTTTAGTGGGGGTGCCCAAGTCTGCCGGAAGGTACGCGTCCTTTTGCTCTTGCTACACAATAAGGATATTGCAAATATGTCAAGCAATCCAAAGGACCAACAATTTAAAATGCCAACCCAGGCAAAACAGCATACCGGGCTCAGAGGTTGCAAAGTCATCTGTGCATATACTTCATCTGTCTCAATGTCTGCCTGAAGTTGACAAACTTAGATCTATCAGGGACTAGCATTCAGGATTGTTAGAATCACAGACCCTCATAAAAGAAACAAGGAAAAAAAACATACATGCATAGTCAGATTGTGCAGCTGACAGACAAGTTGTGGGGGTAAACTAGGGTAGTTAGGGATATGAGCATCCACTTCCTTGTTCGTTGATGCAGCAACCTACAAGGATGAGCTTAGAGATCCGCATAAAAAATAATAATAAAAATAGAGAAAGTAGAAATTGGTTACAGATTACTATATATAACATGTTCAAATAATCTGTATGTAACAAGTAACAACTCTACATCAAAGACAGCAGTGAGGTCAAAATTTTAGAAAATAGATTACAATGCCATTACCAATTACTTAAACAGAATAGAAGATAAACAAGTTTGACCAGCAAATTGAACTGGCCAGTATCACCATAACAACAAAAAAAATCGGTTAAAACATCTGCACTCGGGAAAGCAATCAAGCATACACAGAGATTAATAATTAGTAATCATTATGACATCTGCATTTTGCGCACTCGAAATTTTGCTCAAAAGCATCAGCTAATGACTCTAATTAGAGATCATTTTTTTATAGAAAGCAGAGGACATTACTCATTTTAAAGTTTCAAATACAAAACAAATTCAAGCAAGACAACTTTTATATTTCAGAAAATAACAATAGAGTAGCCTTGACTCATTCTTTAACAAATTGACACATAATATCTGAATTATGCAGATCCCCTTTCAAAAGGGACTAAAGCATAACTGACTGCACTGCACTGTAGAAAAGTATGCAAACCTGCTCGCTATGGCCTTGCGGGAAGTAAACAACACGGCTCCCGTCTGCAGGTAGAGACACAAGAGGACCAGCACAGGCATGCCAAAGTTCAGAGTTCAAAACCCTCTTCTCCCCTGCAAAATTTATTCACGGATTTATAAAATCACATGAAAACACCATAGTTTAGTAAATCAAACTGACCATAGCATTATAAAAAGAAATTAACACCAGTATGGCGTTTGAGGCAAATATGAACATATCAATTTCAAAATGAATTTGTGCTAAACTCCAAAGTCAGAAAGAGTAAATAAAATCAACAAGATGCAGCTAAAACCAACGGTTTGGTCTTTGAGAAAATCATAGAACTAAAATCATAATCAGTGATTTTAGTTCTGGACTCTGAATGATCAAAAGAGCAATAATCAATTTGGGCACTTAAGATTTTCAGTTTCTTATCATTCCCTTTATTTCTCAGCGAAAACAAATGGAGCTGAAAGCTAGACACCCAAACAACCCTGTAACTCAATCAAACCCTTACCTCTCCAAACACAAATTAACACACATACAGAGAGAGAGAGAGAGAGAGAGAGAGAGAGAGAGAGAGAGAATAACTATACAGGAAAGCAACAAGCATACCTTCTTGGGTTTGAGGACTAAAACCAGCTGAAGAGAGCCTCATTTTCTGAGCAAGATTCAACAACTCCAAATTCACAATTAAGGATACAGAAACAAACAATCTTCAAGCACACCAAGTATACAGCGATCCTCCGGAAACCAACCCAAAGCTCTGTTGTATCACTGCTTGCCCTCTACACCAAATACATAACATACCTTCACTTCTCTTTCCCCTCTTAAACAACCAACAAAGATTGTCTAGTTTCACCAAATTGACAAATTTTAGTATTCACTCATTAAAGACCATGAAACTTCATTGAAAAGCTAACAAAAAACATAAAATGATTCACAAGAATCCAACTTGTTAACATTTAACCGAAACCGGTTTTGCTACAAAAGACGATCGATTTCAGCTTCATATGCTCCCAACTGTCTTCTCCATCCACAACCCCCCAACAAGTTTTTTTTTTTTTTTTTAATCTTGGAAGTAAAAATCTTCACGCCACAATCTTCAACAACCTAAGCCCCCACATTTCAACTCCAGAAATCAAGCTTATATATAAGTGTTAGTATAAACCAGACAAAACCCAGAAAGCAAAAGTGACAGATCTCAGCTTAAAAATTCCAAAACTAGCACCACTACAAGATTGAATCAAGACCCAGTTCCAGAAAACACGAGCAAACAAAAATCCCCCACAAACAAATGCAAGGTACGATTCACGAAGAAAGATGACAACTGAAGAAGAAGCTACATGAGCATGTATAAACAGTACCCAAAACAGTGTAAGAAAAATGAGTACAGAGTTTTGCAGAGAATAAAAAAATTGTGAGAGGAATCGAGTTGGGGTTTGGTTTTTCTTTTGTTCCAGTAATAGAAATAGTTAAGTGGTGGATGGTGGTGCTTAATTGATAGTTGAGTCTCTGTCTCTCTCTCTCTCTCTCCCTGGCTCTGCTCTTCTACTGGTACTGCGACGACTACTACTACTCTCTCTATATCTCTACTGCTTTACCTTTCTCTCTCTGTCTCTTTCTCTTTCTCTGCTCCAATCAATCAACAAACAACTGCCATCAAATTTTTTGCTGTCTTTTTTATACCAGTGAAAAAAATAATATAAAAGAAAATAGAAAGAGAGAGTGTGATAGTCTATGAGAGAGAAAAAGTGTCAGTTTTTTTATTATATATAAATATATATATATATATATGAATAATTGTCTAATATGATAATTAATGATCATGTCTAAACTGTTAATAAACCTTGATGTTTTATAACAAAATTTGTACGGTAAACACTTAACACTTATAATAATTATATATATATATTATATGATCACACTAAAATAATTTAAATTTATAATATAAAATTTTTATTTCGAATGATAATATGAGGTTGGTCCGATGGTAAACATCTCATACATACATAACGATATTGAAGGTTCGAGACAAAAAAAAAACTCTAAATTAACGTATTACTTTAACAAAAAAAAATTGATTTCGATATCAGAACTATTCATATGCTTTTAATCTAAAAGTTATAAATGCATTCAAATCTCAAACGTTGGATTATGAATAATAAAGATGTTAAAATCAACATTTTAAATCACAAATTTAAATTGATTTAACTTGATTTATATATATATATATATATAATATTAAGATATCTATTTCCATAAATCAGGAAATCTCTGCTCATATATTTGTATAATGCGTACTTAACCCCCTGGCCACAAAGGTGTGTTTACAAATTTTTTATTTTTTCTGCTTTGCTGGTACTTTTGGTGCTCATTTAAATTTTCAGACAATAACAAAGAGAGAAGCTAGAATAGCCTCAAAAGTCAGTGAATTTACTTTGATGACATTGTTTCCTTTTATTTATTTATTAATTTGTTTGGAAAAAAAAATTCTTATAATAAAAAAAAATAACATGGATGAAATGATTAAAAAACACTGTGAAATGAGTATGGTGATAGGTGTGGTTGCAACTTGCAGATTGCTTCTAATGGGATCAGGGAATTAGATTGAGAGATGATGGGGACATCACCAAAACCAACTACAACTCTTCCATTTACGTCTCAAACTCATGCACCGCACCTTCTACATAATTTCAAGTTTCAAACTTTCAACCCACTTTTTTATTTTGTATTTTAAATTTGGAATAATTTTTTTAAATTTTTACAAATTATTTCCCATGAGTTATAAATTTATATATAAATTTTGGTTAAAAAAAAAGTTAAACAGATTTCAAAGAAAAAATTTGGATATTCAAGTTGTTAATAAATTATTAAAATTTAGAAAAATATTTTTGGTCAATTTTGGGATTATGTATCTTTATTTCATCCCTAATTAGTTACTGGTTTGAAAATAATTATAAATATATATATATATATATATATAAGTTTTTAAAGAAAATTCATAGAGAAACTATAAACAGTTTCATTTTTCTTTATTATAAATAAAATTTAAAGTATAAGTTAATATTGTTTTTTAAAACAATTCTACTAATTGCTATTTTTCAAAAAATTTGAATCCTTTTTTTAATATATAAAACTAATAATATATTTGAGTTGGTAATCAAAAGATCCTTAAAAACAATGTGGGGTCTAATTTTACTTCATTTTTTTTTCAAAGAAATGTCATAATGTTATATATATATATATATATATATATATATATATATATATATAAGTTATGGGGGTACGTAGAGAGAGATATATATAATTATATCATGTAATATATGAAGAAACAAAGTGGAATGGTTGGAGTTGAATTGAAAAACAATGAGAAATAAAAGGAAAGTAAATGGGGGTGGAAATTATTCACGTGAAGAAGTTGCATTTTTTGCATGGAAATTAAAGGAAGTTGGCAATGCAAAAATGATTAAAAAAATTACCAAGTTCGGCACTTGTTCTTTCATTGTGATTTGACTTTAAAACATTTTCACAATCTCTAAAAAATTTGGCCAATAAATTGGCAAAGAAAATTGTGTTGAGAAAACAATTGTCCATGTGATGTAAAGAGATAAAAATGGAAGAAATTAAATGAGATTCTTTTTATTTAATGATAGGTGATAAGAGTCCTTTGTTAGGTCCACCCAATCCTACAAAATTAAGAGCAAAGGGTCCCATATATTTCAACTTGTGATTTATGGGGCCAATTTATTTTTAATTTTTATTTCCATCATTTGTTGTCACATTTGGGAAGGTTTGTCTATGTTCATCTAGAATTATGAGGGATTTTGATCTCAAATCATCTTCAATTTAATGTTTTGATGTCGTATTGTGTAAGTACCAAATCGAGATTTTTAAGAACAAAGGTGGAAAACAATTGTGTATGTTATAAAATTTAGATATTTTAATTATATACGGTAGCGATATTTATATTTATTGCCATCAATAAATTACAGGTTTTCTACTATCAGTTTGTCCTGATATATTTTATATCAGGACGAAGAATGTGAACACAGATTATGAAAAAAAATTTGATAAGTGCATATACACTTTGAGTCAAAATATGTAAATATAATGGTCAACATTCTTCATCCTAATATATTTTATATCAGGACGAACCGACAATAGAAAAATTATATATTCACACCTTGGTAGTTGTAGTAACAAAAAATATCACTATTTAATCAAGTGAGGTTGAAATTTTACATTATAAAAGATGTGTGGTTTGGCTTTTTTATTGTATCAAAAATGTCATTTTTATGACAATACAAAAACTTAAATCCAAATCACAAAACATGTAGAAAAAACATAAATATGAGAACAATTTTTGGACACTATCTTTATATCATTTTCTATATTAAAAGGTGAAAATTTTGCAAATATTATTCAAGTTTTGACTTGTACGTTTTCTAGTATTTAAAATTTGCTTTTGGATCATGAATACATCTAGCACTAATGCTGGGAGAATTTTCTTGAAATGTTTTTTTATTTAAAAAAATAATCAATTCTAAAGCATCTCTTAGAAATTTATTTAAACTGTTTGATTCGATAAAAACAAAAAATAGTTGAGTTAATTATTGTAAGATATATTTTTTAAACTATTTAAAAGTAACATAAACAGTATTAAAAGCATCCTTATTTGGATGCTGGCAATACAAAATCAATTCAACAATTGTACAATTGTACTTGCAAGGATTCTTTGCCAAACTCTCACTTAACAAATCCTAATAAAGCTATCGATTAAATTTGAAAGCCAACTTTTATTTAATTAATTAACAATTAAATGCTGATTCTTCATTAATCATTATTTTTCATAGATTTCAATGAGCTTCCAACACAAGGCACAATCAAAGTGCAAATTCAAGATCCCGTTGGAATCTGTCAAAATTAAACAATATACGTAGTGTTTAAATATCTACGTCACAACAAGAAAGAGAAAATTCTTCACACGTACTATGTATAAAGGCACTCGAACCTCCACCACCAACGTAAAATGGGAGGTGCACTATCGGTAGTGTTAATAGGTAATGTCATCTTTTAGTTAAATGGTTTACACATCACACCAACACAACAATGTTGTAGGTTAGAGTCTTTCCCCTTCTCTCAAAAACCCCGAATTTATATTATATTTAAAATAAAAAAGTAGGTAATGTCCTATTAATTTTACCTTTAATTAACTTGTTTACATTAGATTTCGATTCAAACTTTAGACTCAATTAAAAAATCAACCAATCAAGCTTGATCACTCTATTTGAATCTCGGTAGGTGAAAATCAAACTTGATTGAATTATAATTAATCAACTCATTTAAGTTAAATAAAATTTGTATTTATTGTCCCGCTTAATTTGCATCTCTAATAACATCAAACCGACAAATGATTGGCCTCTTACTTTAGGATCTTATCAAATTATGTAATATTAGAATTAGAATATAAGAAATTTATATGTGTATATTTGAAGAGTAATCTAGCTACCAGTTTGAAACTAGATCGACTCTAAGCTCACAACGAATACTTGATTGAAAAATAGAATAAGATGATTTTCTTTTGTAGCATTGTGATGTTATCAAATAGAATCATCCAAAAACAAATTTCATCATCGAATTTATTTGAGTTAAATGCACAATTAGCATTATATATATATATATATATATATATATATATATCGTGGTTCTCTTCTAAGTGGTCGTTTATTTTTAACTCAAAAATCTTAATGAATGTTGATTTCATTTTTTTCGTGGATCATAAGTCCGATGAAATATACTTTGTAATTGAGTAAATTTTGAAAAAAAAATCAAATATAACTATTTTTTCCAATTTTGTTGAAAATGACGCATTAGATTATTTTTCACATTTTGTTTACATATAGCTAAATTTCATTGAACTTATTATCCACAAAAAATATTTGATCAAAATTCATTAAAATCAATGAATGCCATCAGTGTCATTTGAGTTAAAATAAGAGATCTCTTAAAAGACAATCACTGATTGATATATATATATATATATATAGTCTTTTTCTTGTCAGTTCTTCCTAATATTAAATATATCAATTCTTTGAACGTGGACCATAGATTATGGTGAAGTCTTGACAAGTGCATACATACTTGGTCAAAAAAATTAAATCTAATGACTCATATTCAAATAACTTATATATTTTATATCAGAACGAACTGACAAGAGAAAGATTGTATATATATATATAATGTTATTTATATACTGTTGAATTGATTTTATATCAAAGTTTTGTCTGTATAGATCAATATTTATGCAATCACGATATCAATAAGTACAGTCTGGATAGTTAGTCTCACAACTAAAGCTTAAGGAGAGGGGTGTTCAAACTTGCTTATACAAATAAGATAGTATTTGAAACTCTTTTGTTATGGAGAGGTATATTTCAATAAAATCAAATGGGATAAAATAAAAAATAACTCTTCAAAACATTAGAGGTTTTTTTTAACCACGTTTTGGAGAAATTACATAAATATCCTCGTATAAAACCACCGTCCCAAACTTTATATTTTCTCTTCTCTCTCATCTCTCACATCTCCCTCCTTTGGCGGAGATGGCGCCACCAAGCCCAAGCGAGCCTAGGAAAGTCGTATGGCCATCGCGCGCCTAGACGACACCACACTTGTGCAGCTGGATTGCAGCGCCGTTGGGTAAGCCCTTCCCGACGGCATTGTTCGTCTAAAGAAGAAAGAGAAAAAAAAAAAAACATGAAACGATGGAAAAATTACCGAAACATCACTTATGAATGGATGTTTTAATAATTTCCTATTCCAAAAAGTTAAAAACATAGTTTTTGAGGGTTGATTCAGTCTTTTTCAGTTTTTTTTTCTTAAAAAAAAGTTAAAATTTCACCTTTTGTCCAATATATCATATTTTTGTCAAATTTTTACCTTTTTTTTTCTTTTTTTTTTATATAAAAAATAGAAAAGATGTTACATGAGTATTTATATATATATATATATATTTTGTTATAAACCGAAAAGAAATTTTACAATATGATTATTAAACGTTAAAACTTCTTACATTTTAAAAACAATTTTTATATAATTTAGGTAGTTATATTTGACCGATTTCACAAATGATTAATCAAAATAAGGAATAATAAAGGTAGTTGGGAGTGGAGCGGTCCCACTCTCATGCATCATGATTCACATTAGTAAAGGTAGGGTCCAAGTCTGTGATTATTAATTGGTGGAGGGGCACTACTGCAAAAACATGACGTGATGACCGAATCTTGTTGATCCTACGGAGGTGGACGTACGATAAAACAGAAGGGCAAGGGAAGAATCCTGACCATTGGTTAAGGTGGAAAATTTGGTGGGTCCCATAAGGAGTTGTGAAGAGACCTGACATGAAACCACTGTTTAACACTTTTCATTGGTCGCTTTCAGAGACGTACAGTGGGGAGATGGTACACGCAATCAGATACCCCACGCGTCTACTCCATGTACAACCGATATGGCACAGAATTGTAAATACCCAACTTGACAATGAACATAAGTGGATAAAATATCACCATCTTCCATTTCTCTTTCCCTTTGATTTTTCTTGGATTTGTTTTTGGAATGGTTTTTTCTTTATAAGTTGTATATATAGTTGTATGAATCCAACCAAGTACATATTAACATTATTATTTGCATTATTCTTTGGAAAAAGTGTAATTATACGCAGTCGTACAGTTTTATCAATCTTAATGATATATATAACAATAATTGTATATATGAACCAACCGAAATCAAACCTTATGAGCACAATTTGAATTTCTATATCCATAGTCGAAAAAAGTCGACTCCAAATACTAAGAGAAATCTTCATACATTTATTACGGTTTTATTGACAATGATTAAACAATATATATAACTATAAGGTGTTAATGTTTGAAGTTTGAACATTTGTTGAGGTTGTTAGACATTCCAACTTATATCTCGACCAATATGTGTCAATTGGTTTCATATGACACGTATCAAGTGAGATATTTGAGTTGGGATATCATTGGTTTGGATATAATTAAGTTGATATTGAGTTATGATGTGGATTACTCTATTTTTTTTAACCAAGGCTCAAACTTTGGTTGGTTAATGGAATGTGTCATTAAGTCTCTGACTATCAAAGACGAAATGTCTTTACAATTTAAATAGTGAGTCATATTGATATGTTCAACTAAATGATCAAATGAGAAATCAGTGATATAATGTCCTCTTAACTCTGTTGTTGCAGTGTATTTATAATATATATTTTTAATTATGTGTAGATAGTTTTCTCTAATATCTCCTGATTAATTTGTTAATTGTCAGATTTCAAATAATAATAATAATATAAAAAAAAGTGAGTGACAATTTTATTATCAAATAGACAAATATTAAAAACATGTATATGGGGGGAGTTAAGATAGAGTGTAGCTAGTAATTGTGACTTCTATTTAAACAATAAACACTTATGATCTCATAATTAAATCAATACCATTATGAGGTAGTGTGTTTCAATACCATATCAAAGGTGACATTTTGATCTTAATCATTTCACATTTAATAAATTATCCGTACACTTAAATTATTATGGCTGCCCAAGTAAAGTATTTATCAAAGAATGTCACTCCTCCCTCCCACCAAACTTTATTTCTCATAAAATATCTCATTTATGGAAAATAGTTTTCTTCATATCTCTATCTAAACTCATATCAAGATAAGACATGCATTATTTTACAAAAGAAATCGTTATTAGATTTTTAAAATTTTTTATTTAAAAAATACTCTTAAGTATTTATTTTATTTCAAAAATCCTCCATGCAACTTGTTTTAATTTTAAATGAATATGTTGTGATGAAAAAACAGAACATACATGGAGTGACCTCATCATAATTTACTATGCATAATACAAAGTTTTAATAACAATATCTCTTACTACGGTCTAACGTGACTCGATGATTATGACGTTAATTTATCTTTGCAATATTTTAAATTCATGTCGTTGTTATAGTACGAAATTGGTAGAAAAACAAGCCCTCCTACTCCTGAGTTGCGGACCTCTCATATTGACAATTAATATTGTAAATAATGACAAGCTGATGAAAATTCTTACTCATTGTAATTTGGAAGTTGGGCATGGGCATATCACATGTAAGCTAGATAAAAGATGCCTTTTAAATCTCTCATTTTCAATTGCACATCAAGATGACACATCATCATCCCCATATTTGGTTTCAAGCCAAATCTTCTGTCACATGCAATTTTGGAAAACAAGATTAATTTATTTTGTCCAACATCGTCTCCACAAACTCATTTTCTTTTAGCAAACATGGCCTGTCTTCTTTAATATATATTCCTTAATTAGATTTCTAAGCTTGTTCTATTTTTAATTCGACCTACTCATTACACAAACATTTAATTAGATTTCTAAGCTTGTTCCATTTTTAATTCAACATACTCATTACACAAACATTTTTGCTCATACTTAGTACGTAGCATCATCCAAAACGTGATTTGTTTGTGCAATTTTTGGATTGTCAAGACTTTGCAACCATTGCACACGACCACTTAGCACAAGTGGTTGTGTATCTCCTTTCTATATTAATAGTCAGGGGTTTGAGTCTCATTATACGTATACTAAAAGTAAGTGTGAAGAGTTTTCTTTTGATTTATATAAGTAGATATCCAAGTAGCAAATGTATTATCTGATTTAGGTAGGTTCCGATAGTCCTATAACAATAGAGGTAATACTTAAAAAATAAATTGCAAGCACTAAGACAGCTCAGTCTCACATATATTTAAATAAGCTGTTGAATTCTCTGGTTTCAACTTAAAGAGTCAAAATTTAATCCAAAAATTATATGAAATTAAAGAAAGTTAAAAGATTAAGATGATGATGATGAATTGGTGATGGTGGTGGTGGTGGTGGTGCAGAGAGTTGTTAGGACATGACCACTACACTTAAAATTTCTTACAAGTACTAACTACGTACCAGTATAAGAGAAACATGTACCTAAAACTTCTTACAATTTTGGTATCTTTAATTAATTACATTCAAGTACTTTCCATTATGTGATCAAATTGGAATCTTCGCCCCAAAATAATTAAAAATGGAAATCAAATTTTAAAAAATTACATATTTAGGATATAATAGATTTATATTTTGAATTGGAAATTGGAAATTGGAAATAATAGAAAAGGATGAAGCAATCTAAAATGTCTGCCAGTGGAATTTTCTAAGCATTAAAAATCCATGAGCATATAAATATGATAAGATTATTGACTATGATTTACTTTTATATATAATTAATGAATTTTTTAAGTGGGTCCATATAAGAAGCCACTCAATAGTCAATACATTCTCCCCTCTCTGCTTTTATATATGTTGTTTAGAAACAACTTTCAAACTATTTAAAAATTGGATTAATGCTTAAAAATAATATAGTAATTTGATTAAATTTGGTATCTTAATTAGCTGAGTGCCTCATAAAAGTGTAATGGCTTTTCACACAATAGATTTGTGATATTCTTGCTTTAAGACCAGAGGGTACTAGGTTTTGAAAGAGCCAAAGAGCCTATGCTTTTATAAATTTATATATATATATATATATATAAATTTTCAAGTCAGTACGCACTGATATAATTTTATCAATGCGTTGGATGTAGATCATTAGATGTACATACTTTGACTCAAAGTGTATGCACTTGTCAAAACTTTTCCATAATCAATGGTCCATATACAACGCACTGGAATAAGTTATATCAGTACGCACCGAGGAGAAAATAATTGTATATATATAGACACACATATCATGTTTAACGTTTTTTTAGCCGTGGACCAAATCTATATTCACTTTTGTATTTTGTAAATTTCTGTACATAAAATTGATATCAATGTAGAAAAATGTAATTTTTTGGTATAGAAAATCAATGTTATATACAAAGAATTTACGAAAAGATAAAAACGTGTGTACATATTTGTTTAAACCTAAAATTCAGTAAATATGTTTATGAATTATGTGTACTTTTCAAAATCCTCTTACAAAATTATAATTTTTTTATTAAAAAACAATGAGTTTATCTAAAAATAATTGATATATAGTTTTCAATTAATAAGTAATTTTGTAAGTAGTAGTTTTATTTATTAGTGTTTTTTTTACAGATCATTCGCGCACACGGTGTATGAGACTGAAAAGAAGATCCATAATTAGGTTATGATACCAGTTGGTCACCATGGCACACTTATATTGACCAACCCACTAAATATTTTTATTATTAACTTTCTAGGGATTCAAATTTGTAGGCAGAAACGCAGATGGAAAAGTGGAGGAAATTTTTTCATCCAAATAACCCAGATCTAATCATTTTAATCTAATTTTCCACTCCTGAAGGAAATTTTATCAACAAAAAAAATTAGAGATGGAATTTGATTCATTTCAATCCGGTACTTGATCACTTTATAACATTAATTCTCTTTAATTACCACTTACATGTTTTTAATTTTCTGTGTTGAAAATAAATTAAAAAAATTGGTCAAAAGAGGATCTTTGTTATTTGTTAGACTAAAAAATGCGGTACGTAGAGATGGATGCAAAGAAGCATTGTAGAAGGCTACATGTACATCAAACTTAAATATGAGTGGTTTTGGGGATTGATTTTCTCTTGGATAGTTGATAATAATTCAACGAAAGTTAAGGATGATATGGGTATCAAAAAGGGTCCCTAGAATTCACCTCTGACCTGTCCTTCAATTCTACCACATTCCGACTCCACCATTCATTATTGCCTTCAATATTCCACAACTTGCTTTCTAATTCTCCTCATTTTTCTCTTACGGGATAATAATCTAATATCTTTACCTTTTTTTTTCTTTTTTTTATTGTCATTAAAATTTATGCTACAAATTCGAAACCAATTCAAATACTACTCAAATTAATTATTATTTTATAAAAAATAATAATAATCAACCCACTCCTACATAAAATTTAAAAGAAAAACAAATAATTAAAGTTATTAATTAAACTATCATTGAGTTAAAAAAATTCAAAAAATTTCTAGAACTCTTTCACATAAAGTGTTTTTCTGGAATTTTTTTTTTTAAACACACTCACAAAAAATAAGTCTCGTTTTTTTTTTCGAGACTTTTTTTTCCAAGACTTATTTTGGTGTTTCCGATACTTATTATGTATTTTCGAGACTTATTTCATAATTTTTTAGATTTATTTTGTAGTTTCCGAAACTTATTGGGCATATTTACAATTTTCAAGATTTATTGGGCAAAAATAAAAAATTTCAACATTTTTTGTGTTCATCTTCTTCATCGGCCCCCAATAACCTCTATTAGATGTCTGTTCCATATTGGTCCTCCATTCGTGGGGGTGCGTTTGGTACCTGGATGGGACAGGACTGGATGAGATGGATGGGACGGGACATGACATGACAGCTGTTCCGTATTGTGTTTGGAATGCATGAGACAAAACAATTAATTATACTGTTATATGTTTGGTATGGTTGAGACAGAACGGGACAAGAGATTCAAATGACCAAATTGCCCTCAAGTCAGTATTTATTTAATTTTATTAATAATTAATAAAATAATAATATTGTAATTGAAAAATATTTTTGTATGGAGTTGGTTGTATTTTATATAGTATTGTATGTAATTTATTAATTTAATGGATTTATAAAAAAAATAGAAAATTAATGAAGAAATAATTTTTTTTTGAAGATCTGGAGAAATCCCCAGATCTTCCCATTCTTCTTTTCTTAACAAATTAAAGTCTTCTTTTCTCAAAAAATTAAAGCAATGAATTATTCATTTCTTTGACAACTATCATTAACCTCCAATTCTAATTTCTCTCTCTCACGAATTCTAATCTCTCTCTCTCACATGAATTCTACAATTTCTCTATCTCTCTCTGGTCTGTTGACCATTCTTATCTTCAATATTTTTTCTTCATCTTCAACCTCCATCCAGAAATCTTCTCACCACAAACCTGCAAATCACCCAAATACACATAAGAAAATCAACTAAAATGCCTAGATCATGACACAATCCTTCGATGACCACCAAAATAACACCAACACCTCCCACCATCACCACCACAACATCAACAACTTTCTTCATAACCCAACCGATTGATTTGGGTGTTAGTGATACTGAGTTTGATTTGATTTCGTGGAGGGGATTTGGTTGTTGGTAGCGCGATAACGACGATTGGAGGGGTTTGATTTGGGTGTTGGATTTGTTGGTGGTCTTGGTTTCGGCAGTGGGAGAGGGAGAGGGAGAGGGAGGAGAGAGAGAATGAGAGGGGATTCAAGTGGTGTAAGTATATATATAGTTTGTAATTTTTAGAGATACGAAGGGTAAAAACGTTTTTTCGTCACTTGTCCCATGCCATGGGACAAGTTGGCCGAGGGTCTTGAGTGGGACAGATTTTTGTGATTTCTGTCCCACTTTGTCCCATTCAGTCCCACCCTAAAGTCGCGCCAAACGTGGGACAAGAACAAACTGTCTCACGTTGTCCTAGAGGTGCCCACGGTTTGGTTAAACCGTGTGTATGAAACCGAAACCGACCATCCAAAACCGAAACCGAAACCGTAACCGAAACCGCCGGTTACGAAACCGGTTGGAAACCGGTTTCGAGCCGGTTCGGTTACGGTTAGGGATGTCCCAAAACCGCCCAAAACCGGCGGTTTGGGGCGGTTTTTATATAAAAAAAAAATCAACCAATAGAAAAGTGTCACGTGGACAAAAAGACAAAAAAAAAACAACAAAAACCGAAACCGAAACCGTCCAAAACCAAAACCGAAACCGAAACCGCCCAAAACCGAAACACAAACCGCCCAAAACCGGCGGTTTGGGACGGTTTTGGGCGGTTTATATATTAAAAAAAAAAATCTAACCAATAGAAAAGTGACACGTGGCCACAAAAATTGAAAAAAAATATATAAACCGAAACCGAAAACCAAACCGGTTTTCTCGGTTCGGTTACGGTTTGGGTGGCCACGGAACCGAAATCGGCGGTTTCGAAACCGAAACATCCCCGAAACCGAACCGTGGCCACCATTACGTTGTCCCGTCCCGTCCCGCGTACCAAACGCACCCTGAAGGCTTTTGAAATAAATAAAAAAAACCTAAAAATAACAAAAACGTAATAAAAAAAGGAGATGCGGGTATTTTTATCTATTGATGTAAGTTAAACTTAACTTGCTAAACTAGTACTACTCTTAAAAGTCAAGAAAAAAAAACAACGCTATTTCCCCAATTTCCACTTAAAAAAATATTTATTTTTCATCTGGTTGTATTGGTTAATAAGAAATTAATAATCATAGGTGTTGACACCTAAAATTGGAGTCTAATTTGAAGACATGTTTCTGGACAACAACGATCAAGGATTTCTTGTAACCATAAAGCAAAAGCTATCGTGGAAGGCATCGACAATGTTGTAGGCGTTACCCCTTCGACACTCAAGTCATAATTCTATCCGAGTTGGGGAAAAGGAGTGCTAAGTCATTCACTAGCTGAAAAAAAGGCATTACCCCTCACTTCTTGTTAGACATATCAAAGCAGCTGATTGAGAAAATGTATATTAACTACAATGAGCCAAACACACCAGATCTTCTCTACCTTCAACCTGTTGAAGAAAATTTTGGCGTTTCTTCAAGAGAGACTTTGGCGCCAAAACTAACTAACCTTATTTCTAGGACTATTGTAAGCCATTAGATGGGCCACCTCAAATCTATGTCCCAACAAAATCTTTTATCTGTATATTAGCACACTTTTAGTGTGAGACTCATATATGAAATACATAGAAAAGAAACAGAGATTGAAAGACTCTCGTTTTCTCCATTAAAACTCAATCCAAGCTTTCTCTGTTTTCCTTTTGTTTTTCTCTTTTGTTTTAGTCTTTTATGGTATCAAAGCTGGACTGATTATGTGACTTATGAAATAAAACTTTAATAATGCATTTCTCAATGGTGAGTTGAAGAAGCTAGTATATATGGAGCAGCCAGAGGGATATGCGAATGAGGGATGCTCAGGTCATGTTTGCAAGCTTATTAAGTCTCTATATGGATTAAAACAGGCCTCGAGAGCCTGGTATGAGAAGCTAAAGTCAGCTTTGGAATCGTGGGGTTTCAGAAACTCAAAGGCTGACACTTCGTTGTTTATATTTAAGAGGGATGAAAGTTTAATTCTACTACTAGTTTACGTAGATGACATTCTGTTGACATGTGATTGTCAACTCCTTTCTAAAGTTATTCATGATCTTAATAAATACTTTGCTTTGAAAGACTTGGGTGAGATGAATTATTTTCTAGGATTTGAAGCCAAGAGAACTACTAAAGGGATATATTAACACAGAGCAAATATGCTACTGATTTGTTAGCTAAGACAAGTATGAGTGACTATACTTCTTGTCCAACTCCTATGAGCACTGGTGCCAAGCTAACTAAGAATGATGGTGAGCCATTCTCTGATCTGACGTTGTATAGAAGCACAGTGGGGGCTTTACAGTATCTGACTCTAACTAGACCTGACCTCTCATATGCTGTGAATAGATTGAGTCAATACCTATCTTCTCTAACTATTGTGCATTGGCAAGCTTGCAAACGGATCCTAAGATATATCAAAGGCACAATCACTACTGGTCTGTTCTTTAATTTGTGCTCATCATCAAAAGGCTTGGTTCTTGAAGGTTTTTCGGATGCAGATTGGGCAAGCAATCTAGATGATAGGAATCCACAAGTGGATAGTGCATGTTTCTTGGTGGAAATATGATTTTCTGGAGTTCAATGAAGCAAAAAGTTGTTGCTCGATCAAGTTATGAAGCTGAATATCTCTCTCTTGCTCAGACGGCATCAGATGCTGTGTGGTTGACATCTCTGCTCTCAGAAATTGGTTTGTTGCCTTCTTCAACTCCTATACTGTGGTGTGACAATACATGTGTTGGCTCCTTAGCTAAAAATCCTGTATTTCACTCAAGGACAAAGCATATTGAGTTGGATCTTCATTTCATTCGTGACAAAGTTGAGAAGCAAGAGCTGGATGTAAGATACATTCCAACTGACAGTCAAATTGCAGATGTTCTAACCAAACCTCTTGGTATCAGTAGATTTAATTTGCTGAAAGACAAACTAGTCTTGGACAAATCCAAGCTTAGTTTGAGGGGGGATGTTAGACATATCAAAGCAGCTGATTGAGCAAATGCATATTAACTACAATGAGCCAAACACACCAGATCTTCTCTACCTCCAATCTGTTGAAGAAAGTTTTGGCGTTTCTTCAAGAGAGACTTTGGCGCCAAAACTGACTAACCTATTTCCAGGATTATTGTGAGCCACTAGATGGGCCACCTCAGATCTATGTCCTAACAGAATCTCTTATATGTATATTAACACACTTTTAATGTGAGACTCATATATGAAATACATAGAAAAGAAACAGAGATTGAAAGGCTCTCGTTTTCTCCATTAAAACTCAATCCAAGCTTTCTCTGTTTTCCTTTTTGTTTTTCTCTTTTGTTTTAGTTTTTTACTTATGAGTGTTAGGTCGTATTTATATTCGTATTTTGACTCTTTTGATGGTGTGGACAAGTAATATGTGGATCTCATTCTCCATTTCGTCTCGTGGACAAATAACAAATGCAGCTCAATATCCATTATGTGTTGTGGGCGAATAATGTGCAAAATGTAACTTTTACCACTTGACCACACGCGTGTACTCATCTTTTGATAGTTATAATACGTTTACTATTTTATCACTTGGTGTTATACTAAGAGCTATTAATTTAATTTTCTGCAACCTCATCTTGCAAAACTACAAGCTTCTTCAACCCCATTCTATAACCTGCAATCTGCAAGCTACAACAGTACAACCTAATCATCTTATAACCTAGATCTGATTTCTCATTATTATGATTATTTTTAATATATCAATTGGATCCATTTAGGGGTGGAGGTATGTTGGAGTTAGCCTGGGTTTTTTCTAAAAAAACAAGAAATATTATAAAAGAGTTTATTTAAAAAAAATACAAATTAAAGAGAATTATAAAATTATCATTACTTGATAATTCACAAGAAAATGTTTTAGTTTATAATTTAATTTAATTGAGATAATCATAATAGATTCATTAGAGTGATATACTCAATATATATTTTATGAGTGGTGCTATTGGCACACCCCCTACCGATCTATTTATGCCTCACTTTTTAAAATTTTGATTTAATTAAATAAAATTAAATGTTTTTATTAAATTTTTTGGTTTATTTCCAAAACTACCCATTTTACTTATTTTTCAAACTTAATACATACCATATATGATCTCTCTATCTCTGATCTCTGTATCTATATACATCTCTCTCACCTCCATTAATTGATTTTTTTTTCTTAGTTTTTTTTCCTTCTTATTTCACGATGGAAAATAAAAAATAAAAAATAATAGGATACTTCAACACAACATGATATCATTCTAAAGAAAAAATAAACTTCAAACTTATTTCTAGAGAATGAATTGTTTCTAGATGGTTACTATCATTGTCAGACAATTCTTGTTTTATGTCATTCTCAAACTTCTTCAAGATGTTTGATTCGTTCTTAGACAATACTTCCATATTCCTGATATCGTTCTCAAACTCTTCCATAATATTTTATATGTATGTAAGAAACAAATTTTAAGGTTTAAGAGTTAATTTGAAGATACAGATTACTGAGTTTTTTTTTTTTGGAAAAGGAATATGAGGTTTTAATAGATTTACTTTGTAGAAGATTTCTTTCCTACATTGTATGTCTCTTTAGTAATTTTGATAAAGGAAAAAAAGAATATTATATAATTAAAAAAGTGGGATATAAATAGACTAGTAGAGGGTGTTGCCAATAACACCACTCATATTTTATTGACATACAAACACATTAAAGTTTGTACTTCCTTTTCATTCTCCTATCATTTCATAAATAAAAGAAACAAATTTTGAATTCCTATTTTATTTGCCAAAGTCCGAACAAGTTTGTTTAAAAAAAATTGTAATATCATCCGGTGTGATTTGATAATAAATGATCCCTGATCAATATATCCTGGCTTCGTTCTGGATCCGTTTAGTTTGTTTTTGACTTGTTGACCTGAGTTATTGATGTTACATTATACTCATTAATTTTTGATACAACAAGCAACCGCAATATATATTTAAAATTAATTACAATTATACACTTTTTATGACAGTTCATTATATATCTATTATAAAATAGTAGTTTGAAAGAGGTCGGCCAAGGTGTATTTATGAGATTGATGAATAAACACCGACCTATGGCAATCCTGCAAAATGAATGAACATGGAGGGCAGAAAACAGACAAAATGACCAATTATATATAAACAGAATAATAATAATTTACTTGGAAAATAATAGCAAAGAAGAAAAGGCCGGAGGGGGTAGGGCTTGGGGATGGGGAGGATGATAAGGTTACACAAGATAACATAGAACCGTAGTAATAATAATAAAAATAAAAATATAATTTTGATGAATCACAGCTATATATGGATGTGAAAAAAGCAACAGCTCAGCTCTTAGATTTGTGGGGCCATCCATATATATTTTTCATCTCTCTATATTTTCTCACTCCCCATCTTTTCCTCTCCCCCACCACCTCTCCTCTCACGCCCGTCACCTTCTACTCAACTTAAACATTTTTTTTTTCATATATATATATTCTTTCTGTTATCGGATCGGATCAAACTAATATAAAATATTTGAATTTAAAAGATGTTTTGATAAGTGTATACAGTCAAGTCAAAGCATTTAAATTCGATGACCCACATATAAGGAATTGATATATCTTATATCAGTTCAAATTGACAATAAAAAAACTAGATATATATATATATATATATACACACACTCCATCCCATTCTAGTTAGCAAGCGGGCAACAAGGGGATCATGCTAACTGTGCGTATTGATATAACTTATCTGACAAGTGCATAAACATTAAAGTCAATGCATATAAATCTAATAGTCCACATATAATGCAATAATATAAGTTATATCAGTGCGCATTGACTAGAAAATTTATATATATACAAATATATATATATATATATATATATTGAGTCTTTCGTGAGGGATACTTTATTTTAATTTCGGTAGAAATCTTGTTGAAATCAAATCGATTTTTATGAATTTTTATCTGAATTTTTTTGTGGATGATAAAGTTCAATGAAAACTATTTATTCCGATTCCTTTTAATTTGAAGATATCGGAAAAATGGGTAAAATATAAAAAAAATTCAAAAAAAAAAACAATTCTACTACTTGAAAAATTCTAAAAAAAAATTCTAAAAAAAAATTCATTGCTAGATTTCAATAAACTTATCATCTATAATATAAAATTTAGATCAAAATTCCTAAAAATTGATACGATTTCGTCAATGTCCTTACCAAATTTAAAATTAAATATTCCTTATGAGTGACCATATATATATATATATATATATATATATATATATTTATATATACAGTCTTTCTCCTGTCAGTTCGTCATGATATTAAATATATCAGTTTCTTGAATGTTGGTCATAAATTATGGAGAAGTCCTGACAGGTGCATATACACTGGGTCAAAACAATTAAATCTAATGGCTCACATTCAAAGAATTAATATATTTTATATCATGATGAACTGACAGGAGAAATATTGTATATATATATATATATGGTCAGACTATAGAACACCGGTGTATCCATACACCGTGTAAGAAATATTGTGATTGTAATTTGAAAAAGTATGATCCAACTTTCGATCGTAATATTTTCTATAAGGTGTACTGGTATACCTAATGGTGGTCACAGTTCGGTTTCGGGGCGGTTTCGATTTCGAAACCACCGGTTTCGGATCCGTGGCCACCCAAACCCTAACTGAACCGAGAAAACCGGTTTGGTTTTCGGTTTCGAACCCCCGGTTAGGCGGTTCGGTTTCGGTTTCGGTTTTTTTTTTCAATTTTTGTGTCCACATGGCAGTTTTCTATTGGTTGGAATTTTTTTTAATATATAAACCGCCCCAAACCGCTGGTTTTGGGCGGTTTCAATTTCGGTTTTTGATTTTGATTTTTTTTTTCAATTTTTGTGTCCACATGACACTTTTCTATTGGTTGATTTTTTTTTTAATATATAAACCACCAGTTCGGTTTTGGGACACCCCTAACCGTAACCGAACCGGCTTGAAACCGGTTTCCAACCTATTTTGTAACCTGCGGTTTTGGTTACGGTTTTAGGTGGTCGGTTTCGGTTTGGTACCCACAGTTTAACAGAACCGTGGGCACCTCTAAGTACACCGGTATTCTATAAATTGTCCATATATATATAACTTCTCACCTACAAACCCCAGATACAGAGTATATACTTGTTATGCTTTATGATCAAACTCCAAGACTTATTATGTAAATAATGGGTCATGAGAGAGAATACAAGACAGTTTTTGGATTTTGATCCAAAGACACAAAATTAGTTTGTATATATCCTTATGTTAGGGGTTCATAGCTAAGAAGGACGGTTTGTATTGGTGCATTTTGTCCATTACATCTATGATAAAGGTTTCTTCATGTAAGAAAAGTTGTTTTTCGAATCGTACTTATACTATTCTCCCAGTAGAAATAGACTTGAAAAAAAAAACATATACCGAATGGGCCGGACGATGTACATAAACAAGTAAGATCAAATTCTTACTATTTTTTATTTTTAAAGTGTGAGAATTTACATAAAATTACCCATTTCAAATATCAAACATTGGGTGTTTAAAAAAAAAAATCAAACACCGGGAAATTTTTAATTAATTTAATGCTTATATGTTTTTTTTTAATCGAGATAAGTTTAGTTCATTGGAGATTTTCTATTTTCAATCTAAAAACATTGTTTTTTTTTAAATAATAATAAAAAGCAGGATAACTTCTTTATAATTGTTTAATAGACAATACAATATAATATCTTCTAATGAAGATTTGAATAGTTAGGATTTTTAATAGTAAAACATATAATTCATTGTAAGAGAGGTTGTGAGTGAATGAGTGATGCACGTCAGTTATTGATGTTCAAATCTTTCAACAACAATGTTGTATTCTTATACTTCAAAGATTACAAATTTTAAGTTTTTGTATATATTTTTGTGTAATTTCATAGGAATTATAGGAGAGCCTAATTTTTAAAATTTATATTTAATAATTTTTTTTTCTCCGTCATTGAAATTTTATTCAATACATACCGATCAAATGTAGGACTATAACTATACATGGTTGATATATATAGTAGCATACTAGCATGAGATGAACCCATTCTCTCTTAAAGGATTCTTTATCTTAATTCAAAGTAATAACTTTTATAAAATCCATTGATTTTCATGTATGTATGAAAGATCATGGTACCATGAATATACACAACATCCAAGTAACATTTTGAATCAGTTAAAAATATATAGGATTCAATTTAATATTTTAAATAAACAGAAACTTAGCAAATAGAAAAGTAATGAAGACGACTGGTGTAATTACTGTCCAAAAAAAGAGCATACATACTAAATATACGAAATATTAAATATCTAGTAGAAGTGATGTTAACCTGAATCATTTTGTCTCCTTCACGGATCTGGATTCTCTCCTTCTTATATGTCAACCTATTTATTACGGCTATAAAATATAAATACAGTAACATGTATGATAATTTATATATTAATTCATAAAATGAAGTAAAATAAGCAGTAAATTGGGACCAATTTAACATTAAAAAAATACTTAATTTTGAACATTTTAAAGTGTCGAATCGCTAATATGGTTTAATAAATATTGGTATATTCTAATCAATAGTTTTTTTAGTTAACAAATTTGTTTACTAATCATAAATTCTATCGACTTATATTTTAAACATTATAGTTGGGTAATCACCTATTAACTTAAAGTTTTCGGTTTAGCGGCGCTATTAACATTGTGAAATTAAATATAAAATCTTTTATTGATTTAATATATATGAGATTTTACGGTGATATGCAATTCAAACATGAGACTAAATGATCACTGTCCTTTTTTTTTTTCTTTTTTCTTTTTGGTAACGAGGATCCCGAACTTTGTCCAGACACAAATTCATCTGTCATCCTTCAACTGCGTGACACACGTATGACATGTATACCATATCGGTATGTATGTTGGATACAGAGTAGGACAGATAAGAAACCTCGGCCCGCACCACTGACCCCACAACGATGCAAACGGGTAAATCAGGACTCACCCCGCTTGGGTAGGATTCGAACCGCTGACGTTAGCTCCATGTCCGTCCTTCCGCCAGCAGAACTAATGGCCCTGAAGACTGGCCTCAAGGTAATTGCCAAGAGTAGAACCAAGGATTTGGATTTCATCCCAAGCCTTGGACCACCAAGGACTTGGATTTCATCCCAAGCCTTGGACCACCAAGGCAACCACATTTTGGTTAAAATAAGAAATATTAGACAATGGTTAATATATTTGGTTTTGTAGCAAAAACATTCATTCAGTATAAGAATATTGTATCATGTTCTAGTAAGGAAAGAAGTGGTCATATTAAAAAGTAGTCATTATATTAAAATCTTTGAGGGATTCTCTTTCCATTCATTCAAAGTCTACTTCATAGGTATGTTGGGATTTTCTAACTACGTACAGATTTTCTTTATGACTTTTGTGTTCCTCTTTGCTTTTACGATGATGCTTTATTAACTTTTTATTTGGTTTAACTTTTTCAGGATTTATTTATTTAACTTTTTTTTTTGCATGCATTATTTTTGAAATAATATTCATAATGAGCATGATTTGCATTGTTGTGTTTAAGTATGAATCCGATTTTGTATTAGTTGAGAATAAGACTTATCATGTTCTCTTAATTCTTTTTCATTTTATTAAGAAAATTTCTCTTATAGTCATGCCTGAAAACATTTTTTTTATGTAAATATATACTCACACGAGGAGGGATTTTATGCACATATTAAAGCAACAAATTAATTTTCTAAAATCAATGTCATATTTCAAAAAATATTAATAATAACTATATGCAAATATATTGATAAAATGATATTTTTATACAAAACTATATAAATTAGATATAACTATTTATACATATAATACATAAACTATTATGTTTTTTTTCTTTCTTGTTAGGGATAAAGCTTGGTGTTTTCCTTTGTATGTTTATATATCACTTGAATTGTTAACAAATCAAACGTAAGATATTATCAAATCGAATGAGTGCTATTAGAGCATCTCTAATGCAACCGTGATTTATGAAAAAAAAAGATGTCACGTAGGATTAATAGATATCTTGTTAATAAATATTTCTTCAATGTATCTGTTTATATTTAACATCAAACTGATGTGACAAAAAAAAATTAGACATTGTCAATATGACCGTCTACTTTCAGATGGTCTGTTGTACATGTATTTTTTTCGATTGACTTATCAAATGTTTAAAACTGACATTAATTTTTTTATCTATCAAATCTATTTTTACGCTGCATAAGAATTAAGTCTATTGACATTATTGCTATGTCAATAATTATTGATATGCAAACCACTTTTACATTAGAGATGCTCTATAATTCAGACACATTAGACGGTGGTCTTTCATATATATATATATATATATATATATATATATATACCAATAATAATTTTTCTCATATTAGGATTTTATTTTAAGTAAGAAATTATTAAATTAATATAAAGTAACTACTATTTTGCATGCATTAAATGTAGCTTGAACATATAGTTGACACATGCCACCCCTCCTGGACCATTTTCTTAAGGAAAGAGAGAAAGAAAATTTAAATACATAAGAAAATAATAATCAGAACTAGATTTTGTTTGAATTGAATGATAGATTCTGTCAATAACCAATAATTAATGATCAAATCAACAGTATATATTTAGTTAATTTGAAAGGAGTCCTTATTCGGTGACATTTATTTTTCAAATATAAAATCTGCCCAATATAAAATTTGGAAGTGCTGTCTATTCTATATTGTTAATGGCCATGCAAATTGCACACGCCAAACGGCCAAAGCGTGCACGTCTCTAGTGAGACGGACTATGCGGTGCAGCACACTCATAATTACTAATTAGTTTACATATACATAATAATCTCTTTGAAAGCCACACTTTAACTATAATTATAATCCTAAATTCTCCATTACTTTATATTGATATTACATTAGAGAATATCGACAAGCTTAACAACCCTTTTGGAGAGACAATATATATTCTAAATGATTATTAGTGTGGAGCCCGCCATCTGATCTGATATTTGATCAACCTGTTAATGACAAAGATTGCTTGAAATTAAGGGCGACTAATGATGACAATTAATGATGATAACAATGGGTTCAGTAATTAGTACTAGTGTTTGGACATTAAACTCATATATGATATATCCAAAGAAAGAAAGAAAGGCAAAAATATGATAGGAGAGACAAAAACATTGTTTGTTGAGCATGTTTTTGTGTTCATGTCTGAGAAAACCAGAGAGGAGAGGCAAAGCAAGAAAGCAAGGGAGCATTGTGCAGATTTTTTCTTGATCATGTTTTGGGTGACAAAGAGTTTCCTACTTATATATAAGTAAGCAGAGCATATTTATTATTATTTGTGTTAATTGCTGCTGACCAATCTAATCCAATTAATCTATCTCTCTCTCTCTAATCATTTCTATATAATCCTTGATATAATATGCTGTCTCCCATAACACATCCAAATTTTTTTCAAGTCAAAAATCTTTCTCTTCTGACCGTTTGTTTTACTCACGTGCTTAAAGCCCATTGGTTCACTATTTTGGACTAATCATCATCTAATTGGGATGTTATGGACCAACTTGTTTTTATTTTTATATACATTATTACAATAAATATTAATCAAATATTCAAATTCCTTCTTGCTCTAAGCGAGATTTGAACTTATAATCTTTCTATAATGACAAAATGTTTAGCAAAAAAGTAGTTAGTGCTTACAAAAGTTTGAAAGTGCCTAAACAGCAATAGCCTTGGAGTATCTAATAGCCAATAATGCTAATGCATAATATATATATATATATATATATATATATATATATATATCACTTAATTACACTATAGATAAGATTGTATTAATTTAAAACTGGTGGGAATTGTGAGAAATGTCATCTTTTGGACATGAGTTGCACCGACGTCACTACTTTAATAAGTTATGTTTAAAAGGTACCTATTATGGTGAACTACCAAAATTGCTCATAAATAATCATTTTTCTATTGTCTTTGTACTTTCATCTCCATACTTAAAACACTGAACTCGCTTGTTTCTCTCTCTACAATAAACTTGTCTGAAAATAAACTTCTCTACATCCTTCAGTACAACAAGATAATATATTTATGAAATACTTCTTTTTTATCCTGCATTTCTGAGTATGAGTCTTGTAATACTTTAATCGTTCATTTTGTAAATATGAAGGTCGTTTTGTAAAGTTTGAATCTGGGAATTTTGAATCTCCGAGCTTTTTTAAAAAAGCTCGGAGCCTTTAGTAAAAAGCTAGAAAGAAAGTTAAAAAAGCTCGGAGCCATTTAAAAAAAAACTCGGAGCCATTTAAAAAAAAAGCTCGAAAACATTTCTAAAAAAGCTCGGAACCATTTTTAAAAAAAGCTCGAAAGAAAGACCTTCGAGCTATTTTAACTTTCTTTCAAGTTATTTTAAAAAGGCTCCGAGCTTTTTTAAAAATGGCTCCGAGCTTTTTTAGAAATGTTTTCGAGCTTTTTTTTTTCAAAATGGCTCTGAGCTTTTTTAAAAATGGCTTCGAGCTTTTTTATGAAGACCCGAGCTTTTTCATGGCTCCGAGCTTTTTTAAAAATGGCTCCGAGCTTTTTCATGAATTAAAAAAAAAAGCTCTGGGGGCGTTGCCCCCTACCCCCCCGCGAGCTGACCTGGCAGCTAGACCACCGCGAGCTCGGCGGGGAGTTCGACCCCCTAATGTGTCTGCGTAGCGCCACTCCAGCACCGTTCGAGTGATTGCCTGAGTTTCAATCGGACTTTCTCTCTCTACTTCACAACTTTGTCACTGTAAACTGAATGAAAGAAATCTGATGTGAAACAACTATTGAGGGTATTTTTATCCGTTCACCATAATAGGTACCTTTTAAACATAAGTTATTAAAACAGTGACATTGTTGAAATACCACCTCTAAAAAGTGCTATTATTTTTTGAGCCCTTTAATACTTTGACTTAAACTCACTGCTTCAATATTTAACAAACTATTTAGTCTAATTCAATGGTGATTGTTTACCCTTAATCTATAAACTCTTCCCAACCATTGAATCAATGGCATAATTACTAATAAGAAATTATAATGAAGAAAGGAAATTTATTTGACTTTTAATGGATTTAGTGTTTGTAAATTTTTTAATGAGATTTGAGTTATGTAGATCTATACACAAATAACAATCTTAGGTATTGGTACCGGAAAGTGAACTTAATTTAATGCTCTCATCAAAGGAAATGAGTTCCCTTTCTAAATGTTAAAAAGTAAATCATTTATTTTAACTAAAATGCCCCTTTCATTGTCAATGGCTTTGTAAAAAAAAAAATGGCACATGTGATTGTGTTAATTGAATGTGCTAGTGTGTTCGGTGAAACTGATTGTTTGATTATGATTCTTAAACACTGTTGTTTTCTTTGGATTTGAAATTAGATATAGCTTATTGTCTTAATTAAATGTTATCTAATATGTTTTCTAGCCTGACATTAATAAAGTTAGAGATCTGTTATTAGGACCTAAAAGATCACAGTTGTGAAGTGTAGGTTGATAATCACTTAAACTACAAGTAGATACTTAAGCTATACCACTTTTATCTTTTATAAATTTTTAACTATATATCTATTTTTAATATCAAATTAACACGATTTTAATTAAAAAGAAAAACTCATAAGATAAATCAGTGGCTAATTAATGTGAAGCACATAAAACCTGATGTTACAACTGACAACCACTAACTAATAACTATAAACTATTGAGAAGGCTTCCGCAAAATGTTGAATAAAAAAAACAAAGTCCCATGTTTCCCGGTTGTGATCTTCATGAAATACATTTGTTTGTGAAACTCAAAAGTGAAAACGCGTGTGGAAAACGATTCCGTAAAAAAAGTCTTATTAAGTAACAATCGATTGTTATACAAGGGCCTTACTTTTCAACCCCTTAAAACCGGGAGGGAGCTACCACAAAATATGGTTCCAATTAATTAACTAAACCATTAATTTAATCCTAATATTTAATCCTAAACGATCCTATAATTAAATTTAATCTTGATAGAGAAATGGGTATTTTTTTTTTAAAAAAAGAGAGAATAAAAAGCACTTTTAAGATCTTGCAGTAGCAGAAGATAGATAGTGTAGGGCATGGGATCAGGAATAAATTAAACTTAGATGGGTGGAGGAGACAATTCTAGTGGCTGCATCCAATTTTTTTTTTTACTTTATGTTCTATCGTATAGTATATGGTTGTATTGATACAAATTATATTACAATAGGACATTTTAATGTTGTAAATAAGGTCTTAAGTACCCTAAAAATCCCCCACACTCACTTACCAACCTGAATTTGAAATCAGGGTTTCCGTCAATTCATATGATCTTTAATAAACGGAAAACTATAGTCAAATTTATAGGAGCAAATATCGTATCTGACCATTTTATTAAATCCTCGTGATTGTATACTACAATTGTTATAAAGTGTTCAAATGAGGAAATTTGTTAACTTCTTGTATATTTTCAACTTTCATCATGAATATATATATATATATATATATATATATATATACACTATAAATTCAAAATTCTAAATATAAAACTTATAATTTTAGTACTGATTGAATTTTCAGTTTTAGTAGAGTAGAAATTCGTTTGTATTATAATGTATAAACATGCTCTAGAGTGGAAGTCACTACTATCACTGTATCCAAAAAGGAAAACCGGTTATTCGTAATTAAGAAGAAAAGTGGAAATATGCTTACTCAACCCTCCTAATTTTCTTTCTTTGCATGGGATTCTTGAAGATCTTTTTTTTTTCTCAAGCCAGAAAATCTTCATTATTATTTTAAAAAGAAAAGAAAAGAAAAGAAGAGAAAGTCTTAATTATTATCCTTTTTCTGTTGGCCAGTCTTTTAATTTGACTGCCTTGTCATAATGAGAGAGTGTCCCTTTTATTATGTGATTCTAGGATTTTTAACCCACAAAAGTTGTAACATTGTTGTTTTTGTTTCAACCACCAATTTTCAACATGCATGCGTTTGACATTTCAAAAAAATAAAATAAATGCATGCATTTGTGGAAGCTGAGTATGAATTGCATCGTTTACATCACCATGACAATGGATTCGAGTCTTCGCTACTGTATGAGGTATGTTAAAAAGAATATAAATTGCTTTCTTACTTAAGGTTTTTTTTGTCCGAACGAGATTGAATTAAACTATTTTAAAGAATTAGATAAAATTGAGAATATAATATTATATAAGATTGAATTGGATTGAATTAATACTATATTTTTTATTGGTAAATTATGATTTTTTTTGGAAGAATTACAATTATTATAATAATAGAACTGTCGAAACTTGTTAATATCAGACAATATATATATACGGTCCGGATATCTACTTCCATAAATAGGGAATGAAGAATTTTTTATTTTTTTTGATTTAGGTACCAGAGATTTTATTATCCAAATATTGGTACGTGAATTATTAATAACTTAAATGATACATACTTCAAAAAAAAAACAGTTTAATTGATATATGAATTATTGGAAGATATATTTTTGATATAGGAATAGTTGAACTCTTATTTGATTTTGATTCTGACTATGTATTTCACCTACAGATATATTAAGAAATTAAAGTAACTTTAAGAGTAAAATTTATAAAATAAAATATAGCACAAATAAAGAATTAGATATCAAGTTAATGAAATACAATAAATAATTCAACTAAAGGGAATATGGTTGCACATGTTTTGGCTACAATGGCTGTTATTAGTTCTGAGGACAAACATTGGTTCAACTATTGTCCAAGGTTTATCCTTCAGTATGTTTCCAATGATTTAATTCTATTAATTTTGTTGGGAGTCTTTTTCCCATTTCAAAAAGAAAAAAAATAAATAATAAAAGAAGATAGTTAAGCACATGACATATGAGTTAAGTGAAGTATATCAAATTAATATCTATTCATAGTTTAATTGAATTATATTGACACATTACAAGTTGAGAAATATACTAATATTTAAATTGAAATCTCTAACATTATTGAATTACATATATAAAAAAAAAACAAAGAAACTTTGGAGAAAGATCTAGAAAAAAAAAATCTACAACAGTGATGTAACTTACAACCAAACACATGCGATGTTGAGTTGAGTTTGAAAAGAGAGATTGCATTTGTGAATGGATTGAGTTGTGGTGAGATGAGAATAATATCTTCTTCTTTAATGAATGTCATATCTATTTTTTTTTCTTTTTATATTTATTATTGATAGAGATTGATAGTTTTTTATTTAACAAATTATTAAACCCATTCTGAACCCCATTATTTTCTTCAATTATAATCCACTGAAGCTGTCCTGCATCTCATGGTTATATTGGGCCGAACTCCAAACAACTTAGACATTCATTTTTGTAATCAACGATGGGTGGTACTTCTAAATACACCTCACAATGTATTTGAAAATACCAACTTTATGAATCGAAAGGTTTAAAAGCTGTTCTCAAAAAATACACAAGCTTTGTTTGTTTTTTTTATTTCATTTTATTTTTTTGTCTTAAATCTGAATAGGTCTTAAATAAAGTCTTAAAAAAGTACCGAACATATGTGAATTCAAGAAGTAGAAATCCTAATGGCGCGTCCTGTAACGTTTTTCATTTGCTATTTTTCAAAAATAAAAATGAAAATAAAAATAATGTTTTTTGTTTCAGTTTCGAAATCCAAAAACGCGTCTGGTAGTATATACTGAAAGCTGTATTTTGAAAATGAAAACGAAATAAACGTGTCTGGTAGGTTAACCAAACATATCAAAAATCATATAATTTTTCTATTATTTTTTATATTATAATTTTTTAATTTGAATAAAAGATATATCAATAATTCATCCCAAATAATTATCCAATAACTCATAATAACCGGATAAAATCTCTATGATGAATTATTGTGATTTTAAATTTAAAATAACTGTTGTCCAAGATTTTTATGTTAATATATATATATATATATATATTTGAGTTATTGGATAATAAAAAAATTAAAAAGAATGAAGAGAAGCAGATCAAAGAGATGAAGAAAAAAGGAAAAAAAAGGAGCCGATATGCTCTTGGAGGAGCAGATCAGCGAAACTAAGAAGAAAAGAAGATGAAGAGAAGCAGAAAGAGATGATGAAGAGAAGCAGATCAGAGAAGATGAAGAGAAGAAGAATGAGAAGATGAAGATGAAGAGAAGATAAGATGATGGAGAGAAGAAGAGATGAGATGAAAAGAAGATGATATGATGAAGAGAAGATGAGATGAAGGAGAAGAAGAAGAAGTCGCAGACAATCTGGAAAAGAAGAAAAATATGAGCAGCAGGTGTGAAAAAATATATGTATGAAAAACAAAACGAAAAACATCTAAAACTTGTTTTTAAATTTTTTCAATTTTAACATTTGTTTTGTTTTCCATTTTGTTTTTGTTTTTTGAAAACAAAATGAAAAACGGTTAACGAACGCGAATTCGAAATCGTTTTTGAAAAACAAAAACAAAAACACCCTTGAAAAAGGGTACCAGACAAGCCCAAACTTAAATCTTACTTTAGTAAGATGTATTTTAGTACTTTACTAAATCTTAAATCCTAAATTTGACTTCAATTTTAAATTTGAATGAGTCTTAATTTTTAGTACTACTTGAGATGCTACTAGATACACCCAACTTATTATTTATTTACTTTCTTTTTTTGGGAAAATTTCACAGAAGACACACTACTTTTGCGACTTTGTCATTTTTATTCTTCCAAAATTCATCACTTTGGTTATCCATTAGTCAAAAGATGATGGATTCAAGGGTATTTTAGACTTAGGGGTCGTTTGTTTTTTTGTCTGAAGACTGAACAGTCCTGAATTTTTCTGAATATTGAATAGAGACTGAAATCTGAACTTGAATGACATGTTTGTTTTTTTTTTCCTCATATCTGAATGTTTTTTTTGTCAACACGTTTGTTTTTTAAAAGTAAAATTGTCTGAAATTAAGTAATTTTACATTTGTACCCATGTTAAACAATTATACATATAATATGGAATTAAAAACAATAAAAAAATAATAATTATATATGAACACATATGATCATGATCTTCTTCTTCAATTACAAATAAACTTCATTTTTATTAAGAAAAGAAAATGTTTTTTTTTCAAAAAATAAAAGCGGCAGTAGGAAAACTCACACAAAACATTCTAAAAAAATAATATATAAATACAGCACCCTAATATCATAATAAAGTATTAATATTAAACACCAATATGAGAAGTGATTATGATTCTTTTTTATTTTTAAAGCTATTTAAAATAAGTAATATATTAAAATAAAGATTTCTCTACCATATACAATTATGATGAAATTGGAAATATGTTATATATAGGGGATAATATCGGAAGAAAAGATTTTGTATTGCATTTAATACAATTCAGTGAGTTGAAATTAAGTGAAAAATTATGATTTTTTTACTTTTTATATTAAGTTGTTTTTTTTTTTGGTATTTTAAAGTTGTTTGACCGCTTTAAAAAACAAACAAAACAACTTAATAATTATGATTCATACTCATTAAGTTTTAAGTGGAAAAAACAAATGATCTCTTAATGCACAATAGCTCCACATATATACTGAAAAGCTAAAAAATATTTAAAATAAATTATGATTATTAAAATAATAATATTGTGAAAAAAATAATATATTTAAAAGAAAATGAAGAAGGATATATAGTTTTTTTTCTTATTAAACTTTTTTAGGGTAAAATGTAATTAATGTTCTATACGGAGGTTATTTGGGGTAATTTTATTCGGTTTGACACGTCAGTACAGAGCCCGAAATTCACGGAACCAAATCTCCATAACATCAGGCCACGTCAGCTCGACGGGCCACATACAGCAACATCGAGTTGAAAAGTAAAGAGTAAGTCACCTATCAAAGAAACTTGATCCCCGAAAAATCCCTAAATAGGTGAATTGAAATGATCTCGCTACCCACATAGCATGTATAAAATATCATTTATAGAACCGAATTTCAGTATAATTTTCACAAAACTCGGCACTGTATTAGGCAAGACAATCACCTATGTTATTGATATAATTTGGAGAGATAACACGTCAGCATAAACATCGTGTTATATGGGGACAACTAGTGACGTGTCAACTAAATTGAACCAACCTAAAATGATCAGAAAATAACTCTATAATACTGATCAGAGTTACTTAGATGGTTGGGTTGGGAATACCCGACCAAGGTAATTAGATTGATCGGGTTATTAAAACAACGATTGGGGGAAACCTGAATGATCGGATATAATTACTTGATCAGGTGAAGATCCCTGGTCAGGGGTAAAAGAGATCTGATCGGGTTTATAAGACGGTAGGCTAAGCGACACGTGGACAATGTCTAGATATATTCAGATGCTTAGCATGTTGATAACATTATTACGACTCAAACACGTAAAGAAGAATTATTCTCAAATAAGGTTGCAAGAAGCACACTCTGATAAGGAAACAAATTTCCTTAAGAGTTATCAGAATTCAGAACAGGCAAAGTCCTGATGCGATTGAAACGACTCCAACTAGTCAGAGTTTTATTAAATCACTGTCACCTTTCTTTTACTTGTACTAAAAGAATTAGGGTTCTATACATGTATAAATAGACCTAAAAAATACCCAAAAAAGTTCACGAATCATTAGATATTCAAGAGAGCAAGTAAGGTTCAAAGTGTAATCATATTATTCATAGTGAATTCTTCTCCTCTCCATCACCGGCAACCGTGGATGTTTCCCCGCTTAAGGGTTTTACCACGTTAAACTTGCTTGCACAACTTCTTTTATTTCTTTCGATTCATTATACAGCTGCAAACTTTACATACTTTGTGTGACGCATGATTGACTTTACGCAATCCAAAAATCACCGTCAACAATTGGCACTAGAAGGAATGGGCTAACCTCCGAAAGCTTGTGAAGCAGTAACATAGCAGATAATATGGATGGAAGCCGGTCCCCGCATGAAACTGGTCCTCCCCGTGATACCAACAACGCTGGTATAGTAAACATCGGAGGGGACCCACCTTCCAGAACTCCACTTTCCATTAGACAAGACGTAACCACCTCTGAAAATACCCTTCCCAACATCTCCCTAGATGGCTTCCAGGAAGTTCAGGAATCCCTGCGGAGAGTCATTGAGGACGCCATTAAATTGGGAATCAATATAACCGCTACTACAAATTTGACTTCACCATTCCAGTTATCTACACCAACGGTGGCACGGGACCCCGGGATACGATCTGAGATAGTAGTCCCAACTCCCGACGCTCTGCAGAAAACTGGTAAGAATAAGGTGAATCGCCACGAAAAGAGGGAGTGATCTCAAAAAGGCGATGATAGTCAAGATTACCAGGATCGCAAAAGGAATGGGGACCAAGCCAGCCAGAGAAGAAGGCAGCACAGTTCGCATGATAATGTTACAAGAGATCATGGACGAGAAGCGAGTTATGACCGGGGAAATAGGTATAACGTGTTGGGGTTTATGCCCTAAAGATGTAATTTGTAAATGGATTTATGAAATAAATAAAAAGAAAAGTTCAATTCATTCTTGTTATGCTGTTTATTTTATAACTTGTGCATATATTAACATCTTAGATTGCCAGATGTAATCTCGAACTGTGTATATGAGTGTCATATACGGATGGATACAGTAAGAGACGTGCAATCTAAAGAGTCCATAGATAACAAATAAAGCTGGATACTTTATTTGTGGTTAATCTATAGTTGCGGTCCATTCCGTAATGTACGGTGATTCTATCCTGAATCATTCATATGAGACATGAGAATGGAGGCACCTTGTATGATGTGATCATATAGGACTGGGCCATGATCTATATGAATCTCTCACCAAGATCCGTTTACTGATGAGATTCATATATATCAACTAATGATGGCTATATATGGGTGATCTTAATCCTGAGTGTCTTATCGACCCCTTCAGGTTAGATCGTGGTCTTGGATATACCATGGGTGAGGTCAGATACAGTTCCTGATCAATATACTCAGTATGTTGGGATTGCGGTTTGGCTTGTGGCTAGGAAGGTATGTACACAATAGTGGAATCCACTCATTCTTGTGAGAAGTAGATGGTGGTTCCCTTAAGGATTGATTCAGCGCTCTCATAATTCCGTGAGGAAATAAGATTTATTGTCCATTAGAGAATCAACGGTACTTAAATGATATATGTAATTAGAGGGGTATAACAGACATTATGACCCAGCTTTAATTATGAACTACTGTGGAGGATCACACAATGTGTAATAGCTATATCAATGGACACCGAGATGTATCGGTCTGTGTAAAAACGTCTGCAGTTGAGAGAGTGCAGCTTCGAGTTTTTAGTGGAATAACACCACAGTTAATAATCAAGGAATATTAATTAAAGAGTTTAATTAATGATTCCAAAAATTATTGGAGCTCAAAATACTGTGGGTCCATTAGGTCCCCTTGCTAGCCCGATCGATTTAGGTAACAAGGGTCACAGATAATTAATTGGAAAGTCCAATTAATTGTGTTACGAAAGTGACACGTATTTATACGGAAATTAATTGAATAATGAGATTATTTAATTAATGAATAATGGTGATTAAATAAATTAAATAATATGATTATTTAATCATGTTATTAATCACTAAATGGAGGATGTTTGTTGATATTTGTTTTTTGAATAAATAAGATAATATGATTATTTTATTTTATTAAATTAAATTTTGAATTTTGAATTTTGAATTTAAGTAGTTTGAATTCAAATCATATTAAATAAAATAAATATTAATCAATATCTTTAAAGATATTTGATATCTTAAAAGATTATATTGATTTGTTTTTTGATTAAAATTGATTTTGAATTAAAAAAAAGCACAAGTGTTGTGTGTGAGAAAGAAACAGAGAGAAAAAAAAAGATGTTGTGCAATTGTTGCACTATTGAATATATATATATATATATATTATTAATATTTTTTTTAAGAACTAGAATTGTTCTAGTTATTTTTTCTTTTTGGAAGAAATAGTTTCTTCTTATTCACTCTACATCCTCCTAAGTTCCTGAGTACGTGACGCGCTCACACGCAGTTACCAGTTCCGGGATATAGCTAGGAAGATCAGGGGTACAAACCATGAGCATATTGTAAAGTGAAGGAGCCTCCAAACGTTGGTAAAGTTCTATATATTTTTATATTAATAACACTTTCCTGAGTTTACATATTGTATGTATTATTAGTTCCAGAGAAAAATAATTACGGTCTCAAGTTCACTGGTTCCAGATCATTTATGATCTGTATTAAAAATTTTAAAACATATTTCCGCTGTGTTACCAGTGAACGGGGTTCCAACATGACGTCCATAGTAGGGGATCTCGTTCACCTTCAACGAACAGAGAGGATCCCCCAATGAGGCACAAAGAAACAACTTCTGCTTCTAGATATAATGTTCGAGACACCTAAGTTACAGGGCGAGCTTCAAAAGACCCTTATGGTCTCATCATCCGGCAAAAGTTTGATGAGCGAGGCGAACCAGAAGGAGAACGAGAAGTTCTGCTAAGAATGATAGAAGTGCTGGAACGGAGACAAGGACGAGGGAACATGTTGATCGGTAATTCCGATAGTCCATTCATTACACCTAAAAGACAGGCCCGTTTCTCGAAAAAATTTCGACTGCCGTATGTGGAAAAATTTAAGGCGAGCACGTCAGAAGGTATCAAAGTGCAATGGCGCAGTATGTGATCACGCTTTAAATGTTCACATTTTACGCTCACTTTACTTAACTTTTGTAACCGTTTTCCGAGCATTATGAGTATTTAATGTTGGAAGCAAGTGTTTTTCAGGTATTTCAGTTCATCAGGGGTATTTTAGACCATAGTGGAGAAAAAAGCTAATTCAGGGGTATCTGTGTCATTTTGGAGAATAAGAGGCTAAAGTGAAATATGTAGAAAAGTATTAAATATTCTGTGATTATGAAAGAGAGGAGGGGTCCATAATGTAATTCCCCAGCCAGCGCGCCACGTCATTAATGAAACGGTGCGTTTCATATGTGGGCTGTTTGGGCTGCTAAATACACCCCAACCCAGATCTAATTGCACCCACTAAGAGATCAGCTTGGGCCACGTTGTACATACCCCAGCCGTCTACTGAGTAAACCCCATGACACCTGCCTGACGTCATCTTTGTTTTCTCCAGCCAGCAGACCCGTCGGGTCTGTGTGACCCGACCCGGAACCGTCGCGGTCCGACTCTGACCCGACTTCGTGCAACATGTTTTCCGGCCATTTTTTTGGCGTTTCTCAGCCCAGATTGACGGCGCACTTTCCTCCAGTCACGATGCGGCCGTCAGCAGCCTTCCATGCAGTTGTTTCGCTTGCCTCCAAATCCTTCAAAATCGGCCATGGAAACCAAGCTTGCCAAGCTCCAGGCGACCCAATCAGCTCGCTCCTACCCTCGTCTCGTGTTCTGCCAGCTTTTGAGGTATTGCCTTGAGCTCCAGGCGAGCTATCTAGGCGACCAAATCAGTCACCTCCAAACCTCGCCTCACAAGCTGCCCATTTGAAGAAGTGATCCAAAAGGCGAGGCGACCTGCCAGCTCGCCCCAATCAGTAGCCTCGCTGAAGTAATAGGAAAAACAGTCTTTTCTTGCCCATTTTTGCAGCACACATTTTCCCACTCCGATAAATTCTTTTCCTCTGATTTTCAAGCAAGAACATACACGAGAATCCCCAAAATCCAAACCAAAAATCCTCTCAATTTCTCCACCATTCTCCACTATTTTCTTCACCACCTCCATCTTTACTCCATCAATCAATTTTGGAAGCTCAAACAAGTAAGGAGAAGAAGGAACTCAGGGAACAAGAGGAAGCTCACATGACCTTGATGGGTTTTCTCTACACCTCTCTGTTCTTTGTTTATTTTTTATTGATGAGTAACTAAACCTCATCTAGGGGATTGATGTAACTTTATTGGATAACTCTTTCTGATGCACTAGTGTATTCTTTTGTTCAGTCCGAATTTAGTCTCTTTTACTTGATTAGTATGCGTTTTCTCTACCATGTATGTTATGTTGTGACTGCAATTGATGTATGTGTGTAGTGTAGATTATTCATGAAAGTGGGTTTTGGTGTGATTGACCTTTTCCACCTTAATGTCACTTATTAGCTTGGTAATTGAGAAAGACAATGTTTGCATGGCCTTGCTATGTTGTTTTGGCTTAGAGTTTTGAGAAATATGCGGTGATGACCATTATTTCACACATGACCTTGTGGGAGTAATGGGAAGAACCTTGGTTTTAATATAATTACTTTAAAACAAGCCCTAACTTGGATTGAAATGCTTATTGAGACTGGTTTAGCACATTGAGTGTTCCGAGAACGGTTATATCGATCCCATAGTACCTCTCCATATCATTTCCACCCCCTTGTATTGTGTCGTGTTTAGCTTAGATCAATTTTAGTGACAAGTTGTAAGTTTCCCCTTTCAAAGAACTTATGTATTTCCCGAACCAACGCATTATGCAATTTACTTTTAGCGCACCCGTTTATATTACTTTAATTAACTTGATTCAACCGATAAACTCCCGATCTCAGTGAACGAACTTATATTTTATTGAACATTATTTACTGCATCAGTATGATTACGATGATGCACTCCTGTACAGAATGTTCCCTCGGACACTAGAGGATCAGAGGTCTAGATGGTTCGGTGGCCTTGCAAGCGGATCGGTCGGGAATTTTAAGGAATTGATATAGGCCTTCACCAGTCAATTCATGGGAAATGTCCAACGAAGTAAGTCGATATCCGTTCTCTCGACCCTGAAGCAAAAAAAGGATGAGAAGTTAAAAGACTACCTTGCCCGGTTTTCGTAAGAAGTCTCAGAAGTGCAGGACCCTAATGACGATGCGGTTGTGGTTGCATTTGTCAACAGCCTGCAACACAGCCAATTGTCACTCAGTCTAAGACAGAAGGGACCAATCACCTATGCTAATCTGGTGGACGATGTGGGAGGATAAGCGATGTCAGAAGAAGAGCAAATAGCCCATGAAGGGAGTACATATATAGTGGTCGACCAAGTGAGAGTCAAAAATCCAAAGATAATGGCTCGAAGGGAAACCCCAAAGGTGACCAAAAGAATAACTAGAAAGCCGCAAGAAAGATAACCAAAAGGGTAACAAGACCTATAAGAGGCAGTACTCAAATTATACTCCTCTGACACAGAAACAAGAAGAAGTTCTGAATGTAATCGAGGATAAGAACTTATATAAGAAGCCTCCAAAGCAATCCAGTTTTGCTAGGAGAGATACCTCGAAGTATTGCAGTTTCCACCGAAAGAATGGCCATGAAACCTCTAAATGTTACCAGTTAAGGGATTACATTGAAAAGTTAATTCAAGAAGGGCACCTAAAAGATGTGGTTCTTAAAGGAAATGATGATTGGCATAATGATCCCGCAAAGCCCGACCATAATAGAATGGGTAGTCCAAGGGGAAGTTCAAATGCCGGAGCTATCAATACCATTTTTGGGAGGCCGTGTACGGGAATGAGTAGTATGGAGAGAATGTCAGAAGTTCTTGAAGCGATAGATGGCCAGAGAAACTTCAAGGTGAACTCGGTTGGTCCCGATCAGAAAAAGCTCAAACAAGGGTTGGATTCAATCATTTTCTCTGAAGCTGACGCTTGCGGATTGGAGGTTAAGCCAAATGACGTGATCGTTGTGACAGCTAATATCGGACACCGAGAAGTAAGAAGAATACTTATCGATAATGGGAGCTCGACGGATATCCTGAGCATCGGGGTGTTCGATCAGTTAGGGCTTTATAGGAAGGATTTGCAACCGTTGACAATCCCGCTCAAAGGATTTGGAGGAGCAGAAGTGAGATCTCTGGGGACGGTCAAACTTCCAGTCGAGGTAGGAAGTTTTCCATACCAAAAAATAGTATTGCTTAACTTTGTGGTTGTTGACATCGAGAATTGGCCATACAATGCATTGTTAGGCAGACCACTCTTGAAAAAAAACAAAGGAGGTTACAACAACCTATGCCCTGACCATCGAGTTCCCGACCGAAGGTGGGGTTGGAGTATTGAAGGGATCCCAAGAATGGGCGAGGAAAGCCAATCTGGTGGTTTACAGAGAAAAAGCCGAGCCAGACGTAATGCAGATGGAATCCACTGAGCAAAAGAAATACTCAGAAGAAGATGAGAGCTAGGAAAAGGTGAAAACTCAGACTCGGTTTGACCTAGACCCAAGGGAGTCACCTTCAGAAGATGGGAAAGATCAGGAAAGGGAGCCGACTATTGAGGTCGTTATAGACGACAAAAATCCTGAACAAACAGTAAAATTGGGAACACATCTGACCAAACTTGTACATGATCGACTAGTCAATCTATTGAAAGAATACAATGACGTATTTGCTTGGAAACATGAAGACATGCTTGGAATCGATGCCAAAATAATTTCCCACGCCCTGACTGTTGACCCCGAGCAGAAACTAATAATACAGAAAAGGCGAAGGTTCAACCCTGTGAGAAGCCAAGCAATTAAAGAAGAGGTTTACAAGTTATTGGTAGCAGGATCAATCAGGGAAGTTCAGTATCCCAAGTGGGTTGCCAATGTGGTACTCGTCAAGAAAAAGAATGGGCAGTGGAGAATGTGTGTGGATTTCACAGATCTGAACAAAGCATGCCCGAAAGATAGTTTTCCTCTGCCCCGAATAGATCAGTTGGTTGATGCAACTGCGAGGCATGAGTTGTTGAGTTTCATGGACGCATATTCAGGTTATAACCAGATCATGATGTTTGGTCCAGATGAAGAAAATACCGCTTTTATAACGGATCAGGGGCTTTATTGCTACAAGGTAATGCCTTTTGGTTTAAAAAATACCAGGGAAACTTACCAAAGATTGGTAAATAAGATGTTCGCCCGAAAAATCGGCATAAATATGGAAGTCTATATAGACGACATGTTGACCAAAAGTGTCATGGCCGTCCAACATGCAACCGACCTCCAAGAAACATTTGGAATGTTGAGACGATATGTGATAAAGCTCAACCCGAACAAATGTGTGTTTGGGGTGCCATCGAGAAATTTCCTTGGATTCCAAGTGCACCAAAGGGGTATCGAAGCGAACCTTAAAAAAATGAAAGCACTAGAAAAGATGAGGTCCCCGGTCACCTTGAAAGATATCCAAAGGTTGACAGGTTGCTTAGCCTCATTAAACCGATTCATCAGTAGGTCAACTAATAGATGTTTACCCTTCTTCAAAGCAATAAGGAAAGGCAAGGGGGTAGAATGGAACGAGGAGTGTGAACAGGAGTTCCAGAAGATCAAAGAATACTTGGGCAATGCTCCTATCCTATCGAAGCCTTTCAAAGGAGAGACATTGTATCTATACCTGTTAGTTTCGGCCATAGCCACAAGATCAGTATTAGTCAGATTGGACGAAGAAGCGTAGAAACTAGTGTATTACACCAGCAAGGCCTTGCTGCCAGCAAAAACAAGATACTCGGCAGCCGAGCAGATGACACTAGCATTGGTGACAGCTGTAAGAAAGCTAAGACCCTATTTTCAAGCCCACAGGATAGAGGTATATACAGATTGTCCATTAAAACAGATTTTATCCAAGCCGGAAATGTTAGGAAGATTGACAAGTGGGCGGTTGATCAAAGTGAGTTCGATATCACTTATCTGCCAAGGGCTGCAATAAAGGGTTAGGCAGTAGCAGATCTGATTACCGAGTTCACTGAGCCAAATAGTAAGGTGATTAGGATACTAGAAGAAAAAGAAAGAAAGATTTTCAGTTGGAAGTTACACGTTGATGGATCATCAAACATGCACGGCAGCGAGGCTGACATAGTAGTATCAACCCCAGAAGGCGATCATGTGGAGTGTGCCATGCGATTTGATTTCAAAGCGACTAATAACATGGCCGAATATGAGGCATTGTTAGCTGGACTTAGAGTATCCACAACACTGAGGGCAGACGAAGTGGAAATATATAGTGATTCGCAGGTTATATATAGTGATTCGCAGGTTGTGGTTAACCAGGTTTTGGAAGAATACCAGGCTAAAGATTTTAACATGATGGCCTACCTAGAGATAGCTAGGAGACTTCTCGGGAGGTTTAAGGACTACAGAATCACTTAGATCCCGAGAAAGAAAAATGAGAAAGCTGACACATTATCAAGACTGGCATCGGCAGTCGCTGGTATCTGGTCTAAAATGATTCCAGTGGCTCATCTCAAGAAGCCTAGCATTAAAGAAGAAGAAACACTAGCAGTGGAAATAGTAGAAGAATGGCCGATCACTTGGATCACCCCGATCAGGCAATACCTAGAAGATGGCATGCTCCCTAAAGACACGGCTGAATCAAAATGCATCAGATATAGGGCATCTAGGTATTCGATAGTAGGCGGAGAGCTCTACAGAATGGGGTTTTCTAAGGCACTACAGAGATGTGTCAGTCAAGATGAGGGAGGCAATATTCTGGATAGTATACATAGAGGCATATGTGGAAACTATTCTGTGGGAAAAAGTGTGGCCCATAAAACCCTCAGGCAAGGCTTCTATTGGCCAACTCTTTTTCAAGACGCCAAATTGGTGGCTGAGAAATGCGGTCCTTGTCAAAGAATCGCAAAAGACATCAAACAACCACCCGAGAACATGAAGAACCTGACTTCACCATGGCCATTCGCAATGTGGGGATTAGATCTGATCGGACCAATACCGACAGCAACTAAAGGAGGTGCAAAGCATGCCATCGTGGTAGTGGACTATTTCACAAAGTGGGCTGAGGCAGAAGCACTGGTACATATAACCGAAGCTAACACCACCAGCTTCGTAAAAAAAAATATCATTTATCAGTTCGGGATCCCAGACACAATTATCATTGATAATGGGATTCAATTCAATAGTGGTAACTTCAGAGAAATATGCCGAAAGTACCACATTAAAAACTATTATGCTACGCCGGCTCATCCTTAGACCAATGGCCAAACTGAAGCTGTCAACAAGATCATCAAACACACTTTGAAAGCCAAGATTGATGGCAAAAAAAGAAACTGGGCAGATAAATAGCATGAAGTACTCTGGGCTTACCGAACAATTCAAAGAACATCAACTGGGGAGACACCTTATTCCCTGGCATTCGGGACTGAAGCCGTCATTCCGGTTGAAATAGCCCACTTTTCTCTAGAGTCCAGCTATATTAGCAGGATACCAATGTAGAGGCCTGTAAGGACCTCTATTTTTAATTGGCTTATTTCATGACAAACCACATTGAGATTATTTGTAATGGGTAGCTTAGGTATTATTGTGGTTCTTCATCAACAAGCTTCCAAGATCCCACAGTACTTCAAGAGAGGTAGTTTACTTGACTTGACTTTTTGAAGAGATTTTAGTTGCACACACTCACTTGCATGCATTACATTCTTGATTACATGTTATTGAATGATGCATTGTATGCCATTCATCACACTCCACACTTGTACATTTTGAAGAAAATAACCCTAACCCTAATCCTTGTTCGACAAGAAACAAGCCTAAATAATAAAATTACCAGAAATAGAAAAATTGAGATAATTGCGGAAATAAATACTACTAACGACCCTAAGCAAGCCAGAATTGACTGCAGATGATTCTGACTTGTAAAACTCAACTTATGATCAAAACAAAATTTTCCTAAAATAGAAAAAACGACAATTACGGAACTTAAATGATGTAATTAGGCTAAAAAAGGGTATGCCTCACGACTAAAGGTGGTGACTATTGAAGATCTCGCCGAATCGTTTCAACCGTGAAAGTTTCACCTCAATCCGACTCCGACGCCCGGACTAATATGAATCATTTAACCTTGAATTTAGGATGGTCCCTCATAGCCATGTAGGAATCTGCCACTTGTTCTACATCAGTGACCTTGCAAGATTTTTATTATTTTTATTTGCCTATTTGGCAACAAACAAGTTTTCTCCAATTCAAATTCAAACAGTTAAACAATTTCCTAATCAAGATGCGATAATTAATGTTAATATCTCTAATGATTTGAATATCAATTATTTAAATTTGTAAGATACTAATGATAATATTCAATGTTCTCTAGAGAATATTTGTATTAATAACATGATGATTCTTGACAATCAAAGGATTACAAACTTCTAGAATTTTGATCAGCAAGTTTTGGATGAGATTTTAAGAGATAAAAGAGGAAAGATTAATTTGAAGAATATATCAGAATACCAAGATTTTCATGCCACAAATTCTAATCATGGTCCAGTAGATCTCGTGTTTGACAATAATTGGATTCCCGTGGTGACCAAATCAAAAAAAAAATGAAGCCAACTTTTAAGATTTTGTCAAGTTACAAGTCTAAAATGAGTAAAGGAAATTCTAAGCTTCTTCGTGTAGTCGAGACTAAGAGGGGTGTATTGGATTGGGATTTTGATAGACAATTTTGGGGTGTAAGGCTTTTATAGATTTGCAAGACTATTAGGATTGTTAGGATTATACTTTTAGGATTATTAGGATTATAAGGACTAGACTTTTAGGATTCTGAAAGAGTCTTTGGACTTTATTTATAGACTGTTAGGATTATCTAGATTTTATTTCAAGACTTTTTAGACTTTTAAAAATATGGACTTTCAAGAGTCGATTGTAGTATTCAATTTTCTCCCCAAGTTCCAGTGCTCTATAATCTTGTTGAGGGCAGTCGCTGAACAACAAAAATTGAATGAGAAACATGTATAAGCTATGAAGAGAAGTAATAAAATTTTAAAATACCATCAACCAACACATAACCTTCAACTGGTTCATATGGTGCAGAAAATGTCACCATATGAAATAAATATAATAACCACCAACCCATCTCTCACTACCTCACAAGAAATGACATGAAATAGGGAAAAAAAATAGCTTGAACATTGAAGTATTTCTGTTTGGCTTGTTGAACTTTATTAATTCATATGTTATCAGACTCCAATATTCACTGCTCTTTAATCTCTTTTTTTTTTCTCTAGCGGTGTGCACAGTGTATGTCCCCCTTTCATGTTAGTGATAGATGATTCAAGTCCGGTGAGATGAGTTGATATACAGACTATGCATGCATTGGTTAAATTGGAAGGGTCGGGGCATGACAAGAATATTTTTAATATAAATGTAAATAACAAAAAAAATTGATATATAGGATTTAATTATACATATTTAAAAAAATAACTCCAACCAGTCAACTAGTGCTTGCTCTCGACAGGTTTCGGCATACCCTCCCGTTATCGGATTTAAAAAAAAACATGTATCTAAATTTTATAGAAACACGGTTTTATGCGAGACCCGTATCTTTTTAACTCGCTCAGACAATAAATCAATAGAAATGATGATCATCTTCTTTTGTCTTTGAACTCAATCTACACAAAGGACGATATTATCAGTAATAGACCATTTTTTTATCTTGTATATATATGTATATAAACTTCCTCTTTATCTTTACTTTTTGCCAAATCCATCTTTTATAGACTTAGATAAAACATTTGATCAATTTTTACTAATGGTCCTAAAGATTTTAGATACCAGTGGTGCTGGTGGGGATCATGGAAATCTAGCATAAAACTATTTTAAACTTACATAGGCATTTTATCAGTCATTTAGTACTCGACTTTCAAATGTAGTTTTATGTTGTCTTTTGCATGTTTGGCCGCTAGATTTATTATATACCAATACATCCACCAAATATTCGAAATCAAATAAAAAATTTGGAAAGTATTGAGGGAGAGGGCAAGACAATTTTGGGTTCAAGCTATTTATATATATCACTAAAAAGTCTAGAAAATCCATTTTGTCATGAAATCCTAAAAATTTTGATCTCAATTCAATATCAGCAGACAATTTGCTGCCTCTTAAAAGTCTAGATCCAATACCATAAGATAATATGGACTTTTTAAAAAAATCTTAAAAGTCTTGATTGAATATCACCAGACTTATCTAACATGTTAAAAAGTCTCAATCCAATACCACCAGACTTTTACTTCCCCAAATTGTCTAATAAAATCTTGAACCAATACACCCCTTTAAGATTCACCATGATTCTGCGGCTTTAGTGGCCTAAACAGAATTCAGCCTTGTTATTAATTGGGCCGCACATGTTAAAACGGAAAGAAATGATTCCGCTAGCTTGATTAATTAGGTTCATGGTTTTTTTTTTTACATCATGTTGAGGCCTGTATGCCTTTTTAGATGTTTTAGGGCCTTGACACCTCTCAGCGTTCTTTTTTCTTTTTCCACTGTGGATATAAAAAAAATGCCTTGGTGAGGATACACCGGTTGACCAGTTAAAAACGAATTCAATTGTGTGGAATGTGGACGTACCTCATTCGCAGCACTTTTTCAACTGATGATGCTGACGAAATTTTCCGCCTACCTTGCTGATCTTCGTTTTTGGAGGACTCCTTTTTCTGGCATTATGATCAGATGGGGAATTACAGTATGTGAAGTAGATATCGGGTGGCAAGAGCTGCTATTGAGGGGGCTGGTAGTTCTAAAAATGATAGTTTACAGGCTTGGTTGATGTTTTTTTGGGGTCTGCGGGTGCCTTCAAAAGTAAAACAATTTTTGTGGAAGACATGCTATAACTGGATCCCAACTTTTGGGAATCTTACTACTAGGAAAATACCAGTTGGGGTCTGGTGCCCTATGTGCAACTGTAATCCGGAATCGACCTTGCATGCTCTGTAGGTTTGCTCGGCTCTGATGCCTGTTCGAAAAGCTTGCAGTTTCAAGAATGGGATCTCTAGTCCTCCAAATCTTTTGGATTTCTTGTTATCTTGTCCTAGTCAGCTGTTGAAATGCAATTTCGAATGGTTATGTATTGTTTTATGGCGGGTTTGGTTTCAGTCTTTTCTAGACGATTACCAGATGGCATCCTCCTAATCCTCGATTTCTATCCGATTGATAGGACTAGGGTGAAGTGGATGTCATCGACGGTGGACCTTTACAAAATTAATTCAGATGCGGCAGTGGATGAGGCAGGAAAGGTAATTGGGATAGGGATCGTCATTCAAAATCATCGGGGCTTAGTGATGGCTTCTAGCTCACAATGTATTCATGGAGGTTTTACTACTATCATTGCATAAGCTTTTGGGATCCTGAATGGTCTCAGGCTTGCTGTTGAGACCGGGCTTCTGCCAGCTTTTCTGGAAACAGACTGTTCCACTTTCGTCAACTGTATTGCAGCAGGCTGAGGTTGGGCTGGGTATTAATGATATTTTGAATTTGCTTGGGAATCAAAGGTTGAGATGCATGTGTTTATTTCGCGCCTCGTGAGGCCAATAGCTAGGGTGGCTCATGCCCTTGCAAAGCTGGGGCTCTCTGTTTCGGAAGATGGTGTTTGGCTCGAGGATTGCCCTCTGTCTATTGAGAATTTAGTTCTGGATGATTGTCCAGTTTGAATTTGGATCCTCTGCTGATATGATTTTTTTCCTGACCTCAACTAATCTCATGACATATAAGCATTACAATGAATGGGTGATTAAGATGTGATTGATTTTCACAACCACTTTATCAATCACCAATCACATGCTTTAAAAAAGTCAGGAAAAAGATAAGATCAGTAGAAAATCCAAATCCGTCCAGTTTAGTCTTGTTTGTTTTTCTCATTTTCTTCAACAAAAAATAAATTAACAAGGGTACTATTGACATTATAACTGGTCCTTATAGTAATAGTTTAATTTTAAAATTTAGATTTGAATAGTTCTAAAATGGGTGTGTAAATCATAAATGACCATATCATTTATCGTCATTCTGAGTTCTCTCTCTATTTGTGGTTTATAAGGGATTTTGATTTGAAATCTATTTGGTTGCCTTGAAAATCTAAGGAAAAGAGAGGAAATTGGACTTTAAAAAAACACTGTACTTAATGTTGCTTTCTATAATTAATCTAAAAATCCAAGGGCTTGTGAACATTTATTACAAAATGAAACCCCAGATTCTACAGATTATTTACCTATTGTAGTGTACTCCATGATACTTAAAACTAGCTACCATACTTAACTGTAAACCCTTTCAAAGTTTATATCCAGATCTTGTTGTAACACATCCATGGAGAAATAGAGGAACCGGAAGATGGGAAGAAAAAAATTGTTAATCAAGAGACTAGAATGCGCGAAAGCTAGGCAATCAAAATACTCAAAGAGGAAAATTGGCATCCTAAAAAAAGCCAAAGAGCTTTCTGTGCTATGTGATGTCGATTTGGCACTTGTTATGTTTTCTCCATCCGGCACACCTTCTGTTTATGTTGGCAAGGACAAGTAATTCATTCTTCATTTAATTAATTGAATTTTGTTTTTTGATATTCCATCACTTATTAGTTATTACCACGATTATCTTAAATATGTATAGTATTTTGTCAGATTTATATTTTAGATTAACACTAATGAATAAATACAAATTCCTTGATCGTATGGAATAATATTGTTTGATATAGAGTATGGAATAATATTGTTTGATATAGAGTGTCACGTGTTCATTATATAGACATAAATGCTTCGAAAGAAGACATTTTTATTGTCTAGAAATATTATTCAATCGTCAACAATAATTCTTAATAAATTAAAGTATTTATACATACATAACTCGTCGATTGCAATTATTTTTTAGTGATTTCAGGGATCTCCATAGAGTGGTGGAAAGGCTATCAATTATGTCTATTGAAGACCGTGAAGAAAGGTGATATCTTAAACATCATTATATATTTTCTATTCGAAATGAAAACAACATTATTAAATTTTGATACTTGTATCATTAGTATGTTGATTAATAAATTGTTTAATTTTACGTGTTTTTGTTTGTGTTTGTGACCAGGCGTCTGTTTACAATGAAGGTACACAATCCATATCTATATTAAAAAAAATTGTGGAAGTTCAGATTTAATTTTGAAGTTCAAATTTAATTTGTAGATACTAATTAGTTTAATGGTTAAGTTGTCTTTGTTATTGTCTTTGCATTGAACGGTGTATGAGTTTTTTTAGACCAATGTAAAATGGGATTTGGAATATATGTTATTGTCTTGCATTGAACGGTGTATGTGGGTTTATCGTATGTTGACGTCTTGACGATATGGTTTGGAACGAGGAGATCCCCCTCTGTGTAATTCCCTTTTGTTCTGGGTGATTGCCCAGCTATCTTGTAACCTTGTTCTGTTTGATGTTAGCTTCTTTTTAATATATATATATACTATATATTATAATTTAAAAGTATTAATATTATATTGACATTAATAAGTGTAGAGGTTGTTTATATGGTTTGATATTTCCTATGCTAACTTTGATGTATGTGGTTTAGTTGAAAGTATCAGCTGAAAAACAATCTTGTATGTGGTCATCCATTAAAAGAATTTCAATAATCTGCAAATCAGTATATGTATGGATTACATTTTATTTAGAGTAATGCTATACAACCCAAATAATTAATTCAAACTTCAACCCAAATGATGTAGCAAGTGAGTTGTCATAACTACACACAATATGAGATGACGTGGATAATGAAAAAATCACTTGCTACATTATTTAGGTTGAAATTTGGACTAAATTATTAGGTTGTCTAGCATTAGTGTTTTATTAAACACCATCATGAAAACTTGTAAAGCAAAATGGTCCTTTACAACAATAATTTTCTTGTCCTTTCTATGTGTTTTGCATGTATTTTAAATTACTGATTCTCTAATATATATATTTCAGTTGCTGAAGAAAATATATACCAACACTGAAGTCGATCCCAGACACTTCTCACTTGACATGTACAAGTTCTTTTTCTTTTTAATTTTTGCCATTTAGAATATTTTTTTTTTCATATTTCACTGTATATTCCTAAATAAAAATTTGTTTTTTATTTGCTACAGGATTGATTTGCTCAAGGTAAGACTTAAGAGTCACTCTCTTGGAAAATTTATAGAAGGGATGCGAGTCTTTTTTTTTTCTTTCAAATAAATTATATAATTTATGATGATTCATATTGTAATGATTTTGTGTAGTTGCAACAAGATCAATTAAAAGAAACAATCTCCCAAAAAACCAAGATTCTCAAGTAGGTTTCATTTCTAAACAATCACCTAATTTTTTATCACCATCCAATTATTATATACAATATTTTATACTTTAATATGTTAATATTCAACATTTTCACCTTTTTCAGTGAATGGAAGAATCCACATACCATTAACGACCTTGCTAAGCTTCAGATCATGGAAGACCATCTCGTTGCATCTCTTGACTGTATCAGAGCTAAAAAGGTAAGTGTGTCAAAAAATTTAGATTTAATTTATCTGATGTGATTATCATTTTCATTAATCAGACTTTGTTTTGTGAAGATAATCGTTTAAGACTTGTTAAACATAGGTGTGATTAATTACATTTTAACACGTTAGTTAACTTTTTTTTTTAAAGTATTACATAATTATATACATTTTGAGTTTTTTTGGAAGGAGGAGAACTCAAACTTACAATCTTGTGGTGCAGGTGCAAGGGGTTTACCACCGCATAAACCTCATCTCATCAACACATTAGTTAACTTGAACACGCTACACTATATGGGTTATTTTTGTAGCTAAAACACTTCTATATCTTGTTCAAGATTATATTAATTAATTAATTTAGTTTTACACGTGTAAAATTTAATTCAAAGTTAATTACCACATCACAACTTTTTCATTAAATAAGATTTTTATCACATATCATAATAAAAGTTAGAAATTGTAGTATTATTTCAGGAATAACATTCATCTACCTAAATTATTTGTCCTAATGATGTGTCATTTGATTGCAACTACTATATTAATTATGAGATGAATATTGTGTTAGTTACCATTGTTCTTATACATATATAACATCACCCTTGTTATACATATATTCATATACATATATACATGAATTTGGACAATTTAACATTACCCTTGTTTTTTTTTAAATAAAATAAAATTACTCTTATCATAAATATGCTTATGTATATGTATATGTAAACATGTATCTATGGATGCATGAAAAAAATAAAACGTTTTAGATGTTGGATATTGAATTCAATTCCTTGCTATTTATTAATTTTTTTCAGAGAGATCTTATTATACAGGAGCAGCAGAACCAGAGTATCCAAGCCTCTTTGCCTCAGGTTCAATTTTTTGTTAAATGATTTATTATGAAAAATTAATGAAGTTTAATATGTAGTATTTTGAATTCAATTCTTGTCACTTGTTTTTTTTTTTCCAGGGAGAACCTATTATATAGGAGCATCAGTAGCAGAATGGCCAAGCCTTTGAGGTTTGTTTGGTCGTTATTTTATTAAATTTTTAAGCACATTGTTTTTACTTTTTACAAGAGTATGGTGTTTTTAAAAACTATTATTAAAAATGAGAATGATGTTTTAAAAATGCAAACACATTATAGTTTGTTGTAAAAACAATGAGAATGATGTTTTAAGTATTTGTTAAAAGTAATTTTCTACAACTAAAATCAATGTAAATGCGTTTCATATTGTTTTAATAACGAGGGAAAAAATTATGGTTTGTTGTAAAAACAATGAAAAACAATATATTGTTTTTTTTTGTTGGACTTTTTAGTTTTAACTTGTAAGTTGAAAAACATTTTTTTTTTCAATTTCAAAAATAAGTTATTAAAAATACAGAAACAAACCATTTTTTTTTTGAAATTAAAAAAGACATCTCAATTTTTTAAGAGAAACACTTCAAGTCTTATATATTAATATTAGGGTCGTGTTAAACCAACTTAAATTTTTAACTTAAAATTTTGATTTCAAGTCTTATATCTCAACCATTCATGTATTCTTAATTCATTCAAATCTAGCTCAACCATTAGATTAAAAGTACATAAACAACTAAGATTTTGAAATCAAAATTTTAAGTAAGTTGATATAATTATTTTCTTATCTAAATGTGTTTTAAGAAAAAAAATGTATTTTAAGAAAATACATGTATTAACTGTTTGACTAATTCTACTTTGTCTAAATCTTGTGTCCAAATCTTGTGCTCAAATGATGTGACATCACTCTGATTCGTTCATTTAAATCAAATAAATTTAAAACAATTTAAATAAATGGATCAAAGTGATGACACATCATTTAAGCACCAGATTTGTACACTAAATTTAAACAAAATAATATTACTCTAAAAGATTTAAGATTTTGTGTAATCAACATGTAATTAGGAGTTAATCCAGAGGTCACAAAACATTTCTTTTTAAAACTTCATTATAAGACAACTGATATATGATTTTGATTTGTTTAGGAAAACGAGGACTTGCATATCTCGAATGCTCTTGACAGGCTGGATTCGGTTTGGCATCACCATTAATCTGTTTTAGTTGTCTCTTTTTCTATTTAATGTGGCCTTAATAATTAAGTTTATTATTTACAGTTTCTGTGAAAAATAAAAATAAATGTTCAAGTTTCATCGCATCTTGACTATATAATGCAACTTTTTACCGTATTCTAAACCTTTTGAATTCAGAGTTTATTTTTATTCGTATGTTTTTGTTTTGGTTAAATGACTAATTAAAATTAAAAGAACTTGATAATATCATTTTTTATGTTTTCATTTTGCTATTTTACATATCATCTTGAAATCATATGTAACACTATGTTTGGTTTGATGAAAAAAGAAGAAAAGTAAATGATAAGTTAATGAGGAAAGGAAAAGAAAGGAAAAGAAAATATAATGTTTTTAATGATTGTTGTTTGGATAGCTATGAAAGGAAAGAAAATGAACAAGAAAAAAAAAATCTTATTCTATTCACGAAAATACCATTCTTTCAACAATATGAACAATAGATATGTATTGTTATATAAGGTTACTTTTAGGATATTAAAAAATATTTTTCCTTTCCTTTCCTTCCATTTCCTCCCAAATTTGGTGAAAACCCCAATTGGGTGAAATAAGAAGAAATTATTAAATCCCTTTACTTTCCTTTCCCACATTTTCCTTTCATTTCCCTCTCATTTAACAATCAAAACAAGATTTAAGTGAGTTTTCATGTATTTAGTTTGGGTGCATATATTGCCATTCAAAGAAATTTTACATACAACCATTTTTTATAGACAAATTACATAAACTCATCCTGGTTATATGTATAATTATATTAAAACCGGTAAAAAAAAATTAATAACACTAATCTACCATTGACATGTTAACTGAAGTTGACTAACCATTGACTACAGATAGTGAAGGGTAATTTGGTATTTTTCAATGTCATTAAATAAATGAAAAAAGACAAAAAAAATCTAATAAGATATCGTCACATCAGCCATAACAATTTATTAATTAAATATAATATTAATAAGAAAATCCGCTCCATCCTCTCCAATTTTCATGGACGAAATCACAACTCTAAACAAACCAAATCACAACCCAATACAAAGCAAATCGCAAACCAAAATAATTCTGCTTCTTTCTTCTCCACCCTTCATCTTCTTTACCATCACAATCTCATCCAAAAACACAAAGAATAAAAAGTATTTAAAAAATTTAGAGAAAAAATTAGAATTCATTCTTGCTCTCCCCCTTTCAGAGCATTACCCCCTTCCCCACATTTTGACATATGTCTATTTGTTAATTATTAATTTAACTATTTGCTCTTGTGATAGTTAATTTTGTTAACCCTTAGTTAATAAATGGACACATGTCAACATGTGGAAATAGAGGTAATGCTCACCCCCTTTCAAAGGGGGTGAGCAAAAATGAACTCAAAAATAATATATAAAAAAGATTCTCCATAAAGGAGATGTGCTTCCGGATCTCCTTTTTTTTGTAGGAGATCTAGAACAAAAATCTTCATTAATGGAGAATCAGGATCTCCTCCATTTTTGAAGAAGATCTGGAACAAAATCTCAACTAATTGAGATATGTCATCTTCATTAATGGAGATTTTTAATTTCCTCTAATGGTGATCGAGTTCTCCTCCATAACTCCATTTGATATATATGGAGATTTGGAGAGATCATTTTATTTTATATATATATATATATATATTTTCTAATTTTGTTATAGTTTCCTGATTTCTTTTAATTATTTGATTTTTTATATCTCTTTTTTAAAAAAAAAATTTGAATTCTTTTTGATAGTTATTTGATTTTTGTTTATACATTGTTTTTTTATTTTTAATTCATTAATTTATTGAATATAATATTTCGAAATACTAGAACACAATGGCAAAACATACATTGTCCCTTTTCCATGATTGACTAACGATGGTCAACCGTTAGTCAACAGGTCGAGGAGAGTTTAATGTCATTATGACTTTTTTTACCGGTTTCATTGTAATTATTCATATAACCATGTGAGTTTGTGTAATTTGCCCATAAAAAAATGATCGTGTACAAGTAATTTCTTTGGGTAGCAGTATCTGCACCCATATAGTTTAGAGGGAAAATACCAAAAACATCCCTCTAGTTTGAGGTAATTCGTCGTTTGGTTCACTGTTTTTCCATATTATTATTTTTAGTCCACACCGTTACTGTTATTTAGATTTCAGTCCCTACCGTCCAATTCTGTTAGGGTTCCGTTAGATCATTAAGGGTATAATGGTAAATGCAGGGTTAAAATAAATAATAAATATTTATAGAAATTAAAAAATTAACATTAAAATTAATATCTTCAATTAACCACCCTAACTCACCTTCCAAACCTAACTCACCTTCCAGACCCGATGCTAAAATTAAATTTAACCCTAATCACACACAGCCACCATCCCCACCACCCATAAACCCATCAAACCCTAGCCACCAAAACCCACCGCTGATGCCGCCCTCTAACCGGCGCCGTCACCCTCTAACTTCTCTTCTCTTTCCTCGAATCGAACCACCAACATCAACCTAGAACCACCATCACTAACCCAGAACCACCACACCACCATCAGAGACCCACTCTCTTACATCATCATCATCATCTAGCCCTAGCCATCATCTCACGAATCCCTTTCTCTCTCTCAAATCCCTCTCTCGAATGGGTCGATTATGTTTCACCTACCTTATCTTCTAGATCAACCACCCATCTCTCCATCTTCAATCACCGTGAACCAGCCTGACGATCCCCTCATCTCGCCGGTGACTAGACCCAAACCCACCTCTCCATTTCGCCACCAGTAGAGCTCCACCCCTCACCTATCGCACAAACCAGAACCGATGAGACCCATCCCTTATTGCGCCGCTGCGAACCTGCTTAAACCCTCTTATTTCGTTGCCAATTATACCCAGATCCACCCCACACCTCACGAATTAGAGCACTCAAACCCACCATTCATCTCGATTATTGGTTTGATAGATTTTAATTTATTTTTTAAGAAAAATGGTGGAGCAGAAGAGAGAGCGAGAGAGCGGTGGGGATGGGTGGTGGTGGGAGTTAGAGAATAGAAGAGAGAGAGAGCGGTGGGGATGAGTGGTGGTGGGAGTTAGAGAGTGAGAGAGACATCAGGGATGGCTGGTGATGGTGATTTGGTGCTTGGATCAGTTTGGTGGCTGGTGATTTGGGTTTCCATATCCATAATATTTTTTTTCTATAAGAGATTGATATGTGGATTTCGATTTAGGTTTTAGTTTGGTGTGGGTTTGTTCCAAAGTTTAAATTTTTTTTTATTTTGTTGGATTTGTGGAGATCAAATCCCACAAAATAATTATAAAAAAATTTTAATTTAAAAAGGATTTGGTGGAGATCCAGATTGAATCTCCATCGTCCATCTCATGAGATGGATGGTGGATATTCAATCTGGATATCCACCAAATCCTTTTTAAATTTAAAATTTTGGTTATTTTTATTTGGTTATTTTTTTAAAATTAAATATTTAGTGAAGGGGCATTAGAGTCATTTTACCCTTTTTTAACGAAAAAGTTGACAGAATGACTACTTTTAACAATATGGGAAAATAGTAGACTTGAACGACAAATTACCTTAAACTAGAGGGACGTTTTTGGTATTTTCCCTAGTTTAGATGATAGGTTGATTCAAATTCAGAAGGGAAGGGCATCCAAATTAAAATGTTACATTATATCAAAAGAAGAAAAAAAAAACTTCAGATGTTACATAATAAATAACTATTATGAAAAAATTTATATCCATATTCAAGGAAATTTGTTGTAAAAGATCGCACACAAACACACAAATCACAACCACACGCAGATAATAAAGAAAGCAATAAGAAGAAAAGAAGACATGAGAAATGTTACATAGTTCAGCATAAACCTACTTCCATGGAGCGTAACTGCACTCAATCTACTGTTAGAGTTTTATTACAATCTCTCAGTTCCTCTCTCTCAATCTCTCAAACAATTGCTTTCAGCCTCTCTTGCTATTTTCTACACTTCTCTAGGTTACCCAATAACAAAGGGTTACCGTAGTATTTATATTTGATAACTAGGTAGGCCAAATCACACAAGGGAAGACTTTTCTTCCCATACAAGAATCCCTATCGTGCGCAGATTACGTCATTACCGCGGTCTACAGCACGTGCCCTTAACCGCAAAACATCTCTGTGAAGCACCGCTAATAATACCATGGTTCGCTTCTTTCTTCCTCAGCCGCATTAAAACCTCTGTGATCTTCTGTGGTTAACACTGCAGTTGGTAAACCGCGGTCCATGCAGCATTCTTCTTTTTTGGCCGATTTTAGGCTTCAAAAACCAAAAAAATCTCCCTTTTAAAGACTGAAACTCGAGTAAACAATCTTTCTCCTACAATGAATAGTTGAAACTTATTGTGCGATCATCCCCCTCTATCTTTAACCTTGAAGACCCACTGAAGCTGAACATAACTCCAATTTCTCTGTAGTGATTGGCTTGGTTAACATGTCAGCCGGATTTTGTTGGATTCTTGCTTCCTACAATCTTCACAAGCTTCTACACTCCATCCTCGATTAACGACCGAATGAAATGGTAATGCATGCCTACACTTACACCTCAATGTTAGATTTAAGTGTGGTTGTGTGTTGTGTAATTCGTTTCCTAAAGTGTGTTTGGAAATGTTCGTGCTTGCACGATGTTGTGCTTGATCTTAGCACAATGTTTGACCCTCAAAGAAGTCATTTTTTCTTCTCTTGGATTGGTCCTTCCAGCGTAGGAATATCATTGGAGGTTTGGCGTGGTACGTACAGCTCACAACATTCCAACAATGTTGTGCGGTAAGTGTGTGATTCATACTCGGTTTGTATCGCGCATGTGTGAATTTTAGCGTAGGAATTCTTGCGCGGTACATGCGCGGTTCGTTCATTGTACATACCATGCATTTGCCTAGAGATGTCTTTTGAACTCTTCAAACCAGCATAGTTTTGATGGGGGTTCATATATAAACCCTTCTTTCTCTTCTTTGAATATTAACCCACGAAATTATAACCCTAAGAAGAGAAAGTGAGTTGCTTTAGAGAGAGAGAGAGAGAGAGAGGTTCCAAAGATTGGTTTTTCAACTCTCCAAATCTTAAACCCTCATGCATTCAAGCATTATCAAACTTTAATTAGGCATGTATTTTCATAGCATCTTGACTTGGTAAGTTAGATTCTTCACTCTTATAATCTAATATCCTATCTACCAAGATATCTCATTGATTGCATTTCTTGATTGCAAATTTATTGTTTTTATTATATATTGTGACAACATGTGTTGATTGGGATTTGTTTGATGACTAGGTTTCATATTTCATATCTTTATATAGTTAGATCTTTATAAACATTCATTTAAACATATTGATATTTGTCTCTTTAAACACCATTCTCACATCTCCATATTCTCTTGTTTTTATTTGTATTCTTTTTAGTTACATTTCCTTTGCACACACATCCGCAATATCAACACACACACCATTCTCACATATTCACATTCTATTTACATTGCTTTCAACAAACACTAGAACACGATCTGGTTAACGGATACCACCTCCCTGCGGAACGATACCCTCGCTTACCGTTTTACTAGTCTTTTACTAGTTTAGAGCACATTGCGTAGGAAATTTTGGTATAGATATCTTTTGATAATCGCAATTTGGTAACAACACAAAAAGTGAGTCATTAGTGTTCAACTTTGCAAATATATTAACAAGACCAATACAAGTGAAAATAATTTTGTTGTGCAACTTTCCAAAATTAAACCGCATAAACTAGTGACATAAGAAATGATAAAAGAGGAAAAGAATAAAAAAAATTAAAACGAAAGAAAATAAAAGAGGAGAGTGGAAAGGAGCAAGTTATTACATATAAAAAATTTCTGGTTTTAGATGAAGTAAATTGAGAAATAAAAATAGTAAAAACAAAAGAGAAAGAAAATAAAAGAACAAAAGGAAAAGAAAGAAAAAAATAAATAAAAGACAGAAGAAAATAAGGTGAGAGATTTTAATAAGATAATAATATTTTGTAGAGATAAAGTTTTAAATATGTGAGAGACAATGTCTGCAATAAATAAGGAAATATAAAGAGAATAAATCGTATCCATTAAAAGAAGCAAGATCCAATAGCCAAGAAATTGTGTTAAAAATTGTGTAAAAAAATGGGGCCATGGATCCTGCCCCATTATGTAATTAAACTAAAAAATTATATCAATTATTATTTAATTATTTGAAAATTGAATTGTATTACTTGTATAATCTCTTGTGGGCATTAACTTCTACTTATTTGGTGTCTAATTTACCGAAAGAAGTTTTGATTGATTTCATATGATGGACTATTCATACCACATAATGTGATTTGGCCCGTGTGTGGGTGGGTTGCAAATTATACACGGTGGTATTAACTATTAAGGGGTGTGTATTGGTTCAAGATTTTATTAGACAATTTAAGAAAATAAAAGTCTAGTGGTATTGGATTGAGACTTTTTTAACAAGTTAGATAAGTCTGGTGGTATTCGATTAAAAATTTTAAGATTTTTTTTTAAAAAGTCCATATTATCTTTTGGTATTTGATCTAGACTTTTAAGATTTTTTTTAAAAGTCCATATTGTCTTGTGGTATTTGATCTAGACTTTCAAGAAACAGTAAATTGTCTGCTGGTATTGAATTGAGATAAAGATTTTTAGGATTTCATGACAAAATAGATTTTCCAGAATTTTTAGGGATATTTATAAATAGCTTGAACCCAAAATTGTCTTGCCCTCTCCCTCAATACTTTCCAGACTTTTTATTTGATTTCAGATATTTTGTGGGTGTATTGGTATAAAATAAATGTGACGCCAAACATGCAAAAGACAATATAAAACTACACTTGAAAGTCGAGTACCAAATGATTGATAAAATGTCTCTGTGAGTTAAAAATAGTTTTATGTTAGATTTCCATGATCTCACCACCACCACTGACATCTAAAATCTTTAGGACCACTGGTAAAAATTGATCGAATGCTTTATCTACATCTATAAAAGATGGATTTGGCAAAAAGTAAAGATAAAGAGGAAGTTGATTTTATACACACACACACCTAATAAAAATAGATGGTCAATTACTGATAATATTGCCATTTGTGTAGATTAAGTTCAAAAACAAAAGAAGATGATCATCATTTATATTGATTTATTGCCTGAGCGATTTAAAAAGATATGGGTCTCGCATAAAACCATGCTTCTATAAAATTTAAATACATGTTTTTTTTTTAAATCCGATAATAGAAGGGTATGTCGAAACCTATCAAGAGCAAGCACTAGTTAACCGTTTGGAGTTTTTATTTTAATATGTATAATTAAATCTTTTATATCAATTTTTTTTTGTTATTTACATTTATATTAAAAAAAATTCTTGTCATGCCCGTCCTCCAAAAATTCTTGTTTGTTATTATATTTATTTCATATGGTGACATTTGCTGCATTATATGAACCAATTGAAGATTATGTGTTGGTTGGTGGTATTTTAAAATTTTATTACTTTTCTTCATAGCTTATATATGTTTTTCATTTAATTTTTGTTGTTCAGTGACTGCCCTCAACAAGATTATAGAGCACTAGAACTTAGGGAGAAAATTGAATACTACAATCGACTCTTGAAAGTTCATATTTTTAAAAGTCCAAAAAGTTTTGAAATAAAATCTAGATAATCCTAATAGTCTATAAATAGAGTTCAAAGATTCTTTCATAATTCTAAAAGTCTAGTCCATATAATCCTAATAATCCTGACAATATAATCCTAACAATCCTAATAATCCTAATAGTCTTGCAAATCCATAAAATCTTTGCACCCCAAAATTGTCTATTAAAATCTCAATCCAATACACCTCTCTAAAGTTTTCTTTCTACGATATACAATAAAACCCTTATAAAGTAATATTATTGGGTCTAAGAAAAATTATTATTTTAGATGAGTTATTTATTTTTCGATAAATGAATAATTTATTAATTTATCGATAAAGGAATATTTATTAATTTATCGATAAATAAATATTTATTAATTTAAAAAGAGTTTTATGTTTAATTTTTACTTACACATGCATTTTTTTGGGATCCCCTTTAATGCATCAGTAATGCTACACATCCCAACTACAATCCCACAATTTTCATCCCAATACACGTGGCAGTTGAGGTGTCACTTAGTGAATGGACAGATATTAATTGGTGAGTGAATATATGGGTAAGAGAGATAAGTATCAATTAATATGTGTCCATTTACCGAGTGACACTTCAGCTGCCACATGTGTTGGGATGAAAATAGTGGGATTATAGGTGAGATGTTTAGCATTATCCTTAATGCATTGGTGCACTCATTATGATCATATCTTTTTTATTCTGATCACATTAAAATTTTATCTTGTTTTGGTATGATCACATGCAACAGTCATTCATGCATCTGTGTACAATAGAATGCTCATGTTTATTTTTATTTTTATTTTATCGGGATACATGTATGACCTGTAAATAAAAAAACAATGGATGTGGCAAAACTATAGAAATGTGATGAATGTTTAGCACATTTTGAATTATTCTAGTGAAACTAATACAGTGATGAGATTGTCAACTATTAAAGAGATTATTCAAGAGGTAATGAATACGTTTATCAATGATGATCGTGATCCAGATGACAGTTTTGTTTTACTAACTATTTTTCCAAAAGAGATCTTTCAAGCAGTAATAACCATAAATAACTACTTGATACAAAATGAAAAAAAAAACATTTACCAAATGTGGTGTATGCATTATAAAAAATGAAGGATATATGAAGTTGAATTCGGTCTAGATACAAAGAAAATACAAACAACTTTAGATGTATTTTTACAATGAAAATACAAACTACTTTAGAAGTATTTTCTGAGATGAGCTGATTGAGATAATAGAAGTTGTCAAGTAAAATATATATATATATTATGAATTTTCATGTGCTATTTATTTTATGTACTTGTGTAGGTATATACAGTGATATTGGTGAGAGTTAATTGCACTAAATTACCATGAGTCTATCTCTTTAGACAAAATATCAACAAGTTCCATAAATTCAACACAAACATACCATGCCATTAAAGTCAAACCATTAACTTTAACGATTGACAAGTCAAATATATAAATGACATGATGAATTTTCCCTTTCCACATCATCCAACATAAACTTATTTATTAAGAAAATTAAATTAGTTTAAAAAATTAATAAAAAAAATACATCTTCACCTCTAACATCATCAACAATTTCATCCTCATCTCCGAACATCATCATCAACTTCATCATAATCTCAAACTTATCACTAAAATCTTTAACACGTCATTAACTCAAAAAATTCAAGAAAAACAGATAGTAAAAAAAAACCCCATAAAACCGAGAAAATGATGGAGCAAGGTTGATCTCCATTTTGTTTTTTTTCTTTTTGAGCTACTTTACCAAATGGGGTATATATCTGCATTTTGTTTTCATTTCATTACTGGTGGAAAAAAAAACCATTCATTGTCTTAAATTTTTGTTCGACTGTTCTTCGAATTCCTGAATTAACATCAAAATCTAGGTTCCAATATTAATTTAGTGGAAGACAAAATCTAATGAAAACCTGTTAGATTCTCATCAATTTAACATATTTTGAAACCCTAAATTTCTCTCTTCACATTAAATATATATATATATATATATATAGTCTTTCTACTGTCCGTTCGTCCTGATATAAAATATATCAGGACGAAAAATATTGACCACAGATTATGGAAAAGTTTTGACAAATGCATACACTTTGAGTCAAAGTATTTAAATCTAATGGTCAACATCCTTCGTCCTGATACATTTTATATCAGGACGACCTGATAATAGAAAAATTATATATATATATATATATATAAGAGAACCCACAAAGAAAAAAAAATGCAGGGGACCCAGAAACATTCCAAGAAACCAATTTGGGATTAGATGAGAACTCAACATGTTGCATTCACTGTAATTAGTTTTAGTTTTGTCTTCTTGGATGTATTACGAATCATCCCAAGAATAACTAAAACTACCATATCAAACTCATTTTGAAATGCATAAAAAAATAATCACACGTAATATAAAAAATAAAATTAGAAATTGATTGATATACCAAACTGCATGTAAAGCAAAAGTTGAGACTTTGTATGGTTAATCAATTTTTGTTTATACCAAAAAGAAATTTTCAACCATAAAGAAATTTTTGGGGTCTGCTGGAATCTCATTGGCCAAGAAAGGGCAATTTTCAAAGAATGGTTAGATTGCATTTAAGCAAAACAATCAACTATGAACTGTTAGATGCTCAGGATGAAAGTCTTCTCTTTGGTAGTTGTTTGCTTTGCTTGGCAATATGACACCTTTAAGCTAATTAGTTTCCGCATTTTATTGGTCAGTAAAAGGGATGTTTTGATAATATCTTCTTTTTTTGTATAAATATAAATTTTTTAATTAAATACAATTTATGGTTCTCACATTGATTAACAAGTCCAAAGTCCTGAAAGCTTTTTAGTTTTGAATATGAATTTCTAAACTAGTTTTTTACATTATGTGATGATCTTTAAATACACATTTCAAACTGAGTTTGTTAAGGTTGTTTTAATTATTGTTGGAATTAAATGGTGATTTTTGGATTAAGGAAAAAGACACGCGTCTAACAACGTTAATGCAATTATTACTGATACCATAAAGTGAAAAAAGTAGTACTTGAGCATGCAAAACACAAAGTTTTACGTGAAAAATCCTAAAACAAAAAAAATCACGGTTGCCAGAGACGGCGAGAACAAGTTTTCACTATGTAAAGATAGATTACACACTCAATCTCTCTTACACTCTTGTTGCTATATGCGTTTTTCACGTACACACATAATGGTACTTTAGGGTCTATTTATACATGCATAGAACCCTAATTCTTGATGTACAAGTAAAGAAAGTTGACGAGATTTTTTAAGACTCTGAACTGTTGGAGTCGTTTGTGTTTTCTTTCTTATTTTGTATATTCTGTGTATTTAATGAATTACATAATGTATAAGATAATGTATAATGTAAATATAATAGGTTATCATGATAATTTTCTTGTCTTACTCTTTTCCAAATTTCGAAACATATTGTTACTTTTCTGCTTTGCATGTAAATTTCTTATTCTATCAAATTATAGTTTCAAGAATTTTGTTTTATTTCTGTTTTTGAATAAAACGTTAAAAAAAATTAGGATCAATTATCACCAAAAAGAATTAGGATTTCTATGAACAAAATAGCTATAAAAAAGTTATTAGGATTAACATTCAACTATATGCTAATTATACGCAAGAAAAAATTGTTTTCATATGAATGTCCTATGTTTTTCTTTTTCTTTTTTATTTTGGAAAAGTACCATAGAATTGTTTTAGGGAAGTAGGAAGAAACAAAGCTTTTGATCTAGATCTTGTATGCATATAAAATAATTTTGCTAGTCCATCTTGTCAGGGTGAGTGATGAGACCATATTACAGTTAATATGCTTTATATTCGTACAATCATACCCTTTTCTGCATAAATCATATAAAAGTATCTAGGCCTTTCATGTCGTTATATTTAAGTTTGGACAATATTCTGTTTTTCAATCGGAAGTTCAATATTTGGTGAATTTTACTTCAAACTTTATTATTAGTTAACTTTTGTTGTTATAATACGGGCTTAAATGGATGGTTGTGGAATGAAGCTTGTTGAACTTGTCGTTTACTATTCTGATGAATGTCATACTGCTGGCACATATATTACTTGTATTATTGCAGAAGAACTACTTAAGATATCATTTGGCCACTTTTCCTAGGTATCGTGTTTACTTAATGTCTTAATCTGAATTATGTCCATTTAAATGATCGTGGAATGTATCATTATGTCCATCTATTTAGGAAAGACGTAATTGTATGGTAATTTAACTTAGAACTTCTTTGTATGATAGAGATGTATCTATATGGTTTCATCACTCATCTTGTCAGGGTAAGTGATGAGACCATATTATAGTTAATATGTTTTATATTTGTATAATCGTACCCTTTTCTATATAAATCGTATGAAAGAATCTAGGTCTTTCATGTCCTTATTTTTAAGTTGGGACAATATTTTGCTTTTCAATCAAAAGACAAATATTTGATGAATTTTACTTCATGCTTTATTATTAATAAACTATTGTTGTTATAATGCGGGCTTAAATGGATGGTTGTGGAATGGAGTTTGTTGAACCTGTCGTTTACTATACCGATGAATGTCAAACTGCTGGCACAAATATTATTGGTATTTTTGCAGAAGAACTACATAAGATATCATTTGGCCACTTTTTTCCGTGTATCTTGTTTACTTAATGTCTTAGTCTGCATTATGTCCATCTAAATAATTGTGTAATGTATCATTATGTCCATCTATTTAGGAAGTACGTATTTGTGTGGTAATTTAATTTGGACTTATTTGTACGATACATACATTTCTATATGGTCTCCTCACTCATCTTGTCAGGGTGAGTGATGAGACCATATCACTATTACTATGTTTTATATTCGAACAATCGTACCCTATTCTGCATAAATCGTATGAAAGTATTTAGGTCTTTCATGTCCTTATTTTAGGTTGGGACAATATTATGCTTTTCGATCGAAAGTCTGATATTTGGTGAATTTTACTTCGTACTTTATTATTAATTAACTTTTGGTATTATAATACGGGTTTAAATGGATAGTTGTGGAATGGAGTTTATTGAACCTGTCATTTACTATGACAATAAATGTCAAACTGCTGTCACAAATATTATTGATATTACAGCAAAAGAACTACTTAAGATATCATTTGGCCACTTTTCTCTAGCATCTTGTTTACTTAATGTTGTAGTCTGCATTATGTCCATCTATTTGGGAAGTACGTATTTGTGTGGTAATTTAACTTGGACTTATTTGTACGATACAGACGTTTCTATATGGTCTCATCACTCATCTTGTCAGGGTGAGTGATGAGACCATATCATTGTTACTATGTTTTATATTCGAACAATCGTACCCTTTTCTGCATAAATCATATGAAAATATTTAGGTCTTTCATGTCCTTATTTTAAGTTGGGACAATATTATGCTTTTCAATCGGAAGTCTGATATTTGGTGAATTTTACTTCATGCTTTATTATTAATTAACTTTTGTCGTTATAATGCGGGTTTAAATGGATAGTTGTGGAACGTTACTATGACGATAAATGTCAAAATGCTGGCACAAATATTATTGATATTATTGCAGAAGAACTACTTAAGATATCATTTGGCCACTTTTCCCTAGCATCTTGTTTACTTACTGTCGTAATCTACATTATGTCCATCTAAATGATTGTGGAATGTAGCATTATGTCCATCAATTTGGGAAAGACGTATTTGTTTTCATTTAAATTTTATTTATTAATTTAAATATTTTATTTAAAATAAAATAAAATATTTTAATTTATTGAAAAAAAGCCAAACAGCTATTCCGCCGAACAATTGTTCCACCAAACGATCAACCTTCACGCTCGACGCAGCCGCAGCCGCGGCGTTCCAATATCCACGGCCGCTTTTCGCATCAGTCTTCCACGGACAAAAATGTTTTGTTCCTAAAGGTTTTATCAGATTAGCACTTTATAGGGTTGAATAATTTATTTCGTCCAATAGACATTCTATGGAACTAGATTTAAAAAGAAAGAAAGAAAGAGAGATTCAGAAGAAAGAAAGAAAGAAAGAAAGAGTGAGAACTGAGAAACTGAGAATCATGGTTTATAAAAAAAATAAATAAAAATTTGGTGGAACTGCCGGTTCTACTCCGGTTTTTGAAAAAGGAGAACCAGAACTGGAACCTTATGAGTAATGGGGGCAATTCGGGCCGGGCCCAAACGGGCCGCCCGGCCCCGCCCGGCCCGCCAGCTAAACGGGCCAAGCCCAAGCCCGTTTAGCTAGTAGGCCGGGCCGGGCTCCCATTTCAAAAAATCGGGCCGGGCCCGCGTAGGCCCGTGAATCCCACGGCCCAAAAAAAATTCAAATTTTTTTTTATTTTTATTTTTTTAAAATTTGAATTGAAGGGTGGCTTTTGTAATTAGCCAGGTTACCGTTGGTGACCGTTAGGGGGGGGGGGATATTCAAAACTTTTAAATATTACGTTTTTTTAAATCTTTTACAATTTTTTCCAATTATACCCTCTTCTAACTTTTTCCTATAAATACCCCATCACCCCCTCACCTTATTCTCTACATTTTCTCTACTTCTCTACTCTCTTATTCTCTCTATTCTCTACAATCTCCCACATCTCTCACTCACACTTTCAAGTTTCAACTATTTTGTAATTTATTTTATTTATTTAATATATTATTTATATACTATATACTATTATACTAATATACTATACACCATACATTATATATTATATATTTACATACCTTCCACCACAAATTCAATATGAAATTACAAAAATATTATTCATCGAAAACTAATTAAGTGTTGTATGAAAATATTATTCATCGAAAACTAATTAAGTGTTGTATGAAATGAATAATATTATATTTCATATTAAAATTATTACATTAATTACTCAAAATTATTACAATGTATAAAAAATATATCGAATTAATTAAAAAAAAAATGGAAGCCCGAGTGGCCTGAAACGGGCCGTCCGGTTTTCCAAACCAAGCCGGGCCCGGGCCGGCCCGAATTGCCTGCACTGCTTATGAGTTCTAGTTTCCAGTCCGATTCAGATTTCAGAACCAGATTTTCGATTTCTGTCCAATTTTAGAAGGGTTGGTTTTAGTTCGATTCTACAGTTCGAACAGAATCACAGTCATGTCTAGTTACAATGCTACACTAACCAAATTGATGGAAACATAAAGGAGAACTAACGAAATCGTTAGTGAAGACTTAAAGTGGTGGCAATTTGGACGACCCAACCTGTTAACAGCTCGGCCTGGCTGGGCACGGTCCTTTAACAGGCCGGGCCCAAAGAAGCCTTAGGAGAAAACAGGCTAGGCCGGCCCGGCCCGGTAACAAAAACTCAAGGCCTGGCCTAGGTCTGTTGGCCGGCCGTGGGCCCGCCTGTGGGCTCGACCTGTTTATTTTTTATTATTTTAATAATAAATGAAAATTTATAAATATAAATAAAAATAATATATATTTTATAAAAATATAAAATAAATAAATTATTCATCAAGAATTGATTTAAAAAAAATATTTTTCCTATTTTATTTAATTGTTTGACTATAAAATTTATTCATCTAATCATCTTATTATATTTGAAGTTAAAAATTTATTTATTATATTTATTTGAACTTTTAAAATTTATTCAAGCTTTCCAAATAAAAAGTTAAGAATTTGTTTCATATTTATTTAGTCAAATGAGTAATGAAGTAAAATGTAAGAAATAGATTAAATTATATTTTATTGATTTACTAAAATTATTTAACGAATAAATAAAGTGATAAAGAATTAACGATATAAGAAAGAGTTGAGTTTTATTTACTTATTGACAGCTCAGTTTAAAGGATTTGTGATAAAGAATTAAAGATGTTTGTAGTTTGTAGTTTGTAATTTGTAGAGAATGAGAGTAGTAGAGTATGTAGAGAGTTAAGAATAGAGAGAGTTATGGGTCGTTTGTTTTTTGTCTGAACACTGAACAGTCCTGAATTTTTCTAAAGACTGAATAGGGATTGAAATCTGAATCTGAATGACATGTTTTTTTTTTCCTCACATCTGAATGTGTTGTTAACATGTTTGTTTTTTAAAAATAAAACTGTCTAAAAATAAGTAATTGTACATTTATACTCATACTAATTAAAATAAGTAATTTAACATGCACCATTCTTTATAACATTTTGTATCATTTTTTTTTTGTAAACAAAGTTTAATTTAACAAAATAAAAAGTTAAACAAAGAATATAATTTTGCATGTTCTGCAAACAAAGTTTAAGTTAAATTTATTGTCAAAAAAAAGTTCAAATTCAAGTTCAATTTTATACGTTGTCCACGTTTCTGGTGAATATAATTCATGAAACTTTTTTTGTTTTTTTTTTGTTTCCTGGATCATATGCACCGGAAACCAAATAAAAAAAAGGTTCTTGAATTTTTTTTATACAATAATTCTATAACATTTTCGAGCCACAAAATCTACTTAATATGATAGACAACTTTATTGAGCACTATACGAATAGTTAGATAAAAATAAATAAATAAAGAGTTCTTACCGGGATTTGGCAGGAGAGAAATTCAATTGTTCAATCTCTGAAAAATTTCATTATGAAAAGTATTTAGGTTTTTTTTTTCTTTTCTAAAACATGTTTAAAATAAGAAATATGTTAAAAGGAATATTTTTTATACCATATTAAATTAATATAAATTTGGAAATATATCTTTTTTTAGATGATAGACTTGGAAGAGAATATTTTAATTGTAATCCACTGATTTGGAATTAAGTTAAAAATTAGGATTTCTTACTTTTTATTTTAAGTTGTTTTTTGATATTTTTAAGTTGTTTGACCACTTAAAAAAACAAACAAAACAACTTAATGAGTTCAATTCATACTCATTAAGTCTTAAGTGAAAAAAACAAACGACTTCTTAGAGTATGAGAGATTGTGATAAATTAGAGAATGAGAGTGAGAGAAATTGAGAGAGTTAAGAAAAATAATAGAGAGAGTTTGTTATTTGGATTTTGGATTATTGGGGTATTTATAGATTTTGTAAAAAATGAGGTTAAAATGGTAAATGTAATAAAAAAAAGGATTTAGCCGTTGGCTGCCGAAAAAATTAAAAAGTTTTTTGTTTTCTTTTTGTTTTTTGAGTTTTAACCTTTGGTTTTTGATCAAATTTTTTAAAAAAAAATTATAAAAAAATTGAATTTGGCCTTTGCCTGCCGGCTAAAAAATTTTAAATTTTTATTATTATTATTTTTACTCTTGACCATTTGGTAAGATATCGGATTTAAAAAAAGGGCAAATTACACTGAACCCTTGAGGTTTGGACAAGTTACACTTAGATGGATAAGTTTCTTTATTATACACTAACACCCCAAAAAATTAAATTTGACTTTAAAAATACCTAAAATGCCCTTAGTTATATTATTTTACACTTTATTTTTTTTCCTTTTAATCAAACACTTTATAAACTTTAATAAAATAAAAAAAATTAAATAAAAGATATGATTCATTAAATAAATAAATAGTTTAAATAAATAAATAGTATTTTTAATTAAATAAATAAATATTTTGAATAAATAAACAATTTTAAAATAAATAAATAAATGAATAGTTTTAAAAAATAAAATAAATAAATAGTTTTAAAAAATAAAATAAATAATTAGTTTTAAAAAAAATAAATAAATAAATTTAAAATATAAATAAATAAGTGAAAAACTTAAAAACATTAAATATTTTAAGGATATTCATTAATAGGGACAAGAAAAACTCTAAATATCTAAACTTTTACTGTAAAGATGATGGTGAGAGAAGCTTCAAGGTTCCCAACACTCTTTAGATATTTAGAGCTTACATTGTCCCTATTAATAGATATTCTTAAAAACATTAATTTTTTTAATTTTTTCACTCATTTTTTAAACTATTTATTTATTTAAAACTATTTATTTATTTGATTTTTAAAAAAAAAAATTTAATATTTTAAATTATTTATTTACTTAATGTTTTAAAAAATATTTATATATTAAAAAATTTTAAACTATTTATTTATTTAATTTTTAAAACTATTTATTTTTTTAAAACTATTTATTTATTTAATGAATCATATCTTTTATTTAATTTTTTTATTTTATTAAAGTTTATAAAGTGTTTGATTAAAAGGTAAAAAAAAAATAAAGTGTAAAATAATATAACTAGGGCCATTTTAGGTATTTTTAAAGTCAAATTTAAATTTTGGGGGTGTTAGTGTATAATAAAGAAACGTATCCATCTAGGTGTAACTTATCCAAACCTCAGGGGGTTCAGTGTAATTCGCCTTTAAAAAAATTTTAAAAAAAAGCCTGTGGACCTGTTAAGCCAGTCCACAGACCGGTCTGTGAAGCCTGCATCCTTAAATTTGAAGCCGGGCCTGAGCCCATTCTATTGCCAGGCTTTAGCCTGGCCTGATTTAAGCCGGGCCGGACCAGGCCTGGCCTGTTAATTTACCTCTTTCAACGAGACTGTTTATAAATTGATTAAATTCTCTAAATCGAACCCAACCCGAAATTCAAAATCCTCTCTTCTTTGAACACCCAAATCTTCAAAATCTCCTGTGGCAGTATAGTTTCCTCTGTGGCAGATCAAGAACATGGATTGCTAAGGTATTAGGGTTACAATTGTATTTTGAAATTTTTGTTCTTTTAGTCTCTTTATAATTGCATGTTTTCATATTAGTAACAAAAATAATGGATATTTGGTGCGTATCATAACTATCACAGAACCTGTTAGGTGTTAGCATATCCTTTTAAGCAATTGAAATATTGGGAAATAAATTAAGTTAAGATGTTTGATTTTCTGCTGAATCACAGTTTTTGCCATCATCGTTCGTTTTTAAGTCTTTCATGAGTGAATAATTGAGACTATTAGTAGTGAAAAAGAGTGGGATGTATGATCAGGCTTGTTTTGCGGTTTTTCTGGTTTTGGCGGTTCTCTGCCTTCCTTTGGTTGGGTTAGCTGGTGATCGTTGTGGTCTTAGAGTGGTTGGCTGTGTAGTTGTCTTCTGATTAGTGGTTTCCTGCGCCTTGTATGGTGCTCTGTTTTGGTCATCTTAGCGTGGTTGGTTGTGTGGTTGTCTTTTGTTTTGTGGTTTCCAGTGCCTTGTATGGTGCCCTGTTTTGTTGTACTTGGCTTTGAGGGCCTGTTTCCCTCCTTGTTTAATATGATGACTTTCAAAAAAAAAAAAAAAAAAAAAGAGTGCATGAGTAGTGTGAGGGTAAATAATCAGCGTGGTGACAAGTGAGAAATTGGGTGTATGAGGATGGGATTGCGTTAGCATTTCGATAGACTGACCTTATGTTATCACTCTGTTTGATAGTGGAAGATTAAGCTGAACTACATAGGTTTTGCATTGTTCTATTGTTGTCTTCAGTTAGATCAGGTTCGACCATTTTAGACAAAGTTTTTTTTTTTTTTATTGCTTTTGGATGATGTGCCGTGCCTTAGCATCTTGATTTGGTCATGGTTTTGAGTTCCATTTGATACATTTTTATTCTTATTTTCTCATATCAGTTTTCTGCCATTGCAGAACATTGATTTGAAAGTTTCTTATAGACATTTTCTCAATGGCACCACAAGTTGTTAGCTTCAAAGGTACTCCACCTACGCTTTCTGTTTAATTTTTTATTTTACATTGATTTTCAAGCCTTTTGTAGTTTTACTTTAATAATCTCCTACAGGTAAAGCACCGAGGAAATCTAAACTCACATTCGATGGAAGGAGGAAGAAGAAAGCTTCTGAAAAACAACAGACCGGTGGCAGGAAAGCGCATTCCGAGGAAGCAACAACTGCAGGAGGCACCAAAGAAGGGTCAGAATTCGAAAGCGAGCGTTGTGGCAGAGGAAGATCTCAATCTCGATGCCATTGCTGAGGAAAGGTTCCTTCACAAATAATCAAGAATGCATCAAATGGCAAACAGAACTAATGGACGACATTTATGAATTTACCAAGGCAGTTGGACAGGATAAGAATTTGAAAGTGAGCGTTGTGGCAGAGGATGATCTCGATCTCAGTCTCGATCTCGATGCGATTGCTGAGGAAAGGTTCTTTCACAATCATCAAGAATGCATCAAATTGCGAACATTACAGATGGACGACGACGACTGACATTTATGAATTTCCTGAGGCAGTTGGACTAAGTAATGGTAAACAAACTGGACAATCATTTTAATGTCAATTGTGTGGTACAATTTGGGCTTTACGAGCTTATTTTTGTTTGATTTTGTTCTTTTCATTTAGGTTTCCCCAAGGAGTCAACATCATCATCACAAGTGGTGCCTCCAGGAGGGTTACTTGAACTGCAGGTTAGTTACATTTGTTCGTTTTGAATTCAACCGGTTTTCTTTTTCTTTTTGGGTATTTTTTAAGCTGAATTGTGGATTACCTTATGTTATAGTTTTCAGATCGTTGGAGGTTTATGGAACTGATGGAACAGGAAGAGATGCAAAATCTTCTATCGGAAGAGATTGAAAATCAAATTGAAATGGAATTGAAAGAGAAGAAGAAGACTGATCCTAATTGGTTGTTCAGGAGATGAATCATCTACACGGATCCAGACTTTTGTTAAAAGCCATTTCAATGATCTCTACGCTCCACCTCCTTTCATATGGCAACAAAAATGTTGGTCTGTTGACATTTGTACTAGGATTGGTGTTTGAACTTTTCTGTCCGATGGCAACAAAAATGTTCTTCTTCTAGTTAGTAGGGTTGGAATCGGAACATGTCTTTTTGCTAACTATAACTAGTAGGTTCCCAACTCACAAGGAAGGGATTTATGCGAATATTCGAGTTCGTATGTCGATTCTACGGTGAAATCCATCAATTACCGTAATGATGAAACTTTTTTTAGTGACAGGATTGGAAAGACCGGACGTTAAGAGAGAACAAAGGATGAGAACTTGTGTCCGGTTGTGTTATTTTGATGACCATGGAAGACTGACTACTACACAATGGCAGGAAATGCTTGTAGAGAAAGGTCACTGTGGACAACACATCTGTTGGATATCACTAAATTTAAAACAAAAACTAAAGCTAAACAGAATCAATCAATTTGGCAGAAGCACACTTGTATGATTTTTCTTTTTTAATTGTTTTAATGGTCAGATAACACCGATTCAATAATGGACCGAAATACATTGTGAAATATGTATGCATGAACAATTATTTAAAATTGTAGTTCAAATTTTTTTTTATTTAAATTGTCAATAACTGTCAAACCAGACCCAGCTGCCAAGAGGAAGGAGAGGAACAACAGCAAAAAATCAGCCTTTTTGAGAGCCTGAAACAGAGTGAAGTCCTCTCCTCTACGTGCTCCTTGTGCTGCTGCTTGGACCATTTCCGATTGCAAGTGAGCAATTCTTTTACGTCTTTCAAATGCTGCTTAGAATGGCCTCCTCCGTCCTCGTCATCTGCTTGTTTATTGGGCTTATCGAGAAGACTCTCCTCTATTGGGTATTTTGATGTGGAGCAGAAAACTAATACAACAGGAATTATTACTGGAAGTAACAAGATAAGGATCAAAATGACTGCAATTAGTGTATTGACAGTTTGATTCACATCAACAGTATCATCAATCACCGCGACAGCCAACAAATAAGCTGCCAGGGAAATGCAAAATGCGTATATCAAGTAAAAGCTTGTATTATCAGAAGGCCTGACTTGTTTGTGACCTCCTGATATAGGTCTAACAATGAACATTAGAGCTATTTCAACCAATGGTGGCCCAACTGCAAGCATCAAAATCAGTGAAGACTCATCAGGAGCATTGAACATGTCATAAATTTGAGTGACAATTGCTCCAGTCAACCCAGCAAACCCTTTCAGTATTCCCACAATAGCATCTTCTATGTACCATCTTTGTTTTGCTTGCTTGCACTCAAACTGGTTTAGTATTATATTTAGTAGTTCATTACTCTATTGGCCGACTGTAAACTACATTATATTCAAGATCCAGATGATCTATATTACAGGGGTCCAGACTTTCATGAAGGAGGAGTGTTCTATACTCTTAAATTGTACTATTGCTACTTTTTGTAGACATACAACACATTGATTGCATGTCAAAATATGTCTAGAATTCGGAAATTAAAGATGCAATTGAGTGAGGAATTCAACATGAAGGATCTAAGGACTGTATAAAAGATCCTTGGAATGAAAATTATTAGGGACAAAAAAACAGGAAAAATCTAGTTGTCGCAAACAAAATACATTCAAAATATTTTGGAGCGATTCAACATGAATGAAGCAAAGTCCGTGACTACTCCGTTGGCAGCTCACTATTGGTTGAGTGAGCTGCAATGTCCCACTACAGAAAGAGAGTTGGAAGAGATGAGCAAAGTGCCTTATGTAAGTGTAGTAGGATGTCTAATGTATGCAATGGTTTGCATAAGACCTGACCTAGCACAAGAATTAAGTGTTGTTTCGAGGTATATGATGAATCCAGGAAATGAGTAGTCTGCAGTTAAATGGATTTTGCGTTACTTGAAAGGTACAAAGAGTCTACGAATCTTGTTTGAAAAACAAGAGAAGGGAGTATGGGTGCTAGGTTATATAGATGCCGACTATGTAGGGGACTTGGATAAAAGAAGATCCAATATAAGTTATGTATTCAATATTGGTGGTGGACCGATCAATTGGAGAGCTACTCTACAATCGATTACAACAATATTCAAAACTGAAGCAGTGTATATTGCACTTGCGGAAGCTGGAAAGGAAGCAGTTTGGCTTTATGGTTTAGCAAAAGAGTTTGGAATTACTTAAGGTTCCATGGTGATTAGATGTGACAGCTAAAATGTCATTTACTTAGCTAACAATCAAGTGTTTCATGGAAAATCGAAGCATATTGAAGCTCGTTATCACCAAAATTAGGGATTGGGTAAAATTGAAGGAAGTTATACTGGAGAAGGTTCATATAAAGGAGAGCACGTCAGATTACTTTACTAAACCGATTACAATTGAGAAATTCAAGTTTTGCTTAAACTCACTCGATCTTATTACATGTTGAGGATTGGGTGGAGCAACTCCTCACTTGAGGTGCATTAAGGCAAAAAGAATTTTACCAATGTGAAGGTTTTTGAAGCTTTCCAAAAGTTGTGTCAAAAAGTTTCGAAAACATTCTAAGATACAACAGTCATTTCTTGGTATTGACCCACCAAGGTAGACATAGCATTGGTTCGAACCGAACTGGCGAACAGAACAGGAACCGCCGGAGGGTTCCGGTTCCGGTTCTCTTTATAGAGGAACCGCCCGGTTCGAACCGAAACCGGAACCGGCGGTTCGGTTCCGGTTCGAACCGGGAGGTTCCAACATTAATTGTTTTTTTTACATTTTTTAGTTTTATTTTAATTTAATTTTTTAATTATCATTTATTTATTTTATTTTATTTTACGGGTGACCCAATAAAATGTATTTACAAATTACAATTTTACATGGCTAATATTTTTATGAAATAAGATTAAATATAAAAATTAAAAAAAAAAAAGGGAACCGGAACCGACGACAAGTCTACACCAAGGTGGAGATTGTAGTGTTCGTTGGTTCATCAAAACCCAAGTTAATGTTTAGCAGGGAATCCTATTTAGGTAAGGAGAAAATAAAGTATGTACATAATTTACTATTAAGATTAGGAAATTATATTTTCTTATGAATCCCAAATCAACTAGGATAAAGAAATAAGTTAGTTTTTCTTATTCTAAAAGGGTTTAGGAATCATGTTATAGTAGGATATGTAACCCAATTCCTATAACCTATAACTAAGGTTAGTCGATAGCTTATTTTTAACATAAGAAAAACAATAAACATACAAGGGGTAGAGACCCAAGCATGATAGAGAGATCATTGCAAGGTTTTGGGGAATTAGCTAAGAGGTTTCAATAAGTTTCTTATAACCAAACATTTTTTCCATAGTGCCTTGTGATTTCTCAAGAGAGACCACTCGAGGACGTATGCAAAGTTAGCTGAATCTCGCTAAATTCTATCTTTGTGTGTGATGTGCTTTCTTTATCGTTTAAACTTTATTCCTCATATTTGCATATCATTATCCTATAAGTTTATCACTGGAGTCTATCGAGAAAACAATATTAATATGGTCCTAATATATGAAGAGGTCATGGTTCTTCAATAATTCAGCTAGCTCTTTTGCTGTTGGCTTAGATCCAGCAATACCCGGTAAAGTTATTCACAAAAAATATGGTTTAAATATATAATTTTTTCAAACTTTTTTTCTTTAATCTAATTTCATATACACTATGGTGAGAATAGGGAGATGTAATCTAATTTCATAACTGTGTGTAAGGGCAGTGTAGTTCTATAATGATGATGATATAAATATGAAACAAACTCAATAAAGTCCACCAGAATTCCACATCCAAATATCATAAAACATATCACATGCATCAAGAACCAACTGAGAACCTGACTTGAAAGTTACATTTAAGTTCAAATCAGTTCCTCTTTTGAAGCACGAGTATAAAGAGTAAAGACCTTATCAAACTTACTTATAGTAGCCCAATGGACATGATATTAGATCCAAAACATGTTATCAAATTCCTTAATACTCGGTGCACTATAAGCTGCCACATCTAATAAAAGGAGACCTACCAAAATACAAATTGGCCTCCTTACAGATAGCAAAAAATGAACATGAAAGCCATATATGCACTGATGATGAGTAGCCACTCGAAGAGCTTCCCTCGTAGCAAAAAGTTCACCCAAGGTTACTGAAAATTCATCATACCACAATGATCATCCCAAAGCACTGCCCCAACACCAGTAAAGTAAGTTGTAAACACCACCAATTCCAAAATTAGCCGCATCAACATTCAACTTCAAACAATTCAAATGAGGAGGAACCCATTTTGCTGGAGAAGAAACGTCCTAATAAGATCACATTTATTTATTTATATTTATTTGAAATAACAATCACATTCATTTTGATTTTAAAAATTAGATAAAACTTTGTTTTAAGGACACCGTCGTATGAAACACGGGCCTCGGTTCTCGATTCTCTTTGAATTTTTGTATTTCATCTTCTGTAACCCCGTACTAAAATCAAGTACATCCAGCCATCCGTAGATGGTTCAAATTCTAAGAAATGATAATTATTTGAATCATGTATGCTTGAAGGAACCAAATGAATTGTTTTACCTAGTGAAATCTGAGATATAAGTTACATCAAATTTAGAGGTCTCAAGGTGTATCTTTGAATTGAAAATTTTTGGATCATTGATATCAAAATAAATGTGGTTGCAACATTCCACCACACTTCCGAGCCAATGTCTACGTTGGTCAACATTATCGACACTGACCCGTCTCCCGACTATCGGTATTCAATTTGATAATATTATGCCCATACATAATATTAAGCCATCTTTTTTTTTAGACTTAATATTAATCCATCTTAAACTACCATCTCACTTTTTGGAGCAATGAAATCGTCTTAACTTATAGACTAGATTTATATGGGATAGCATATAAATTTTACGACTCCGTTGCTCCAAAAAGTGAGATGGTAGTTCGACATTAGATTTGTTGAAGTGCTCCATAACCGACTCTATGACAAATGTTACGTGCACATTTTGATGGATCCGAAAATAAAATCTGGTTCCCCCAAGTGAAAAAATAAAAAATTAAAGTTAACAAATTTAACGATATGTGGAATTTTTGTAAACTAGAGGGAGTTTGGGGGAATAAGGCAAAGGCTAGAGCGATTTTGATAATTTCCCAAAACTAAACTAAATGCTACCCTTTTCTTAATATTTAAGAAGAGAATGGTTGAGTCAGTACGCGTACACGTATATATAATAGTTTTTACTCTAAATCATTACAACAAGCACCAGTGGTCTAGTGGTAGAATAGTACCCTGCCACGGTACAGACCCGGGTTCGATTACCCGGCTGGTGCAAAAAGAGCTGTGATGATATTTACACTTGTGATGGTTGGGTCCATCACGATCGTCCGATAGCATAGATGACAACCAAGTGCCGTCTGAGCTCTTTATTTTTGATATATATATTTTAACAAAATATATATATATATATATTAAATACGTATTGAACTTAATAATATTTAGAATAATAATAAAAATATCTACTCGGTCATTAAAGTATTTTTCTATTAATTAATACCAATGAAGAATTATCTTCCGATTTCAAAATTAAATATAACTAGATCTCCACCTATTTTTTTATTTAAATTTTTAAGTAATTTTTTTCTCAAAAAGAAAAATTAAATTATATTTTATATTTTTAAATGAAATAAATGGTCAAGGGTAAAGACGTCATTTTGCTTTTTCAGTGATCTTTGATTGTCAAAACTCTTGTCAGATAGACCAAATTGATGGGTTTTTGAAAATATAGAGACCAAGCCAATAAAAAATGGATAAACAGTTTAAAAAAAAAAGATAATTCAAAAAAACATGAGAATCCAAATGATAATTCCGAAAAGAAAAAAAAAAGCATTTTTCCTCATTCTAAAACAAGTTTATGAAATTATGCCAGAACACACCCTGGACCCATTTATTTTTGTTTAACTCTGGCTCATAGGGGGCGAGCAGAGCCGAGTGTGTACAAGTTGTTTTGACATACTTAGGCCCGGTTTTATTTTTTGTTTAAAATTGAACAATGCTGAATGTTATTGAAGAATAAATAGTGACTAAAATTTGAAAACTGAAAAACATGTTAGTTTTTTTTCAATGAATATAAGTGATGAACTACTTATTTTTTTTTAAGTTACAAATATCTGTAAATAAATACTTTTACATATATACTATTCTAACTATTATTTGTTATATATTTACATTTTAATATATTAAGGACATCTACAATAAGTAATTTAATAATCGTAAAACAAAATTATTTAGTTATTAATACTATTTTAAATTTATATAAATAATTTAAAATTTTATATGATTTTACGGTGAAGATGTTTGTTCATTTTGTTCTATCTCCAAACCGAAAATATTGAAATCCGGAGGTCAACTTTTTTACTATTATCAACTTTTGAGTGTGTTATGTGTAATTGTGTATAACTACAAAAATGGGGGAAAAGAAGTGAAAAGAAAAATCTAACTGTCAAACGTGGCATGATCAATTTTATGTATATGATCATTCGATCATTCTATTTATTTATCAATAAATTCAGTTTTTATTTTTACTGGTTACGTTGAAGGGTAGATGAACAAACATCTACCAATTGTTCATCAAGTATAATGCAGGAGCTTCATCTGTGGTGAAAGACAGTATATCGGAAATAAGTTAAATTGGTGAGGATAGTTTTGGAAATAAAAAATTGTATTAAGTTTCGGTGGATTTTTGTTAAGTGAAAAGCGAAAGCGGAAAATATTCACTTTTCTAAATAAGTGGTTTTAGGGGTTCATAAAATTCTTAAAATCGAACAAAATAACTTAATGGAGTATATTAAGTGCCATAAGTATTAATTGGAAAAATGGCATTAGACTGCCTAGAGTTAAGTGTAATAATTTTCTGTAACCAGTACATTTAAACATATATATGAAATTTAGATTGTCAAAAAAATAATAATTACAAAACTTATCCACTTAAGTTTTTAGTATTGAACTAAACACGATAAAAGTATATTTTAAGTTATCCAGAAAATGATACAAGTGTAATTCTTATAAAACGATTATCTTCTGTTTTCAATACTAAACATAAATATTGAATTTAGAAAATTTATTCTCTATAATTTTTAGTGTTCAACTAAACACGATTACAAGATATTTTATCTTTTCCAGAGAAGAAACTTTAAGAGATAAGTAAAATTCTTATTCAAATTCTATAACATATTTACACCAAACTCAACTTATTTATTTCTGAAAACCATTTTTACTATACATTTAGACATTTAGTAAAACACTTGAGTAATGCTTGGGTACTAACCGGTCAGTACCCAAAATACTAATCTCACCAATGGAAGTGTCGCACGTGACATTTTTCTTTAACTTTTTACATTTATCTCACAAATTAGACAACTTGCTACACTCCCATTGGTAGGGTCAATATTTTAGGAACTGACCGATCAATACCCAAACATTATTCTATGAGAAATATACAATTTAACTACTTCAACTTTTAACTTTTAGAAAGGTATCTTAAACATGAAAACATATAAACAATTTTTGTTTTCATTTTACTACACAATTTTTTTTTAAATAGGTTTACAATAGGAGAAATACTTGCATTGCTATACATCCTAACCATTAGGTGCAGGCCATGTGTCAAGGAAAACTCATTTGATTGGTTCTCCTTACCACATGGCATGCACCCATTGGCCGGAGGCATAGCTTCAGGTGCAATACCAGATTTTATCTTACAATAGATTCCAAGACGAATGTTAGCGTGGCTACATGCTCTGGATTGATATTTTGTTGATTCACCACATATCATCTTCGCCATTCTAAAATATTTAATCAGCATTAAAGGAAGTTTAACATAGTATTCTGATCTCATAATGAATTACAGGAATTAAGTTAATCAGTTCTTTATGCTTTATTGCGATTATTAAAAACCAATCAGAAAATTCATTAATTAATAGAACACAACCAGCCTGACTGTTCATGAAGCTTTAATCAACCTAAAAAAATGCAGCATCTCTATACATATATTATTAATGGACTCATTTAGCCTACCCTTTCATCTAACCATTCTAAACAACTCTCCCCCCAACTTTATAAGAGGCTCTTCTCGTTCTAATTCTAAATATGGAATTTCCGGAACCATACCGTGAGCGGTGAAGCATTACTCTTCTTCTTCGAAGTCTAAAAGAAAATCGGTCAAGCATTACTCTTCTTCTTCGAAGTCTAAAAGAAAATCGGTCAAGTTCTCAGAATCATCGACGGCCTCATCAAGAGACATGGAATCCTTTTTAGGCTTGGCCTGCAAATTTACGGAGGGGACAACCACAATACCAGATTTAACATATTGTTCTGAAATGAATAAGAATTGATTATGAATTGAAATATGATATGCAAATGAACAAATATTATATACAATCCGGTGCAATAGATTTTATACCAATCGAGTCTTGATATGCAAGAGGTCTATATTTTGAGGTATTAAATCGGGCGGGAACTAATTAATTTAGCCATAACTTTAAAATTGTTATCAAGGTTGCATGTTTCCTTGCACTTGGTACCGAACAATTGTAGACTCTCACCTTTTCTTTTCCCAATTTACATGAATAAGCTGAAGTGTTAGCTATAAAACTGTTCTTTATTCAAACAATCAACCATAAAAAGCACAAGCATGCTACAGACAGAATGAAAGAAGCAGAATTACCTTTGATTTTTGAAGCTGAGGAGTACTTTTCAGAACACTCCAGTTCCGATTAATTTTCTCTGGCTCCTCAACATCATCACCATCGACATCACTATCTTCTCCTTCCTCCTGTTACACGTAAGTACAGATAAAATGCATCATTAAACAACCATAAAAGCATAACCGGAGACGGAGAATTTCAGCACAAAACCTTCCAGGGGGACATCTAGATAAATTTGAAAGACTGATGACGAAGGATCAAATTGAAAGACTGACGATGAAAGATCAAAAATAGATCAGGGTGTGAAACTTACATCTTTTTCACCAATGTCAACAGCTCGTGCCATAGCTTCATCCATATCTGTCACCTGCATTATTGAAAGACATCAAGAAACCAACCATACGTAGTCGTATCTTTCAATTAAAATCGATGAAGCATCACTGCATCAGTGCATCACTAATCTCCACCACTAAAGAAATTTGTGGGATATGATACCCCAAGTAGAGGGCTACAAGAAGATTTGAACCCCCAACAATATAAGAGCCGTATGTACAGTGTCGAGACCAACCAACAATCTTTAAGAAGAATTATGCTACTTTTACAGGGAAAAACACATGTAATAATTAGCAACTTCAACCGCTATATGCAATTACCAAGCAACATAATTTTACTACGTCTCTTGAGAAGCCCATATTGTAATGACCTTCCCACCAAAGACTTTCATTGGGAAAGGTTTTACCAAATGCAAACCTAAAACATCTATAAGTAGCTCTCCAACCATCCTATTGTAGTTCCTGAGAAACAAATCACATCTAGGTGATATTATGAGAAAATTTAACAGAAGTTTAAAAAAAAAATACAAAGAATTCGTTTTTAAGCATAAAATGAAATAGTTCAAGGCCCAGTTTAGAACAAAATAAACGGATGTTACAGATCAAAGAGAAAATGAAGAAAAATAAACCCCTTAAATTAACACAACCGATTAACCATATAAGAAAGTTGGTGAAAACAACTATTAAAATCTATATTTAACATCTTATTACCTCAAGTTCTTCGGTCTTCTCTTTTGCCAAAATCTTTTCAAGCTCTTCTCTTGATATGATTTTTCCATGCTGATCAAAACAAGCAGAAGTCAGCATTTGAGACAAAGACAGTACTCATAGTTAGTTTTCTCCTCAAACAATTAAAAATGATCCATTCATTTATGGAAGGACTTCAAAACTTGAATGAGTCAAACGAGCAAAACGGAGAGAAAAAGGAGAACATTTGATCAGGTAGAGGAACAGGAAGGGAATGGCATTTATGAAACAAGGCAACCCAAGTTCACCTGACTGTATTCAGTTTTGGCTTTTGTTAAGATCCCTGACATGCCTACTTCAACAATATAGTAGCGATATATGTTTGGAGTATATTCAGAAATTTGAATCATCATAGAACCCTGATCATAGTATATTGTCAAATCATCATAGTATATTGTCAATCAATTAGATTGCAATTACTGAAGGATGAGGATTGGGTTAAAACCCCACTCACAAATGGGATTCACTTAAGTTGGTTAGTTTTCCACTTGACTCTATAGAACCATGCAATCTGTCCATATGATTCACACATAACACATGCAGTCATGCAGATGACAGGAGTGTAAACTACCGAAGTAAAAGACTCAAACCTTAAAATGAGAATCCAATAGTAAAAAGCATTTAGTATTTGTATGCTTCAGGACTAATAGAAATTCCAAGTAAAAAATGTGCAACAGAATCCAAGGAAACTACTAATAATTTGATGGTAGCAACTAGCAAGAATGTCATTACATTAAGACATGATTGGTCAGATCCATGAATTAGCACGTTGCATGAATGTTATGTACACTGGGGTCAGCAGAACATTTTTAACTGTCGCATGAATACTCCAGCCTGTGCTATACTAATAATTAACTAACTTCCACTTGTAAACCAAAATTTTGCATCATAATTAGAATGACAAAAGCCTTATTAAAATTAATGGACAAAGACTACTAAACTACCTGCTTATAAAGCTTTGGGAAAAAATAAAAATAAAAAGTGAAAAAGAATAAAAGAAAAAGAGCATAGAACACTAACCTCCTTCAGATGAGAAAGCATATTGGGTGTTGGTTCATGAAAGTCTGGACCCCTGTAATCGATTACTTCATCTGGATCTTGAATGTAGTTTACAGTCGGGTAAACAGGATCTCCACCCCATACTGCAAAGGCAAATAGAGTAATGAACCACCATTACATCTGACAAGAAAGTACGAGACAAGGGAATGCTAGTTTTCATTTTTTTTTTTTAACGATTACAGTTAATAGTCAACATATCTGCCGCAACAAGCAGCATTCCTTGATCAAGGCAAATATTGTAATAGTTCAAAAAAAATAATAAATAAATAAATGGTTAAAGAAGTGACTATGACATGTATAGTCAATGGAATTTGTTTTTAACCATCAGACCTAAAAGCTTATACTGATAGGAAAGGACCCAACAAAATGGTATTCAAACAACTCTAACATACCCTCTCACATGCAAGACCAATGGGCTTGCCACATGGCTCGAGCCAAAATACAAACACACAACAAATTTATATAACAAATCCAAATAAAAATGTGGGAGGACTCGAACCCAGGACTCCTACGACAACCTGGCTCTAGACCTAAAAGCTTAAGCCGATAGAAAATTATCCAACAATAGTATTCAAGCACTCTAACAAAATTTATTACGGAAGACCATTATCATATTAAAATAAATAGAAGGGAAAACATAACATCAGAAATATGGACTTCCTTCCTGTTTCTAAATAGTTTTCTGCTCTTAGAAGCATTTTTCTGTTTTTTGATCACAAAATATTTTGGCTTACCATTTCCGAAAACATTTATAGATATTCAAATCATAACAGCACTGGAAACTATTTTGTGTTTTCATCTTGAGATTATGTTTTTGGAACAGTAAACAGAAAGCGCCATCAAATATGCCTTATACTTCAAGTTGAGAAAGGGTGGTCTGAAAATCTGATAAAGAGATCTGAGGCTTTAAATGCATATTTTTCTCAACTGAAGAGGCCAAAAATATGTTTGGGTTAAATAAATGAATAACATTTAACTGACAAGTGCTGCATGATACTTTAAAAATGCTATTAATATCAAAGAGCGATGAATGAAAAGGATAACAAACGAAAGACATGGATATAATGCACAAATTTATTAGCTATGCAGTAGATACTTTGTTTTATTTGATCCTCCCGCATTCGCATGGCTAAAGGATCTCTTTTAATACGAAGATCAGTCCCCATCATTATGCGATATTCTCGATCTGTTTGATGACTAAACATTTCAATTAGTTGTGCACTTTCATCTTCACCGGTCTCCTCATAATGTTTCTGAATAGTTTCACGTGAAGTGTCTCTCTTCCACGCTTTTACCCATTCAGAATAGTATGCCATTGGTCCTATGCTTTCCAGTCTCTCTTGTTCAGCTCGAAGTCTACAAAAATCAACAAAACTTTTAGTACACAAACTTCATCTCAATTAATGTTCTACTATCATTTGGGTTGCAAAGCACGTTAAAGAAACATAAGAGAAAAAATCAGGGGAGCATATGAACCTCAAATTTTTATTATCATCAGCAATGGCAAGTATGACAGTTTTGCATGAAGTTTATAATGATCTTATAGAAAAATTTCCAAGATAATATTATAGTAAGTTAAAAGGTTGTAAAATCTATATGGCATTGTTCCAAAATGAAGGTGGAAGCAAATTTCAGCAACCGTGTTTTATTGTGTTTTCCGGTCCTCAATCTCCTCTTATATCGGATTCATTAATTTAACATGAATGCTTCATAAATAATATACATTGACAAATAACATGTACAAACTCCAATACACACAATAGTGTAGCATATAGGGTGTCTATAATACAGAAAGACAGAGAGAAACCACTATGTCTGTGTCTAATAAAATGATCAAGAGTGAGAGAAACCAAGAAAAAAAAAAGCATCATTAAAAACTAAATCCTGATTTGAAGAGCCACGGAGTTGTATAGATATCTTAAGAACCTTTCTTCCTTGAAAAGATGTCGTCTAGCTCTGTAAAGAGAAGTTTCAGTTAACGTTGGAATTTCACCATATAGCTTTACTTGCCCAGTCTCTGCCATTGCTTTCAAAAAAACCTACAAAATCAAAATACTAATAAGTTCAAGTCAAGCTAGAAGACAACTTAATTGTCTTATACTCATGAGCTGAATCATGTATGAGTACATTGCTCACCCATTCAAAAGAAGGTAAGACCTCATAGATTATATCCATAAGCTTAAGAAATATTGAAGAGTTTATTTCTGTATGTATCAACAGAATGTTATCCAACATGTGGCAACTACATTGAGGTTCAGAACCCACCAAAAAACGGTCCCAAAGAAGGGATCATTTAGTTTGAAGACCATTGTCATTAATTTTTTTTTTAACACACCATATATTTGTAACATTATAACATACTAGAAAAATTCAGCTGGTAATTTCAATCTTTGCCCTACAGATCCCTCAGACACATGGCCACGAAATCACATACCTCAGAACCTTGCCTAGTTCCCTAGTTCCCTCTCTAAGTACATGCAAACACACACAAATTGTTTGCTGTCTCTCTCTCTCTCTCTCTATCTCTCTCTCTACTAGAAAAATTCAACTGGTAATTTCAATCTTTGCCCTACAGATACCTCAGACACATGGCCCCAAAATCACATACCTCAGAACCTTCCCTAGTTCTCTCTCTCTCTCTCTCTCTCTCTCTCTCTCTCTCTCTCTCTCCTACTTCATTATTGTTGTTATTGTTGTTATTTATCACTCCCACTAACCGTTTCAACATCAGGTCGCCTTCTTTGCCATCTGGACCATTGTTCCTTGTCTGGCTTTCTCCAGTTCCACCATAGTTCTTCACTAGTTAGAGGCTCCTCTATTGGCTTCTTCACTTTGGGATCAATAAAGGGATGAGGGCGTCCAAGTTTCTTATCTAATTCATATCCAGTTTCTATTACTTCCACAGGCTCTGTTTCATAAACAACAAATTCGGATGAGGAATCTTTCGGATCTTCCGTTGTGTCCTCAAGAATTTCAGGCTCCACAAGATCACTTGATTCCACGTTCACTTCAGAAGATTCCGGAGCAGCAACGGATGTTTTATATTTCTTCCTCCTACTTCCAGGATGTTTCCCATAAGACGGAGATCCCATCGACTTACCAGTCGGTTCAGGAGCATTGGACAGCCCTAACTCGACTAGCAGTGCCTTCTGGCCAGTAATCCTCTCCAGGAATACTTGCACGAGCACCGGAAGCGGGTTCAAGCTGCCCAGATGTTGAGTCCATGTAACTATAGTAGGGAGGACGTTCTACAGTCACATGCTCAATCGGTTCATCCTTATTCTCACACTTTATACAAGGAAGTAAGGAAGCCCTCCTTGGAGGATTGTTCGAGCCAACTCTTGTTTGCAATATTCCAGCTGGGAGTGCACCTACAAATGATGTCTGAATAATTCACAGAAAATTACACAAGTAAAGAAGTGCACCTCATCAAATGACAAAAAACATAAATGCAAATCTAAGTGAGATGGGACAGAAGTAATATCACTAGACATTTGGGAATTTCCATACTCTAGCTGTTGATAAATCCTAAAGGCTGAAAACTATACATAGCTAAGTACTCAAATTAATCAGTAAAAATGAATTATCCAAAGGGATATTCAGATAATAACTTTCTCAAATTTTAAAATTAAAAAATAAAAGAAGATAAACTAATTTAAGACTGGTTGATTGCCAAGAAAACCAGGATAAAAGATCTCAAATATTGCATTTATCTTGGTTCTAGAAGTTAGATGAAACACACTCCTCGACTAACCAAGATGGTTTTTTCATGGCTTAAATGAATTGACGTTTAATATTATTTTCTACTCTCTCTCTCTCTCTCTCTTCATTATTTTGAATGGAATTTAAATATAATTTACTTCCAACATTCACCCAGCAATTACACAAAATTAAACTACAAGTGTCAATCATGTTGGGTTATAAAACAAACTGCTTAACACAAAAGTACCTAGCTGTACTTCGCAAACCATAAAACTAAACAAACCCAAAATAGTACAGGGTGGGCCGTATGGCCAAGCAAGTGAGGCTTTGGTAGTATAGCAGAGGTCCCATATTCTCTAATTCCCAGCTAAGACAATCACTACATTGTGTTTCAGGGTATCTCATATACTCTTGACTTACAAGGAAAAAAATTAAAAAAGTATAGAAAACTCAGGAAATAACAGTTAAAATTAAAATACATTAAAATCAAAGAGAAATACCTTAAAGCGACTCAAATTTGGTTTCCCAGCAGCAAAGCCATCTGGACAAATGCCCCATAATCCTCTATCTGCCATACCTTAAAAAAAATGGAAAAATTAACAACATATGAGAAATTCACATAAACATTTTAACTAATAAATAATAATCAAAAAGTAATAAACAGGAATTTAAGACAAGTAAAAGGTCAAATGAAAACAGACCTTGATACATCCAAGTAGCCGAGAACGACGCCATTATTAATTAACCAAGCATAAAAGCATGCAAATCTGCACCAAAAAGGAAACAATACAACAAATTAGTTCAGTTCATAGAACTCCAATATAAAACTTAGCAATATTGACAGAGCAGAAAATTGTGAAATTCAGTGAAGTAACGAAATGAAGTTGAGGTTTGAGAGATGAAGAAAACGCACCGTTTTACGCGATCAGTAGAATTGAACTGACAAGCAGAGGCAGAGCAATCCTTGTCAATAATTTCAAATTTTGGGGGTTTTGGGTTGGAGATTTTGACGAGCTTCAGGGTTTATGCTTTGTTGGTGCTAGACATCATATTCCAGAATTTTTAAAATGGATAAGGTGACACTGTACGCACCGTTTTGCCATTTTTAAAAGGGTTAATATTAAAAGAGGAGTGCCAAATCACTCTCCCGAGTCTCTCGGCTGAATCTCCCTTTATAATACATCATTTACTTTTTTTACATTAAATTTGAACTATTATAAACGATTTATTTTTTCTATTTATTTACGAATCAAACCAATTATTAACTTTCTAAATTACCCTTTATTTATTTACCAAATTGCCATCTAATATCAAATTATTTTAATTTTTATAAAAAGAAAATATAATAATAGCAAAGGCAGTTTTTTTTTAAGAAATAACAAAGACATTTAGTTCTTCATCTACATAGTGATATAAGGAAAAAAAAAGCTCAATATAGAAATTTAATACAACATAATAAAATTATTTAAAAAAAATTGCTATTAAAAAAATTACATGTGACAATTGTGGGAAATAATTTATGTTTGAAAATGATGAGAGTTGGAGTGAAATTCAGAAAAAAGAAGTTCAATAGTTGACCATGATTGATAATTTGGGAACCGTAGGAAAAAATGTCATAAAGTTAAACATAACTGCTATTTTTTTTTTAAAATAATAATAATAAACTTGATACAATATTAAATGGCAATTTGGTAAAATAAATAAAGGGTAATTTAAAAAGTTAGTTGTTTGTTTGCTTTATAAATAAATAAAAAATACAGTCATTTTCTCCTCAGTGCGTACTGATATAACTTATATCAGTGCGTTGCATGTGGACCACAGATTATTGAGAAGTTTTGACAAATGCATACACTTTGAGTCAAAGTATGTAAATATAATGGTCCGCATTCAACTCACTGATAAAGTTATATCAGTGCGTAATGACTAGGAGATTTCTGATAGAAAAGGTATGTCATTTATAATAGCTTCAATTTTTTTTTTTTTTAAAATGAGTCAAGAAAACTTTACAGAGAAGGGCTGGAGTCCAGCCACAGGCTTTCTTTAGCATAGGAAGATGCCAAAGCAGCTACCTTATGTGCCAGCACATTGCCTGATTTTGGGGTAGCCTGGCACTTACAAATACCAACCTCAATAAAGAGGGTTCTAATGTCGTTAGCAATAAACTAGCATCACCTAGAACGCCCTCAGACGAATTCAGGGAGGATGCTACAATGGAGGAGCCAACTTCTGCAATATGAATTTGAAACTTATGAAGCTTGGCTAGCAGAAGTCCCTCTCTGAGAGCCAGAAACGCACCAATAACAGGGCAAAAATTACCATGAATAGAGTTTGATGAAGCGGCAATCACCTCCCTTCTGTCATTTCGAATAGCAACTCCCACACCCATCAAACAACCCCCCCCCCCCCCCCCCCCCCCCCCCCCCCTAAAACCACCGCAGCAAAGTTAATCTCTAGCTGGTCCGATAGAGGAGCAATCAAATCATGATCAGGCACACTGAGATGAGAGGTACCTTGGGGATTCAAAGCCTTTTAGGATCCCTGGAATTCGGTAATAAGAGACTCTCCCCAGACAGCTAAAGCTTGAAGCTCCCTTGGCTTGGCTCCTTTGCGGGTGAAATTACGATTCTCCCAGATTGCCCAAGACACTATACAAATGGAGGCGAAATCATCCTTGCTAACCCGAGAAAGGAGGATGGAATAAATCTCCATTATCGGAAGATTCCTGGGCATGTCAAAGAAGCAGTCGAAACGAGTGCAAGCCCAAACCTTTTTAGCCTCTCTACACCAGAACAAAGAGTGACCATGGTCATCCACACCGGTTCTGCAATCCACACAAGTAAGTCGATCCATAATATTCCTCTTCCACAAGTTGAAGCCCGAAGGTATGGCATTTAGGCAGGCTCTCCATATGAAGATTCTGACTTTTGGGGGAAGATTAAGATTCGAGAGAGTGGACCACCAACAACTGACCGTTGAGAAATTGGAGACTGATTCGTTTAGCCTCTCACATAAGGCCAGCTAGAAGCCACTCTTTACAGTGTAAGCTCCTGAAGATTCGAAATGCCAAGACATGCAATCAGTACCACTTGAGAAACTTAAGGGGGTGGAGAGGATTACCTCCTTGTCGATTGGAAGAAAAGTTTGGTTCAGCTTCTCCAAATCCCATAGTGGCGATGAGCGCCTCCACAAGCATGTCACTACCAGGATCTGGAGTGATAGGCTTGAAGGTGGTAGGTCTGGGAAGCCATTTGTCTTTGAAGACTCTGATACTGCTTCCATTGCCCACTTTCCACCGAAGGCCTTACAAGAGGAGATTTCTGCCCCATAAGAAACTTCTCCACACGTGAGAGCAACCTGATCCGATTGAGGCATGCATGAAATCACTATTTTTGAAGTATTTAGCTTTTAGAAGGCGGGCAGCAAGAGAATTTGGGTCTGAAAAAACCCTCCAGGCCTGTTTGGCAAGAAGTGACTAATTGAAGAGAGAGAGATCTTTGAACCCGAGACCACCATGGCTCTTTGGAAGGCATAAATCCTGCCACTTGATCCAACTGATTTTCCGCCTCTCTTCCTTGGAACCCCACCAGAATTTTGACTTCATGGCACTCAGATCCTTACAAAGACTCTTCGGGAGTTGGAAGATGCTCATTGTGTAAGTTGGGATGGCTTGGGCCACAACCTTAATAAGGACTTTTTTACCAGCAAAAGAAAAAAGATATCCTTTCCAACTACGTACCTTTTTTCCAAACGCGTTCTTTGATCACATCAAAAGTGAGTCTTTTGTTTCTGCCTACAAGCGTGGCGAGGCTGAGGTACTTGTCTCTCGTGTTGCAATCTTCAATGCCGAAGATAGCTTGGATATTCGCCCTAACCTCCGAAGTAACATTTGGACTCACTGTTAGGCTTGATTTCTGAAGGTTTACCTGCTGACCCGAACCTCTCTCATAACTGCCCAGAAGGTTACGGATTCGGATACTGCTGTCTCTGGAAGCCTTGCAGAAGAGGATACTGTCATCAGCAAAGAAGAGATGGTTGATGAGGGGGCTGCCCCAGCAGCACTTGATGCCCAAGACTTTCCTGTTAAGCTCAGAACTTGTGATCAGACATGATAGTGCTTCAGCACACAACAGGAAGAGGTAAGGTGAGAAAGGACAGCCCTATATTAACCCTCTCGAAGGAACAACAGAGCAACTGAGTCTACCATTGATAAAGAATGACAGCTTTGAAGTCGAGATACACTCCAACACCAACTTGATCCAATTCGTAGGGAAGTGCATTTTTTCCATAACACCATTGAGGAAGCTCCACTCTACCCTATCATACGCCTTACTCATGTCGAGTTTTAAGGCCATGACGCCCCTTTTTTCCAACTTGTTCCGAGCGATGGAATGTAGGATTTCGAAGGAGGACACCACATTATCAAAAATTTGGTGGCCATAGACAAAGGCAGATTGATTGGGAGAGATGATACGGGGAGGCAAGTCTTCAACCTGTTTGCAAGCACTTTGGCAATCGTTTTGTAGATAACACTGCATAATGCAATAGGTCTGAAATCCTTCGGGGAGAGAGGGCTTCGAATTTTGGGAATCAACGTAACATTAATGTTATTACATACCACGATCGATGTTTCACCATTCAGTACCTGAAGACAAACCTTTGACACCTCCGACCCCACCACATTCCAGTATTTCTGGAAGAAAATGGCAGGCAATCCGTCAGGACCCGGAGCCTTAGTGGGACTTATATCGAAGATCGCTTTTTTAACCTCATCCGCTGTAAACACCCTGCTCAACTCCTTAGACATCTCCCCACTTAATTGAGCCCCAATGGAAGTAGTAGCACCTTCAATGTCATATGAGGAAGGTTCGGAAGAATAGAACAAATTAGAAAAGTAAGTTTTATGCCATACCTTCCTCCGAATCCTACATATTGCCATTTTCATCGAGGAGCTTCATAATTGAATTTTTCTTTTTCCTGGCCGTGGCTCACGAGTGAAAAAACTTGGAGTTACGGTCCCTCATGGACAGCCATTCAGCCCTGGATCTTTGCTTACAGTAGATCTCCTCCCGGGAAAGAAGCCCCTCCAAATCCCTTTCCATTACTTTAATTATGTACATACATCCCTCCTCAATAAAGGATCTATATAGGGCTTCAATCTCTCTTTGTTTTTCCCTTATCAACTTACAGAGAGAACCAAAACATTCATTGCTCCAAATTGACAACTTCGCTGCACACTAGCTAAGTTTGGCTTTGAGGTCATTTATTGAATTTGACCGATCTTTCTTTCCCCACGCCTCATCGATAACCTTCCCTATATCATCCTCCTTTAGCCAAAAGGGCTCAAATTTGAATCCTCTCCTCTTACTCAAAAGATTGTGGAAAATTGAGTCGAAAACCAAAAGCAACTGTCTGTGATCCGAAGAGCTGAAACCCAGGTGTTCTACCTTCGCGTGAGGGAATCTGTCCCTCCATTGAGAATTAGTGAGGATGCGATCCAGTCTCTCTTGGACATTATTCCTGCCCTCACGTTTGTTGTTCCAGGTAAATTTTGTCCCCTCAAAACCTAAGTCTATTAGATCACACTCCTCCACGACCTGTCTAAAAGCTAGGATACCCAGCACAGATTTATCAGACCCGCCCCCTTTTTCATTCACCGAAAGCAATTCATTGAAGTCTCGACCGACCACCCAAGGCAACTCATCAACCTCTCTGAGACATTTGAGCAAACCTCAAGAGCTCCCACGTTGTCCTCGGTTGGGATTGCCATAGAAACCTGTAAACCGCCACAAGAAACCATCTTCACAACGGATTTAAGTATCAATGTGCCCCACCGAAAAGGAGAGGAGAGTAACATCCACATTATCTGTCCATAATAACATCAAACCAGCACTGCTGCCAATACTGTCCACACTGACGCCACCTGCAAAACCCAATAAGTCTTTTATTTTCCCCGAGCGGGAGCCTTTAAGTTTTGTCTCAGAAAGAAATACAAAATCTGGGGAATGTTTACGGAGCAGCCTCTTCAAAGCCGCGAACGCACGAGGGTTCCCCAACCCCCGTACGTTCCAACTAACGCCTATCATAGCTCCCGGCGGGCCTGATCGACAGGCTCCGCCAGTACTAACACCAAATCTGCAGCAATCGAAGTCTTGCATTTTTTGGAGTTTCCTACATCATCTCCTATAGTAAATTTGACTTTCCTTTTGCACTTATGGACACCCTCTCCTCGCAGCTGATCACCCGAACCTCCTGGCATGCATATAGCAGCATGATGGATATTAGAAATTTTGGGACTTTGTCTACCACTTGGGGATCTTTGTCTTGGAGATAGGGAATTTCTTCTTGAGTTCTTACGATTCATTTTGCTAATGGATAGCATCTTATGAAGGGGGCTAGAGACCTTCCCAGAAATCTATTTTGTCTACCCACTCCGCGCCGACCGCTTCCATTTCTTGGTAGATTTTGTCTTTAGGGACACATTCTTTGCCATTAGACTCGGTTTCGCATGAGTCAAAACCTCTCATACCATACCCATCTCTTCTACACACTGTGTTTCCTTTTCCATGTTTTTGGGCTTAGGAGACGGGGCAGTACTACCCACTAGATTAGAAGTTGGGCTTGGGGGGTTTCCTTAGGTCGTGTGGCCTGAAACCACCAGTTCTCTCATGGGCCCTTGCTTGGGCCCATCCACACTTATAGAATCTGAATCATGAGGCCATTTCTGTTGTTCTATCTCTGAGATTTAAACCTTTCCACCACCATCATTTTTTGTTGTACGGTTGTCTTGTCAGCTGCGTCTTAGCCCTTACTCGTCGAAGCTTTTCCCGTTGGGGTCAAGGTCTGCCTCTCTCCCGTATCTTGTGAACTACCCATCAATCGATCCTTCCCTGATGACCCCCCTGATTCGGAAATTCGGCTTCTTGGTTTAGATCTGTCCAGAGCCGCAGCTCTCATCCATGACCCATATTTGGGCGTATTACCTTCCATAGCGTTAGATCTTGCCTCATCGTCTGGACACTCACAGATACTATGTCCAATTTTCCCACACGCATAACAGAACTCTGGTAGCCTTTCATACTTTAGAGAAACCACAACAATATTCTTTAAAGCATCGAGCTTCAGCCGGAGCCACCTCTTCAGGGGTCTAGATATGTCAACCTGGATCTTCACTCTGAGAAACTTTCCCCAACATTCCTTAGAATCTGCAGGTATTTCCAGAACCTCCCCTATTTAGTCTGCTAGCCATTTTGCTGCTCTTCTATTCATACACATAATAGGGATTTTATGAATTTGAACCCAAAAACCTACCTGCTTGAATTTTAACTTGGATATATCGCCTAGGCCATCTGGATAATAGCTTCAAATTTGATGTAGAGAAGTAAATGTTGTCCACGTGTCATATTATAAAAAGAGGGTAAGTTGAGAGAGTGGGTTGGAAGAATGATTCTAGCACTCCTCAAATTAAAAACCTCGCCTTACCTTTCAACCTTTCAACTACCATTGGATGGATAGATAACTTCAATTAGTATTCTGTTAGATTGACTCGAGTTGACCAAAGTAAAGGACTATTATGCCTTTGACATGTCATGAAACTTAGGGGTGCAAAAAACCGTCAAACCGAACCAAACCGACTAACCCAACCCATAAAGTTTGGGTTGGTTCGATTACGAAAATAAAAAATGGGTGGTTCGGTGTCTTTTGGACAAACCGATTAAAGGTGGTTCAGTTTGGGGTTGAGTAAAATAAATCACTGATCCAAACCAAATCACATATTTTAGAAAGTAAAACTAAAATATAAAATCCTCCTACGTTTTTTATTCAGTGCAAGTTTTATAACTTTTATTGATTGCTTTAAGCTTGTATAGTTTATTTATTTGTTTTGATACAATTCTACTGGTTGATTGATGTATTATGGTTTCAAAAGCATAGATGTCGTCAAACATGTCTTTAATCAGAGTATATATAATATGTATATATATATATATATATTTATATTAATAATTTTCACATAAGTGCGCACTGATAGAATTATATAAGGAAATTGAATGTGAGTCACTCATTTTACATATTTTGACTTGGTATGTATGCACTTGTCAAAACTCTTTTATAAATGAGTGGCTCACATTCAATGTCCTTATATAATTCTATCAGTACGCACTGACAGGAAAATGACTGATATTTATATACATACAGTAATTACTCCTTTGACTTTTTGTACTTCCTTTATATATATAATTAATATTTTATGTTATGATTTTTTTTATTTAAATATTTTTTATACTATAATACCAAAAAAAAAATTAAATTCAAATCTAAATCGATAAACCTATTCAAACCAACCAGGTATTTTTTTGGTTTGGTTTGAATCGGTTTGAAAAATCACATTGGTTTGGTTTTTGTTGAAATATAGTCAAACCGATTCATATTGGTTTGGTTTGACATTGAGCTTCAGCCCAAACCAAACCGAAAATGTACACCCCTAATGAAAATGTCTTTTATATCCAGAAAATCAATTTTCTCTCTCATTCTATCAACAATATTTTTTTCATGATCATATTGGATTATATTTGAACTACAATGAATATTCTGGAAAAAAAAAATTAAAAGAAAAGAAAAGAAAAAACTTGGTGGCAGATCTCCACCGTCTGATGAGCATCGCGGTCTGTAGATTTCCATCGTGCAATGGAGATCTTTCAATCTGACAGTGGAGATCATCAGATCTTGATGATCTCCATCACGCCATATTCATCAGGTGGAGATCTGCAAATCTCCATGGCACGATGAAGTTGATGAAGACGAAGAGAGAGCAGACTTCATCGACCTCTACCATCGTAGACTCCATCATCGATGATCCACCGTCGCTGACTCCATAACCACATCTCACCTTCAATTTTTTTTCCTTTTGAGTTCAACAACAACAACTAAAACCAACTACAAATCCAACCACAAAGCGAAAGGAAATAAAAGGGATAGAGAGAAAGGATAGAGGTGGAGATTAAGAAGACAAAAAAAGGCAAAGATGAGGCCATGAGAGGGAAAGATAAAAGGGATAGATTTTTTTATTTTTAATTCTTACTTTTTATTTTTTTGGGGAATGTACAAATTTGCTCATACCACTTAACAGAACAATTAACTCCGTTAGAACTCAGGGGATGTTGTTAAAATAAACGCATCTTTATCTATACATCCGACAATATTTGAAAGGTCAAAAGAGGTTTTTAATATTAAATCTTCAAAAAAAAATATGTCATTTCATAATTAATAAAAAAAATTAACAATTACAACCAGTATTCGAAAAAACGGTCTCGACGGCCACCTAGATGCTAGGCGGTTCTTGGGCGTCCTGAAACAGGTAAAAGTCGGCGAATCTAAGCGGGTTGGGAAAAAGTCGGCCAAGTTGGCCGATTTATTGGAGCTGGGTGGGTCAAAGCCATTGACTCCCACCTAGCCGATTTTTTTTTAAAAAAAAATCGCTCCTAAAACAGCATCGTATCATATATGATATATTTTCTCTCTCAAATTCCCAAATTCCCAATACGTGATTCACTGAATCACTTCACAACAACCATATACCAAAAAGTCAAAACCAACAGCCTCTCTCGTCGCTATAGCCACCTCTCATCGCCGACCACCACCTTTCATCGCTGATGAAACTTAGAAGCAGGCGTTATCGCCGATCGTCACTCCTCGTCGCTAGATCGAAGCGCGACTCTAATCTACGCAGTAAGCAACCTCTTTGTCCTGCTCTCGCCTATAATCTATATCACCTCTCGTCGCCGGCAGAAGCACTATCTCGCAGCCACCAATTGTCTGCTCGTTCCGCCGAGGTAATTTACACTTTTAAACCCTAACATTTAGTTCAATGTTGGTACCTTTGAAAGCTTTCTCATTGGCATAATCTGATTCTGATAACATACGTGTTTGATAACTTTGATTATTGATAATTTGATTTATCTTTCTTTCTTGTTTGTAATTATTGATATTTCATTTCCATATGAAAATTTTTCTTGTTTTTAACTACTGATATCATCCATGTTAGATTGTTTTTTCTTGTTTACAACTTTACATGCACTGGTAATTGATAAACCCTCTGTTGCCAGCTCTATTTTTACAAGTTCTTGGTTATGTTTTATTAAATGGAGGTAGTGAGGTACAATCATATCTTATTCATAAATCATGTCGAAATTACACAATCTATTTCACTAATTATGTCAAAACTCACAATCTAATCACTTAATCAGGTCTACACTTTCACAATACATGACTTCATAATTACTTTTTTAATTTTCAATATTGTAGAACACCAAATAATTGTTTCTTCATTCTTTAAGTCTTTGTGTATATCAAACTATCAGTATGGCAGTATGTGCGTTGATGATGTGTTTTATTATTTTTATTTCAGAATTTATCTAAACATGACTTCCTTGCCCGATAGTAATTTCCCCTCTAATACCACTGATAATGTTAATGTATTTTCAGGTGCCTCTAACATCATTTCAGTTCCTATCGGAAGGAACGGAAATCCAATGATGTTGGGTGGGAGTTTGAAATTTGATAGATGAGAAGAATCAAGATAAAATGCAATGCATCTTGTGTGAAAATGAGTTTTCTAGGGGGTTTACTGAAAGAATATGTTGCCAACATACAGGGAAATGTTGCGCCATATCGGAAGGCATCAAAGGATAATCAACTGAGGTGTAGACAAGCAGTAATGGATGCAAAAAAACAAGAAAAAAATAAGAAAAATGAAGAAGAAGAGGTGAGTAATGGTTGTGAAGAAGAATTAGGGGAAATAGAAAGGTTATGGCAAAGGAAAACCTCTAAACTTCTTGGCCATATGGATATATTTGCTAATCATATCAACCTTGATTCCTCCGTCTCTAGAAAGACTATGAAGCAACAGCCCATCAACAACGTCATCCTTAAAGAAAGGACACATGCTACTCAAAGATATGTGGACAATGAGTGTATCAAGTGTGCATTCCTTTTAATGTTATTGATAATAATTGTTTCTTGCAAATGGTAGAAACGATTGGTCAATTTTGACCGAGCTTCAAACCTCCAAGTCAATGGCAATTGAGGGAACCATTACTGAATGAGGAGTTTGAAACAACCAAAGAGGCACTCAAAAATTAAGAACTATCATGGAAAGTTTATGGGTGCTCAATTATGACGGACGTTTGGACGGATAAGAAAATGAGGAGCATCATGCATTTGTGTGTGAATTGCAAGGAAGTCACCACTTTCCTTTCCTCCAAAGATAGCTCCGCTATGGCACATACAAGTGAAAACATTTTTAAATATGTGTTAATTGCGATTGAAGAAGTTAGCCTCGAAAATATTATTCAAGTGGTGACCGACAATGCCTCTAACAATATGGTTGTAACGAAGATGTTAAAGGCTAAGATGCCTTCTATATTTTGAATCCCGACTACTACTCACACCATTAACCTCATGCTTGAAGGTATTGGTAAGCTACCAAAGTTCAAAAATACACTTGAGGAAGCCAAGAGTTTCACTATCTTCATTTCTTCCCACCACACGACAATGACGTTAATGAGAACATTTACAAGGAAGAGAGACATAGTGAGGCCAGGAGTTACTGGGTTTGATTCTGCTTTCTTAACATTGCAATCTTTGTTGGAGGAAAACGATAAGTTGATGACAATGTTTACTAGCACCGATTAGGAGAAATACAAATGGTCGAAGAGTGCTAAAGGGAAAATGACCTACATCACTATATTGAGTACAGTGTGTTTGGAATGGTGTGAAATATTGCTTGAGAGTTTTTTCTCCTTTAGTGAGGGTGCTTCGACCAGTTGATGAGGTGCTACAAAAAGCTAAGGAAAAGATTAGAGAGGGGTTGAAAAATGCTGAGTAATTATTGGTCAATCCTTGAGATTATTGATGGGAAATCCAAAGGTCGGCTTGATTCTTCATTGCATTTGGTGGCCTACGTAGTAAATCCCTACTATATATTCAATGGGTCAACTTCAAGCATTTATACTAATGAAGTTTCTAATGGGTTTTGTACTTTTGTGGGGATTTTATATCCCAATGACCTTGAAAGGCAAAACCTCTTTGCGAATATTGAGTTTGGAAAGTATTTGCACAAATAAGGTTCTTTCTAAAGGCTATTGGCGTTGAAAGGATGTGAGAAGAATGATGAGTTCTACAATCCATGTAAACAAAGTAATAATGAATATTGATTATTGAATACTTTGTTAATTCGTTTTAAGTTTTAATTGTTTCATTTGTTTCATTTATTTTTACTTTTCAGTAGTTAGTATTTTTTTTTTAAAGCTTATGTATTTTACTATTTTTGATGTAGTAACTTGGTGGACTAACTATGGATTTGAAACACCAAACTTGCATACAATAGAGAAAAGGATCCTCTCCTTTAACGACTAGTTCATTTAATTCTAAAAGAAATTGGAGCACGTTTGAGGGGGCAAGTTACTATATTAGATTTATAGATTATTAGTATATTGAATATTGATAACTACTTAACTAGGAAGTCACTTTTAATTTTAAATATCTATTTATTTTACATTGATGTAGATACATACGAAAAAAATGAATCAACTAGATACGAATCGGTTGAACAATCTAGTGTACATCCAATTTAATCCTAGATCGATGGACAAGAGAAAAAGGGCGACCGATAAAAAGGTAGATATACTACTAGCAAATGATGCTAGTAATGCACAAGGATGGATTGTTGATGATGGTGATGATGAAATCGAGCCGAATTCGGGGTTATATGATGGTGAAATGAGAGATCTTGAAGATGATTTTCAATCTGATGATGAGGCAATTGAAGAAAATGTTGAGTTTGAATCTGATGATGACGTTGTCTTTCAATTAAAAGAATATGTAGTAGAAGACAAAGAATTAGAAACTCGATCTTAGATAGTTTGATTTGATTTTGATTTTTGTTTGAAACTTTGAATGTTTGATACTTTGTGATTGAATTTCATTCGGATTTTATGGATTTGGACTTGATGTTTTTGTTGTTGGAATATTGGATTATGAAATGTGAATTGTGAAATTGATAATTTATGATTGGATTCCATTTGGTTTTTATGGATTTAGACTAGATTTTAATGATTTTGTTGTTGGTTTATTGTATTGTGAAATGTGAATTGTGAAATTGACAATTTATGATTAGATTTCATTTGGTTTTTATGGATTTAGACTAGATTTTGATGATTTTGATTGAATTTGGTCATAATATGAGTTTTATTAGGGTAAAAATGTTTTTTAGTTTTAGTATTAGCCATGCAAGTCCCCATAATTTAAGTTTATGGTTGGTTAGGTCCCTACCGTCCAATTCCGTTAGGGTTTTTAATAATTCCGTCAATGTGTCGAGGGTAAAATGGTAAACTTGTCATGTTGTTTTCTAGAAGATTTATTAAAGAAGGGCAAAATGGTAAGTTGACAAATTAAGAAAAATCAAATTAAAAAATAAAAAATCTTTCTCTTTCCCAAAACCTTAACTTATCTTCTCACAAACCCTAAATCATCATTATCCCATATAAAAATTTAGATCCAAATTCCGAATCTTATCTCCAATCCCTCTCTCTCGATCTCTCGAATCCATCTCTATGTCTTTCTAATCCTTTTCTCTCTTACTCATTCAACTAATTATATCTTAAAAATATATAATTAAACAAAACTAAAAAAAATTATCTTCTTTTAAACTCTCTCTCTCTCTCTCTCTCTCTCTCTCTCTCTCTTTTTCTCTCCGAATCAGATCCAGTTTGGGTTGGGTTCTTGGTGTTTGGTGTTTGGTGAATGATGATTTAATTTTTTTATATAAAAAATAAAATCTGGTGGAGATCCACCGTCCATCTCACCGGAGTCCATCTCAAACGAGGCACCTTTGATCATATATACTGTCTCACTGGTCCACTCATCCTACAGCTACCCGTTATCTCTTCTTCAAACTTCATAGGAATAGACGAAGCTGTGAATGGGTGGGTGTGTTATGTTCTATTCTTGCCTTCAGGGTTTGTGTTTTATTTTTATTTTTTTCAAAAATGGGTTTTCTGGGTTGGGTCTTGGTGGATGTGTTGTGCGTGGTGAATGCATGGTATTTGGTGAATGGGTGGTTGTTTTATGTTATGGATGTGTGATGTGTTGTGTTTTGGATATTTGTTTGGTGTTTGTGATGATGATAGGCATTTGGTGATGACTGATGACGTTGATGGTGGTGGTTTCATGATGAACTTGAGATTTAAAAAAATTGATGTTGATGATTTTGGTGGAGATCCAAGATCTACAATTTTTTTTTAAAAAAAAAATTGTTTTTAAATTTTGTTTTATTTTTAATTTATGTTTTAAAATTAAATAATAAATAATAAAAGATATCGCCACTATTCATCTCAAAGATAGATGGTGGTGATCCATTAAAGGGTAAAAAGAAATAATTTTCTTAAGGGTTAAATTTTGTTATTTTTTTAATAATTTAAATATTTATAAGAAGGGTATAATAGTATTTTTGTCAAAAGTCACACTTTAAGGGGCATTAAGGTCATTTTGTCCTCTGATCATGTCAGAATGCCTATTTTTAACAGAAACTGTAACAAAATGACTAAACGAGCCAATACTGAAACTAAAGGGACCAGAATGCATACTATGGCAAACTAGAGGGACTAAAAACATTTTTACCCATTTTATTATTGATTTTATAGGTTGGAAAAATAATAATAATAATAATAATAAGGGTAGTATTAACCTGTGCCTTTAATTCACAATAGATAGTAAGTCAAAGTGTATTTATTGTGATGTTTATATATTTATTATGATTAAAAACAATAAATACAGTATTAATCTTTCAGTGTTTTAAAGACACAAGTTAACACAACCATAATACTAATAATAAATTCGGTCTGCCTAGGTGCTAGGCACTGAATTGCCGACCAACTAGCGCCTAGCATTTATTAGAACACTGATTACAACTATGGGCGCTGATTGTCACCCATAAATATGATTTGCAAACTTGTATTTTATTTTACAATCTAATTTTATCTCTTCAAACTCATTTTCTAAATACACTTCATTCTAGACCATCATAAAAACCTAATCTTTTTATAATAAAAAACAAAAATAAAAAACCATTTTGCTTCAAAACCATTTTTTTCGTTGAATAATGAAATCCAGGAATTTTCATTTTCTTTTTATTCATTTGACTCTTTTTCAAAAAATTTAAGAGTCAACAACACTTAAGGAAAAAAAATTTGCAATTTTTTTTCTTATTGTTTATGTTTTTTTTTTCTAACGGTTTTCTTATTGTTTGTTTATGCAAAAATCTAACACTTTCAAAAAAAAATTGTTTGTTGGTTGGTGTAAAACATTCTTATCTCTTCATAATCAAATAAAACGTTAATGATGTTGAAAACAATATTTTTTAGGATTTGTAGTGTATTTAGAAAAATATTGGAGTCTAGAAAAAATGTTTTTTAATGTATTTAGAATTTTTTTGTATTTTTAGCCATTTTAATTAGAATAAAATTGTTATATGATAAAACAAATTTAAATGGAGTGTAGATATTTAGTGAATCGTCATTCGCATCACTCTTTATGAAATCTTTTTATTACAAAAATATCCTTAAACAAAAAGACTAATAAGGGCAAATTAAATAAATTTAAAATATTTCAAAATAATATTTAGAACAATTAATCCATAATCATATTGTTAAACCCTAATTTTGTTCCAACAATCAAATTAAAGGAAAAAAAAAGTGAATCGGTTATGTTAGAGATTTTCTTTTTTCTTTATTTTTGATAAAAATTATGTTAGAGATTTTCACTCTTTATATATATATATATATATATATATATATATATAAGTTATACTCATTTTATTATATTACGGAGAAATTAGAGAGACAATGAACATAAAGCAAAAACAATTACAAAGCCGAATGCAAATCAAATGACAAATAGAATACACATGAGAATTTTTTTTATTTTCCAGATAGCAATTTGAAATCAAATGATGAATGAAAACCTAAAGTAAAGGTGACACAAATCAATTACATAGAAGTGTTAAACTTGTGCAAAAACTGTATTGAAAATGTCAGGTTTTCAAGAATATGCTTGTGACTTCTTTTACAAAAGTTGCTTAATTTACATGAACTAAAATCAAACTTATTTGTATCAAGATATGTTTAGAAAAAAGTGAATAAGATGTTTAAGACAGTAGTAAACACATCCTGCATCCAAGACCCCTTGATTTCCTGTTAAATTTTTCTATTTACATTCAGGCACCACTGCTCTTTCTTACTCTACTTCCATATTCGGTTTTTGAATTTATAGCAGTTTTATTTGGATTAAATTGGACTTATTAAAATTTGGCATTTTAATAATTTGTTTGGGATTACAAATACAATATATATATATATATATAAATTCATTCTAATAAGATTGTTTTTGGAATTTTAATGGGTTCTTGTAGTAATGATCATATTTTAAATTTTACTAATGGGTGAACTTATAAATTAGGTGTGTAAATCATATTTATAGATGACAATGTGTAAAAATCAATAAGTGTGGATAAAACTTGTTTGAGCGGCAATAGAGCGACCCTCCATGTCTATAATCCTTTGGGTAACGTTAGACATCTCATATGTGTATTTCTCTTGCATTTCAACCAATGATGTGATAATGGCAAATGAGATAAATCATAATTAATGTGTATCAGATTACTAATTGTTACAAGATGTAACTGAAATACAAAATGTGGGATGTCTATGTTATTGATAACATTTTCATGAAAACCAATTAATTTATCAAAAGTTTAATTTTTTTTTCTTTTTCAGCAATTACTATTAATATTAAAAAAAACATTTGATTTTTCAAAATTCTACTCATTTTTTAACTACTGCCATTAGGGGTGTACAAAAAAACAGCCAAATCGAACCAAACCGACCAACCCAACCCATAGAGTTTGGGTTGGTTCGATTACAAATATAAAAATTGGGTGGTTTGGTCTGTCTTTTGGATAAACCGATTAAAGGTGGTTCGGTTTGAAGTTGAGTGAAATAATTCACCAACCCAAACCAAACCACATATTTTAGAAAGTAAAACTAAAATATAAAATTCACTTATGTTTTCTATTCAGTCCAGGTTTTATAACATTTACTGATTACTTTAATCGTTTACAGTTTTATCTATTTGTTTTGATACAATTCTTCTGATTAATTGATGTCTTAAGGTTTCAAAAGCATTGATGATGTCAAACATGTCTTTAATCAGGGTATATATACATATGTATATATATATAATTAATATTTTATGTTATAATTTTTTTTAAATATTTTTTATAATATAATTCCAAAAAAAAAAGATTTTTGAGTTGTAATCTAAACTGATAAACATATCCAAACCAACCAGACCTTTTTTGGTTTGGTTTGAATCGGTTTAAAAAGTCACATTGGTGTGGTTTGGGTTGAAATACAGCCAAACCGATTCATATTGGTTTGATTTGATATTGAGCTTTAGCCCAAACCAAACCGAACACGTACACCCCTAACTAGAGATGGCAGTATTCCCCGTGGGGCTGGGGCCCCGCGGGGCTCCGCCCCGATTGGGGCGGGGACGGGGGAAGCACTCCCCGCCCCGATATATATATATATATATATATATATATATATTAATATTATATACATATATATATATATATATTTATAATATAATATATAATATTTAGATTTTTAAAATTATTTAAACATAAATTGTTTTTTATTTAACTAAAAAAAAATTATTCATCTCCCGACTATGTTTATGTATGTTTAGATTCTAAATTTTAGAAGTTGGTTGTTTTATGAAATCTTTAACGGGGAATGGGGCGGGTATGGGGAAGGCACCTCCAACGGGGAATCCCCGACCCCCGCCCCGCTTCTCTTAATGCGGGGATGGGAACGGGGATGGGGACAGTTTTGAGGGGCGGGGATGGGGATGGAAAAGCATTCCCCGACCCCGACCCGCCCCGTTGCCATCTCTACCCCTAACTGCCATTAACATTAATGAAAATACACTCTTAACGTGTGTCTACAACCTAGAGGGGAGGTGAATGGGTTGTTAATCGATTATTACCAATTTTTCGATTAGTCAATATTAATAATATAATCCAATTAAATTAAACATACAAAATCAAGTGTAAAGTGCGGAATAATAAATAACACTTGATTTTTACGTGGAAACCCTTAAACAAAGGGAAAAACCACGGGCTATCCTTCTAGCCACACACGATCCTCAAATCCACTATATGAGTAAAATGTTACACCCTCAAGTGATACTCAGACTCTCACTCTAGATAACCTCAGGCTATGGACACTACCACTCGCCACTCTTGGTTCAATCCCTAGTGATATCCACTGATACACTACTATTGGCGGGAGCACCTCCTACTCTACCCGCAGGCCTTTTACAATGGATTCTTGACCGATGCTTGCCAACCACAACTTGGTTGCAAGACTTCAATACTTGTGCAACTTCACCCCGAAGCCACAAGACTTTGACTCAATGAAGAGTATAGGGTCTAAGTGAACAATCAATGAATGCTCAACACAATATATGTTAGACCAAACATACAATGCTTAACTAGATGTAGATAATGCAATACAACATCCTAGTTATCAAATAATGCCTACATGTACACACATGAGGTCTCAATTAGTTGTAGAGAAATTCTAACAACCTAATTGTCAATTAAATTCACATAAACATTCATAAACTTGACTAGATGCACAAAAACAACCTAATCATCAATTAAGCATACATGAATATTTATGGATTAGCTATTTAGGCATATATGACCTAATAATGCAAACTATCACAAACAAACACAAACAAATATTCATGAACATTAACTAGTTGATTAAAACACAATTTCTCAACCTAGTTATCAATTAATCACACATGAATATTTATGACCTAGCTTTTAGGCAAAAATGACCTAATCAATTAAGCTATCAAAATACAAACTCAATCATGTTATCAAGACTCATAAATATGCAATAAAGTAGAGTCTAGGTATTTAATCAAGCATTAAATACATAATCTAGAGTAAGAAGAACAATAAATGATATTCAAAGAAGTTCTTGCTTACCTAGTCATGAAACAATGAAGACCCATGCTCAAATGATGTTGAATGATGCAAGATGGAGATGGGTTTTGGGTTTGGAGAGTCAAAGAAGCTTTCTTGAAGCTTTCTCTCTCTAGGAGCTCTAACCTCTCTCTAAAAATGAATTTTTGAGCTCTTGGACGGCCAAGAAGAGAAGAGGAAGAATATATATGAAGCCCTAGTTAAAACTACGTCCTTTTGAACTTGGGAAACAGAATCTCGTCAAAACCGCTTGCTAGACCGCGGCTCAGGTAAGTGTCCAGACCGCAGTACATACAGCAGTGCACCGTCTGGACAACACCGCGGTTGGGACCGCTGTGCGTGCAAGTGCACAGGTCGCGGTCCACGTCGCGCATGATGCACTGGAGAATACCGCTCTGTGAGCCTCGGTGCAAGCAAAGCCTGCCGAACGGTCTAGGCCACGCCAAAGGGAAAAATCCCTTTTTAACACTCAAGACAAAAGTCAATCTTACATGAATGTTGTGCAAGTGTGAAGTGAGTGAGATGCACACAATGAAGCACAATTAACATGTCAAACATGTTATCAACTAAGATACAATGCAAGATATGATATCTAATGTAAGCTAGTGAGTGTTTTAGAAAAGGATGCACACTTATACAAACAATAAAGAACACAAATGCAAGATAAACAAAACATGCATGAAGTGTGTGTGTGCACCTAAACTCTTCAAGAGACAAAGTCAAGTGAATATACCTTTTGCTCTTGAAGTCATGGAGATGCTTGGTAGCTTGCCAATACGGACCTAAGCTACCCATTACACAATCATCCCCAATGTGGTGGTTTGTCATGAAATAAGCCAATCATAAAAACGAGGTCCTTACAATCTCCCCCTTTGGCTATTTCATGACAAAACAACCACTCACAAATATTCCTCACAAAATAAAATAAAGCTATTGTCCATGATCACTTCTACAATACAAAAGAGATTCCTAGAATCTAAATATTCAATATCTTCTTGTAGAATCATCAATGTACCTACACACAATAGCAAGAAGTACTTTCCAAGAACAAGTGCATGTGAGGTGAACAAATAAAAACAAGCATTGCACTTAAATACAAATAAAGCAATACAAAGAATGCATGTGCAATGCTCCCCCTAAAAGGTTACTCTCCCTCATGATTTCTCCCCCAAAGCATAGCATAAACAATGCTCCCCTTATATCTCTCACTCCCCTTATTTCTCTCAAGACTTCTCCCCATTTTTGTCATGAGATAGGCAAAGGAGCTCCCCCTATCGGGTTGCTTTAGCAAAGAGAACTATTCGCACAACAACATTGCATAATCATATACACAAATTTTATGCAACTTAAATAATTGAGAGAGATTCAAGGAGTTTTATTTAAAAAAAATGTGTGAATTTGTTGCTTTGCATGCAAGACATATAGCATTCAAGTTCAAGCAATGGTATTTGGCAAAGCAAACATCAAAAGGGTTTCCAAAAGAATTCAAACCAATTTATACCCTTTTGTCATAAGCAAACAAGATATAGCTTTTCAAAATGAATTTCAATTTAAAGAGCAGCTATATCAAACTTTATAAGCAAAACAAGACATGAGTGACTTTTGCACCCTCTTTGATTTTTCCGGGTGGGATACCCGTATGATAGTAGTCTTGTTCAACTAATAAAGAGAGAGAGAAGACTAAATTTGGATGAGACATCTTTATTTATTGCATGGATACTAGATCCTTATTGGGTTTAGTCTTCTCATTTGCTTTCACACATATTTTGCACTAAGGCAATAATAAAAAAAAACATTTCATACATATCATTTTAAGCATGTCATTAAAAGTTCTCATGTCAGGGAGTTAAATTCTGGGTCATTCAAATGTACTTTCCCAATCAAAATCTCCTAGTCCAAAAATGCATTATTGAACTAAAATATGACATGGATTGCAAACAAAGTAAGGTTGCACACTTATTAAGAAAAGAACATATAAGCATATGTACAACCAATCATCTCAAGCAATTATAAAAGAGCATAAAATTAATCAACTTTTTGCATATGGCAAAATCATGCAAGTTTGCTCTCTTTGTTTGAGCTCCCCTCATAGGGTCAAATCCAACCAAGTCATTTGGAGACATGTCCTCCTATAGACCTACCAAGTCCAATAGACTTAGTTACATCTACGGATGTTACATGGGCACTAAGGCAAGCGGGTTCATTCTTTCTAACCCACCTAAGTTCCACTTTAACATTTCTAGTGGTCATTGACATGTTTATAAATTCCCTAGGTTCATGCAAACTTGCCTTCTTTTTCAACCATTTTTCTTTCATGCTCTTTAATCTACACCTCTTAATATAATTTAAGCAATTTGGTCTTAAGTGACCAATCATACCACAATAATGACAAGTAGGTACAAAGTAAGGATTTATACCATAGCATTGTGATCTCATCGAGGCATCGCCATGTTGATGAGGTTGTCTTTGATGGTGCATCGGTTTGCTTCTCCTAGGAGCTTGAGCCGATTGGTGGCACCTTTGTGGTTTTGCTTGTAGAGGTGGTTGAGCCGGTTGATCATGCCTTCTTGGTTGAGCATGCCACTTATGGTCACCTCCTTTCTTGATGGTTGACTTGTTGAAGGAGGTGGTTGGCTTCTCAAGGAATTGTCCTTTCTTCTTGGATTGCCTAGGCTTTGGTTGGGATGCCAAGGCTTGTGTGGACTTTCCTTGAGTGGAAGATTGCTTGGATGAAGCTTTGCTCTTGCCTTGAGCTTGAGGTTGTTTGACCTTGGCCTTCTTTAATTCTTCAAGGCACCTCATCTCTCTTTCCTTGACAATCTTCAAGGAGTTTTCTTTGTTGGCAAGTTCTTCTTTCATGGCCTTCATCCGTTGATGGCAATCTTTAATCTCCTTCTCATATTCGGACATATCAATCATGTCCGTCTTCGAGGAGTCATCTAACTTAGCCTTTAATTGAAGATTATCCCTTTCCAATCTAAGGATATCATTTTCTCTCTCCTTCAAGGACTTTTGAAGAAAGTCAATGAACTCTTGGTTATGCACCATGTTGTCACAAGAGTTCCCGGAGCATGAGCCATCACAATCAAGACTTCTCCCACTTGTGCTTGTGAGAGTCATATCATCAAGGCTTGCTTCACTCAAGCATGCTCCTCTTCGGTTTCCAAGTTCAAGGCCACCCATCTTGAAATCTTCAAGTGATAAACATTTGTTGATGGCTTGAGTTTCTTCATGGGAGGAACCCGGAAATGCGAAGTAGTTGATCTCACTAGCGACCGAGCTTGTGGAGCACTCTTCAACTACTTCAACTTCGCTATCACTCCAAGTAGCGATCATAGTTTCTCCTCCCTTCTTGTACTTCAAGTTACCACACATGGAGGCAAGGTGGCCAACTCCACCACACTCAAGGCAAGGGTCATCTTTCCTTGACTTTTTCTTTTCCTCCTTCACCTTGGAGGTCATGCCCTTCTTTTGAGATTTTGTAAATCTCTTAAATCTCTCAACCATGAGAGTCATCTCCTCATCGGAGTCATATATCTCCCTCTCAACTTTAGAGGTCAAATCACCCTCTATCATCTCAATGCCACTCATAGTGTTTAGGGAATGAGATGAATGCAAATGAATGCGATGATCAAAAAGCACACAAATGCAAGACACACAAACAAGAGCAAGGATCACCTAAGTATGTCTAGGAACCCGCTCTGATACCAATTGAAAATACACTCTTAACGTGTGTCTACAACCTAGAGGGGGGGTGAATGGGTTGTTAATCGATTATTACCAATTTTTCGATTAGTCAATATTAATAATATAATCCAATTAAATTAAACATACAAAATCAAGTGTAAAGTGCGGAATAATAAATAACACTTGATTTTTACTTGGAAACCCTTAAACAAAGGGAAAAACCACGGGCTATCCTTCTAGCCACACACGATCCTCAAATCCACTATATGAGTAAAATGTTACACCCTCAAGTGATACTCAGACTCTCACTCTAGATAACCTCAGGCTATGGACACTACCACTCGCCACTCTTGGTTAAATCCCTAGTGATATCCACTGATACACTACTATTGGCGTGAGCACCTCCTACTCTACCCGCAGGCCTTTTACAATGGATTCTTGACCGATGCTTGCCAACCACAACTTGGTTGCAAGACTTCAATGCTTGTGCAACTTCACCCCGAAGCCACAAGACTTTGACTCAATGAAGAGTATAGGGTCTAAGTGAACAATCAATGAATGCTCAACACAATATATGTTAGACCAAACATACAATGTTTAACTAGATGTAGATAATGCAATACAACATCCTAGTTATCAAATAATGCCTACATGTACACACATGAGGTCTCAATTAGTTGTAGAGAAATTCTAACAACCTAATTGTCAATTAAATTCACATAAACATTCATAAACTTGACTAGATGCACAAAGACAACCTAATCATCAATTAAGCATACATGAATATTTATGGATTAGCTATTTAGGCATATATGACCTAATAATGCAAGCTATCACAAACAAACACAAACAAATATTCATGAACATTAACTAGTTGATTAAAACACAATTTCTCAACCTAGTTATCAATTAATCACACATGAATATTTATGACCTAGCTTTTAGGCAAAAATGACCTAATCAATTAAGCTATCAAAATACAAACCCAATCATGTTATCAAGACTCATAAATATGCAATAAAGTAGAGTCTAGGTATTTAATCAAGCAATAAATACCTAATCTAGAGTAAGAAGAACAATAAATGATATTCAAAGAAGTTCTTGCTTACCTGGTCATGAAACAATGAAGACCCATGCTCAAATGATGTTGAATGATGCAAGATGGAGATGGGTTTTGGGTTTGGAGAGTCAAAGAAGCTTTCTTGAAGCTTTCTCTCTCTAGGAGCTCTAACATCTCTCTAAAAATGAATTTTTGAGCTCTTGGACGGCCAAGAAGAGAAGAGGAAGAATATATATGAAGCCCTAGTTAAAACTACGTCATTTTGAACTTGGGAAACAGAATCCCGTCAAAACCGCTTGCTAGACCGCGGCTCAGGTAAGTGTCCAGACCGCGGTACATACAGCAGTGCACCGTCTGGACAACACCGCGGTTGGGACCGCTGTGTGTGCAAGTGCACAGGTCGCGGTCCACGTCGCGCATGACGCACTGGAGAATACCGCTCTGTGAGCCGCGGTGCAAGCAAAGCCTGCTGAGCGGTCTAGGCCGCGCCAAAGGGAAAAATCCCTTTTTAACACTCAAGACAAAAGTCAATCTTACATGAATGTTGTGCAAGTGTGAAGTGAGTGAGATGCACACAATGAAGCACAATTAACATGTCAAACATGTTATCAACTAAGATACAATGCAAGATATGATATCTAATGTAAACTAGTGAGTGTTTTAGAAAAGGATGCACACTTATACAAACAATAAAGAACACAAATGCAAGATAAATAAAACATGCATGAAGTGTGTGTGTGTGCACCTAAACTCTTCAAGAGACAAAGTCAAGTGAATATACCTTTTGCTCTTGAAGTCATGGAGATGCTTGGAAGCTTGCCAATACGGACCTAAGCTACCCATTACACAATCATCCCCAATGTGGTGGTTTGTCATGAAATAAGCCAATCATAAAAACGAGGTCCTTTCAATTAAAAAACCAATTAATTATCAAAACTCTACTCCCTTTTTTTAACTATTACAATTAATTCGGATTTGAGAAGACATAACTAGAATCCACAACTTAAATAATATAATGTGAGGAACTTCAATAATATAATGTGAGGAACATATCAGCCTACCAGCCTCAATCTTATCATCAAAACTCTACTTTTAAAATCAAATTTACAATAATGACATTAAATTGGTTGTGGAGAAAATTGATCTGATTAGCTATTCATACCACACGTAGCGTCATAACGTGATTTGAATGAAAATATCTATAATATAGAGGTACTAATTTTAATTTTAAGTTGAGAGGTTTTGTATTCGAGACGAAACATGAATACAATTTTTTTTCAAAAATCTTTTGTTTTGATATTAATAATTAGATACAAGAAACTTCATTTTCCTTCAGTTTCTCTCACTTTTTGCAGAAAAACTAATTACGGGTGTAAAGAGAAAAAAAATTAATAAAGGTTTTTAATTAGGGTTATTTTTGGGATTACAATAGTTATTAAAGGAAAAAAAAAATTAATTGTTAAAGAGAGTTTTTTTTTTACAATTCAATTTTTTTCTATTTACACTAATTTTTTTAAAGATGCTCCATTCTAAAATTTTAAATTTAAAAAAAACTCTAAAAACATTTCCTTTTGTTCCAAAATTATAATGATAATAATAAATTATAAACAGATAATTTATGAAGGGTAAAGGGTTGCTCTGATCGTTAAATTTGAATAATGTGTGTAGTGAGAAAATGAGTTAAGTGAGAAATTTTTTTTTTTGTGTGGCAATAGAGCCACCTATTTTAATAATATGTACAATTAATTTGGAACGAAATGTTGGGTTGATAAATTGAGTCCTTTATAATGAATTGAGAAGATCCAAGTTAGCATATTAAAATAAGTATTATTATTATTATTATCATCATCATGCATGTATTAATTGACAACCTCATATCATATATCGTATATAATAATAGTATTTTCCCTACTTTTGATATGGTTACGGCATATGTCCACTATTAAATCATATATTATATTTATATAATATATAAAAGTTGACGCTCCCGATGCCACATGTAACCATTAGAGAGCTTCGGCTTTAAATTACAATTTACAATCTATTTAATAATTGATTTATTTACTCATATTCATACTATTAATAATTATTTATCTTTTGATATTTTTTCCATTCCATTTATTATATTTATTGCTATCTAATATTATTAATAATTATTTATTTTTTGACATTCCCCCTGTTGAAATTCTAAGCCATCATAATATATTAACAACAACCTTTACTCAAAAGTTGTTTGCTCTTCCTCAATTTTCTCTATAAAAACTGTCAAAATCTCATATATTTTCAATCCTCTTCCAATGGTAGATAAACTCAAAAATACTCAAACGGTGGGGAATTGGATGATGTTGGGAGGTAAGAGTAATTTTTACATATATTTTTTTAATATTTGATAGAATAATTTTAATATATATATTTTTTTTGTTCTGTTGATTTATAAACTTAAAACACTCAAACCGTAGGGAATTGGATGGAGTTGGGAGGTAAGAGTAATTTTTACATATTCTTTTTAATATTTGGTAGAATAATTCTAATATTTTTTTAGGTTATGTTGATTTCTTATCTTTTTGTATATTGTTTTTTTTAAATAAAAAAAAATTGTGATGAATTATTGTTTTAGCGTATTTTTATATTTTTATCATGTTTGTTTTGGTTAACAAAACTTAAAAAAAAAATGAATTTTAACTTTGACATACTGGATTTTCAATTATAGTTGTTGTTCGTTATCCAACCCTCCGGTAATGCTAGCACTTTATAGTACTATGTACTTATTGATGATTAATTTGAAAGACAAACTACTAAAGATAAATATTGGAGTTACAGTCTTTGGTTTTAAGGTTAGAATGTATTGCCTCTCTCTAAAAAAATATTGTATCTACTCGGTTTCGGTATAAATACCCGGATTTTTTTTTTTGTAAGGAAATTTATAAGATTTTTTAATAGTTTTTTTCTTTCTATTTGTAACATTGTTGTTTTCTTTTCTTTTTCTTTTTTTAGAATGTATTAAATATGCACTAAATACACTATGATTATTTTAAAAAATAAATGTTTTAAAATAATATATTTTAATCAAATATTAATGGTAACACATTTAAAACATTAATTGTTGCATTTAATTCAATTGATTCTTTTTTTAAATATATGAAATTCACTCATAATATTTTTTTATAAATGGAAATAAACAATTTATTTATACGATTTTAACAAAAATAACTCTACTACTATTTGCATCTCCATAAAAGTTTTCACCTTTTCTTTTATTGAATCATATTTGAAATGGACACGTGAAAAAAAAATGATATGAGTTTATTAAAAAAACATGGAATACCTTTAGAAAATAAGTGTGGAAAAATAAATTAATTTATCACTATGATTGACTATAACCTTCCAGGAGTTTAAAAGACAATTGAATACCTATACAGGTATTTCTAGGATAAGAGCTTTTTATAAAATAATAATAATAATTTAAACCTCTAAATACACCTCAATTTAATCAAAAAATACTTTTTTTTAATAAATAGTAATAAATAAATATTTTCAAAAAAAATTAAATATCTATAGCTATTAAAAAATCTAAATTTGTTGGGAGTTTTGGATTTAAATGTATTCATTTATGTATATATCAATAAAGCAGGTGAATTTACATTTTGATTGCAATTGATAATATGATTTGATATTAATGGGTTAAAAATCAATTATGGGATTGGTTAACATAATTTACTCATTATCGCATTAATTAAGGGATTTTCTCTTGATTACCTATTGATTTTTTGACTATCGGATAAAAATAAGTGTGGAAAAATAAATTAATTTATAACTAGGATTGACAATGACCTTCATGGAGTTTAAAAAACAATTGAATACATGTACAGGTATTTCTAGAATAAGCGTTTTTATAAAATAAAAAATTAATAATTTAAACCTCTAAATACACCTCAATTTAATCGAAAATTACTTTTTTTTTATAAATGATAATAAATAAATATTTTCAGAACAAATTAAAATATCTATAGCTATTCAAAAATCTAAATTTGATGGATTTTTGGATTTAAATGTATTCATTATATATATATATATATATATATAATGAATAAAGCAGGTGAATTTACATTTTGATTGCAATTAATAATATGATTTGATATTAATGGATTAAAAATCAATTATGGGATTAGTTAATATAATTTACTCATTATCGCATTAATCACGGGATTTCCTCTTGATTACCTATTGATTTTGTGATTTTCAGATTGCCTCTTGATTACCTACTTATTTGTATATTATATAGATATATAAATGGAGAGTTGTTAATTTATTATATAAGTAAATTGAAATTTATTTATTGCATCAATTGAAATTGAATTGCTTTCTATATCTTTGATAATATATATATATATATATATATATATATATATATAATGAGTAATGCTAGACTTCCCAATTTTTCCCAATTTTTTTCTCAAATGATGTTGGCACGTGAGGTGTCAACATCTTATGAATCATGAGATTATGTGGTGAGTGATGTGATATTGACACCTCACATGCCAACACAATTTAGGAAGAAATTTGAGAAAAAATTTGTAAAGCCAATAATAGCATTTTTTTTTCTACTTTTGATGTATGATCGACATGTTGCACTTATTAATGTTTTTTTTATTAATTCGTGATTGGTCTGGGATAGGCTAGACATGACGCTGGTTCCGGTTCCGGCTATTCGGTTCCTCATTTTATTTTCAAAAAATAACATTTTATTATAAACAAAATAAAATGTTAGAAAGGACATTGTAAAGTATTGGGTTGTGACCCATAACCCTTGTCCATGTATGTATATTATTATTTGCATTCTCCTCATTTTTATATAGGTTAGGCCTCTCTTCACTTCTCTTATTTATCCGATGTGGTATGTGAGATTGAATTTCCATTTACATTCATAGATATAACATAATGAATTTCCATTTGAAAACTTTTTAAACATATTATTGGATGTAAACAAAGGGAATATTGTTAATAAAAGAAAAAAAAATTGGATCATTTTTTAAAAGGAATCATCTAATTTTGGATTAAATCATATCACATCTTTATATATATATACTTTTCTTAATCTTCTATATTCTGTGTACTATGAATGCAATAATATGTATCATTTTTTAAAATATAATATTAATATATATATATATATATACTAATAAATCATCAAATCTCATTCACATATTATTCTTTCCTAATCTTGATTATAGAGTGATTGCTTATAACTATAGTTATATTCAATCACACATCCCATATCGGATAAATAAGATGAGCGAAGAGTGACATAACCTATATAAAAAGGAGAATAATGCAAAAGAAATTATATCTAATTGGACAAGGGTTGTGGGCCATGACCTAATACTCTACAATGTTCATTCTCTTTTAAACATTTTATTTTTATAAATAAAGTGTTATTTTTTTTAATCAATTTTTTTTTAAATATGGTGGAACCGTCGGTTCGAACCGGAATCGGAACCACCGGATCGAACCGGGCGGTTCCTTAAAAAGGGAATCGGAACCGAGCCCGGTCGGTACCAGTTTCGATTTTTGACTAGCGGTTTCGGGTCGGTTTGCTGATTCGAACCGAACCGGCATCATGTCTAGGACAGTCTGACCTTCTAATCATATATCTAATTTTTTTTATTTGTTTAATCATATATATAATAGAGGAAATTGCAAGAACTGATCAAAAAATTTATGAGTTTATTGTTTTTAGCCAAATATATATCTTTGATTATACTTATCATTTTTAACCTTGAACTTCCAAATATACCCTTCTTTTGTCTTTACTTCCCCCCAATATTTCCCCCCAAAATTTTGCTATCTTATTTCCAAATCCCTCCATTTTGTTTTCATTTACAATATTCTCTCTCTCTCACGAAATTTTCTCTCTCTCTCTCACACACGAAATTTTCTCTTTCTCTCTCTCTCACGACATTTTTGAGTGTCGAAATCTTCAATCTCGGTCTCACCTTGGTCTCATGAAATCTTAAATCTGGGCAAGACGAAGTAACAACGAAATTTCTGGGCAACGAAATTTCTGTTGAGAGCTGAAAGTTTCTGGGGAAGCTAAAGACAGCTGAAATTTTCTGGGCAACAAGGGAAAAGCTGAAATTTTCTAGGCAAGAAGTCGATGGTGAGAGCTGAAATATTCTGGGCAAGAAGCTGAAATTTTATAGGCAACAGGCTGAAATTTCTGGACAAGAAATCGACGGTGAGAGCTGGAATTTTCTGCTGTGAAGAAGAAGAAAACCGCCGTGAAAAAGACAACCACCGTGCCAGTTTATGTTAAAGTTACATGATAGTGTATTTGTAAGTTACATGATAGTGTATTTGTAAGTTACATGCCAGTTTAAGTTGAGTTCCAGTATTTTTACATGCTATAAGTTACATGCTAGTGCAATTTCAAGTTACATGCCATAAGTTACATGCCATAAGTTACATTCTAATGCAATTTCAAGTTACATGCCAGTGAAATGTGAAGTTACATGCTAGTGCAATTTCAAGTTACATGCCAGTGAAATGTGAAGTTACATGCCAGTTAGTCACTGTTGAAGGACACTTGTACTGAAAACAAATTACAGTATTGTTACATGTTAGAAGTTACATGTTAGTGCATTTTGAAGTTACATGCCAGTGCAATTTGAAATTACATGCCAGTGCAATTTGAAATTACATGCCAATTAAAATTCATTTTCACAGTTGAAAGACATTCTAGTATTGTTACATGCTAAAAGTTACATGTTAGTGCATTTTGAAGTTACATGCTAGTGCAATTTGAAGTTACATGCCAATTAAAATTCATTTTCACAGTTGAAAGACATTCCAGTATTGTTACATGCTAGAAGTTACATGTTAGTGCAATTTAAAGTTACATGTCAATGCAATTTGAAGTTGCATGCCAGTTACAATTCATTTTCACAGTTGAAAGACATTCCAGTATTGTTACATGCTAGAAGTTACATGTTAGTGCATTTTGAAGTTACATGCTAGTGCATTTTGAAGTTACATGCCAATTAAAATTCATTTTCACAGTTGAAAGACATTCTAGTATTGTTACATGCTAGAAGTTACATGTTAGTGCATTTTGAAGTTACATGTTAGTGCAATTTGAAGTTACATGCCAATTAAAATTGATTTTCACAGTTGAAAGACATTCCAGTATTGTTACATGCTAGAAGTTACATGTTAGTGCAATTTGAAGTTACATGCCAATGCAATTTGAAGTTGCATGCCAGTTACAATTCATTTTCATAGTTGAAAGACATTCCAGTATTGTTACATGCTAGAAGTTACATGTTAGTGCATTTTGAAGTTACATGCCAGTGCAATTTGAAGTTACATGCCAATTAAAATTCATTTTCATAGTTGAAAGACATTCTAGTATTGTTACATGCTAGAAGTTACATGCTAGTGCAATTAGAAGTTACAAGCCAGTTAGTCAAAGTTGAAAGAGATTTATACTGAAAACAAATTCCAGTAATGTTACATGATATAAGTTACATGCTAGTGCAATTTCAAGTTACATGCCAGTGTAAATTCAAGTTACATGTCAGTTAGTTAAAGTTGAAAAAGACTTATACTGAAAACAAATTCCAGTAATGTTACATGATAGAAGTTATATGCTAGTGCAATATCAAGTTACATGCTAGTGCAATATCAAGTTACATGCCAGTGCAAATTCAAGTTACATGCCAGTTAGTCAAAGTTGAAAGAGATTTATACTGAAAACAAATTCCAGTAATGTTACATGATAGAAGTTACATGCTAGTGCAATATCAAGTTACATGCCAGTGCAAATTCAAGTTACATGCCAGTTAGTCAAAGTTGAAAAAGACTTATACTGAAAACAAATTCCAGTAATGTTACATGATAGAAGTTACATGCTAGTGCAATTTCATGTTACATGCCAGTTCAATTAGAAGTTACATGCCAGTTGGTCAAAGTTGAAAGAGACTTGTACTGAAAACAAATTCCAGTAATGTTACATGATAGAAGTTACATGTCAGTGCAATTTCAAGTTACATGCCAGTGCAATTTCAAGTTACATGCCAGTTAGTTAAAGTTGAAAGACACTTGAACTGAAAACAGTTTCCAGTAATGTTATATTGATAGAAGTCACATGCTAGTGCAATTTCAAGTTACATGACAATCATTACAATTTCCCTACCAAATGAATTGCAAGTAACATTCATTCTAAAAACAAAAATAACTATACAATTTCATTGAAACCAAACACATTCTTGGTTCCCCATCCCCAAAAACATTTATGACGCATCAACATGTCTGCGTATCGACATATGTAAACACCACAACTATCGTTGTCCAGTTGTGCTGGTAACTTCTTTGAAATTGATTGTTGAACACCAAACATTGTCCCATTGGGTGGTATGCCTTTTTCCTGAAAATATCCGGACTCCTATAGAATGTCAGTATAAACAAGTTACATGCCAGTACAAACAAGTTATATGCCAGTATAAAAAAATTATATGCCAGTATAAACAAGTTGTATGCCAGTACAAACAAGTTGTATGCCAGTACAAACAAGTTACATGCCAGTACAAACAAATTTCATCCACTGCTCTCCTGAACAGATTCAATTCATTATCTTCCCAAAACTCAGCCTAAAATCCTAAAATAATTGAAGCCCAAGCCCTAAACCCTAAAATCCAGCATTTAAAACCCCCCGGAATTATCTATCGAAACTACCACAAACCCATCAATGCTTAAAAAAAAAACTAGCACGAACCCAAAATCTGATATCAAAATCAAACGCATGAAATCAGTATATCTTAGATTTTATTTGGTTCAATAGGATATGCTGATTTAATTGAGAATTCCTAACGAGTTCCAAATTGTTCAATTCATTAATATTTAGCTTTCTTCAACTTTCTATAAGTTAAAATTTTATACAAGAAATGAATTACAATATCCAGCAAAATCCATAAAAAAATATCCATTCAAATAAAAATAACTATGAAACTTTCTATCCTAATTCTTTCATCCAACTACATAAATTTTATATAATATTTTGAGTTTATCTATAGAAAAGGAAATCAAAGAAAAGGAAAACAACACATACAGTTGAATTTCAACAAATCAGCAAGAACAATCAGATCTGTACTGCGTTCGACGACAAGAACAACGACAGTAGCGCCGACGGCACCCTTCAATGACTTCGAAGACAAGGGTAGCGATAGTAGCGGCGACGGCACCATCGGCGGATTGGACGACCTAGACCGGCGGTTTCAACGCGAGGTCTGGCGAGGCCGAGAAGTGCTCAAGGTCAGGTGCGGCGGCGACGACTTGTACGGCGACGACAACAGGTGCGACGTCGACAGGTTCAGCGGCTTCCATGTTAGCGGCTTCCAAGAGGTCCGACTTCTCTTTCTTTCTTTCACGATAACGGCTTCTCTTTCTCTCTCTTTCTTTTCTTTTGCCTGATTTCACTTAACCCTACCAAAACAACTCAACGTTCAATTTTTTTTTTCAATTTTCTAATTTAGGGGTATTTTTGTCCGGGAGAGGCCAAAAGTGATGAAAACAATAAAAATTAAATATGTGGCTAAAAACAATAAACCTATAAATTCTTTGGCTCTTTATGAATTCACCCCTATATAATAATAATAATCATATATATATATATATATAATAGTAGTTTTTTTTCCTACTTTTGATGTGTGATCGACATGTGCCACTTATAAATGTTCTTATTTTTTAAAAATTTTGTTTAATCATGTATGTAATAATAATCATATATATATATATATATATAATATCTAATCTAATCTAATAGCTACTTTAGGTGTGATTGTGATATGTGGCCCTTCGTAAATGCATTTTTTTTAACTTAATATCCAATTCAATTTAGTCACGTTATTTAATTTAATTAAAAATTAAATTAAAATAAAACACTTTCCTATTCAATGAATTAAAACAACAAATTATAACTATCAAGTTAATCTAATTATATATAATAAAAATAGCTACTTTTGTGTGGTTGTGACACGTGACCCTTCATAAATGCATTTATTTATTTTTAACTTCATATTCAAATCAGTTATGCTACTCAATTTAGTTAAAAATTAAATTAAAATAAAATGTTTTCTTATTCATGGAATTAAAACAATGAATTAAAACTGTCAAGCTATTCATATAATTGTTTATCAATATTCTTTTATTTAATATTTTTTCCAATTCAATCATCAATCAAATATGGCGTTGAAGGAAACTAAAAATTTATTTTTATTTTTTTAACTTTATATTCAATTTAATCATGTCATTCAATTTTGTCAAAAATTAAATTAAAACAAAAACCATTTCCTATTCATGAAATTAAAACTACCAAGCTAAATTCATGGAATTGTTTATCAATCATGACATATGTCCCTCTAATTAATGTTATACCTTTATTTTTTCTATTTTTTAATTAATATGAATAAATATTTCTTTTATATTAAGTAATTAATTAATTATATTATAATATATACTAATTAATTAATTTACTATATAATTTTAAAAGATATTAATTGATTTCTTATATTTATCACAAGATAATACTGGTTGAAAGAGTCTACTAAGATAACTTCAACATTTCAACCTAATAGTCAACACAATTGATGTAACATTGAATTCAAATTTAATAATTCACCGAATTCAAATTTATAAAAGCATATTTCAGTTCATTGATTTAGCATAGAATTTAGAAAGGCATGCCTTTGAATGGATGTGCTTGGAAAATGTATTGTTCAATCTTTATGAGCATAATCAAATTAAAAGGTCAATCATGAAATGATTTCGTATGTCTTCCAAAACCATTTATAAGTTGTGGTTTCACAAGCTTTTTGAAATTCTTATAAACAAATTGAGCCACAAAGACAAGATCTTAAAGAACAAATAACTTGAAATTTTGATACTCGGTAGAAATATATGTATATATGCTGAAAGTTTATGAGATTTGTTTGAATTATTTATTAGTTATTAATAAATTTCATTTTTTATTCCCATTAAAAATAATTGTTATGATTGAACATTATGAATTTCTCTGAAGAGATTAAAAAGAATCTGGAGATGTGTTTGTTAGCTATGGACACCTTTAAAAAGAAATCGGAGGAGCAGCTGCAGCTTCGAATAGATAAGCGATTGCAACTTCATGAAGAAGTCCAATACTCCATTTTGAAGCTAAGAATAAGAGATTTATCATATATATATAATTATATATATATTAATATTAATATTCCTATCCATTTTAATATATTACAAAATTTTCATGAATTAATTTAGTACATTGATGATCATAATTTTGTGTTTCTTATTTAATTTTAATCTAGTGAAGGTACAAGAAGAAAATTAGGCATAAATTGACAGTAAAACAATTGATGATCAGTTGGAAATAAAATTTGAAACAAAGGAAACAAATGAGAAGAAGATGGATGCTATCATGAATGATTTAAAGAAGGAATAAAAATGCAAGAAATGGAAGAGCTAATTAAAGCTCTTATTGTTAAGCGGTGCAAACTTGATCATGAAGAATTGTAAGATACTCACAAAGTGATTAACATTGTATGTAAATATTTATTTATTTATATTTAAAAATGTTACCCACCAACATTTTACAACATAATAATAATAATAACATTATATAATGGTTAGAGTTAGCTTTTTAAAATTTTAACTTTTTATTTTTTTAATCATGATTGGAGCTAACTATTGATCGGTTAAATACTACAAATTAAAATGGTTAAATTGTCAATAAATTACCTATTTTATCTATTATTTTTAAATATTTTTTAAAAACAAGTGATTTTTTTAAATTAATATTTATATAACAACGTTTTATTTGTAAGAAATCAAATAACAACAATAAAGAATTAATTATTAGATAATAATAATAAATAATAATAATAATAAAGCAACAATATAAAAACTTAAATACATTATAAGATAATAACAATTTAAAAAAAAAATTCCTATGTACCACATGTCATCGTTAGAGTCTTTAGGTTTATCAATGCCCATAACTCTTATTTCACCATTTTATCTCTTTCATACAATAAACAATCTTCCATCATTCATTTCAAAATTCACTCAACCAAATAATAAACCCTTCATTTTCCAACTATCTATTGCTTCACTCAAATAAATAATAAACCCTCAATTTTCCAACTCTTTATTACATACTTAGCCCAAATAAATAATAAACCCTCCATTTTCCGGCCACTATTTTCTTTTATTTGTCTATAAATTAGATTTATATTCCTTTCATGCAATTATTAAGAAGTTCTGTGAGTGAGTTTATTTTTTTATAATTTTGTGTTTTAGTTTATTAGTTGGGTAAATTTTATTCCTTTGTCTTTTTTTTTTGTTGTCCAGAGGCACTTCTTTTGTTGTTTTGATAGGTATAGTTATGAGAAGAGATGAAACATACAAAAAGAAAATGACTTTAATTAAAATGAATTATCTTAAGTTTAGCTCAATTTGTGATTCTAATTGAGCATTAGAAAAAAGAATTTTTTTGGTGTTAGGGAGAGAGAGATGTGGTCCTAAGAATGGTGTAGGCCCTTATAATATATCCTGAGAATTAGTCCATCAACTTTTTGAGTATTAAAAGCCATTGGAATTTGGAAATCATCATAATTTTATTTAATATAAATTTGATCCCTCAATTAAATTTAAAAACCGTCAAGTCTATAAATTACATTTAATCATTAAATTCATTTTGTTTTCCCAAAAAAAAAACTATTTGACTCATTTACCCTTGGAATCTATAAGCAGTAGGTAAGTTTTTTTGTTGAGAATTTGTAAAAGAATTTACTAGGGTACAATATGAAACTAATTAGAAGTATTTATCTTTAGGAATAGGATATGTGATTTTTTAAAGAAACGATATGTTTAATTAATTAGGGTCTTTGATGGATATTTGAAATAAATATTTTTTATATATACTAAAAATTCTAAATATACAATTTCTAAAGTTTTTGATAAATATAAGCATTTAAATGTCTTAATATTGTAAAACTATAAAATATTTTTAAAATATTTTTTCAATTTAAATTTTATAATGTCCGCACATCGTGCGGGCTAAAAAGCTAGTATAATAATATGATAACAACATTTTCCTATTTTTAATGTGGTTGCGAGATGTGTCCTCCATTAAATATTAATAATATAAAAGTATATATCATATATAATAGTATAATAATAGCATTTTTTTTTCTACTTTTGACGTGGTCGTGACATGTGTTCTTCATTAAGTGTTAATAATATAAAAATGTATATAATAAAATATATAATATAATATAATATAATAACTTTTCTTCCTACCTTTTATGTGGGAGTGAGTCTTTTTTCCAACTTTTGATGTGGGAGTGACACGTGATAATCATAAATTTTATTTTTAATATATTTTTTCATATTATATTTATATAATCATATATATATATATATAATAACATTCTTCCTATTTTTGGTGCGGTTGTGACACGTGTCCTTCATTCAATGTTATTATTATTTTTATTATATATAATAATATATAATATTATAAGATCATTTATATCATATATATATATGATTATTACGATAAATTTTACATTGTCCGCACATCGGTATAAACAACACAGTGTTTTACAAACAATTTTTAATACAAAACCCGTGTAACGTTCGAGATGGAAAACTAGTATAAATTATTATTATGTATTAATTTATATTAAAAATCACTAGTTGTTTTACATGCATCATATGTGATGCTTCCAACTACAATTTTGTGATTATTTTTCACAAGAAATTTATGTTTTTAGGTTTCTTAGCTGTATTCAATTAGGATTTCAAAAGATTTTAAAGACTTTTTAACTGGATAACTTTTGTAGAGTTCATGAACTTTTATGGATTTTAGAGAATTATAAAAAACTTTCATAAACTTTCATTTTAAAGATTTTCTTAGACATCTATAGACTTTTATTGAATTTTAAATATAATATATACTTTGTTTAACAAAACTATATATATTTCTCATGTTAATAATTTTTTTTCAAAAGAATAAAAAACAAAATCATCGTTAATTAATCTTGACGAAAGCATTCATGCATATATACATGATTTTAAAATTTTTATTTGTTTTTATTATCATATTTTGCATCATAAAGACAATTATGCATTTAATTTTTTTATAATTAGTCAAAACACGTATATAAAATATAATTAGTCAAATTGTTATTTGATTTATATAATTTTTATTCAAAATATTATAAATTTTCGTTTAGAATAAATGTAGCAAACTGACAATTGTACTAAAGATAAAACTTAAAAACTGTATTTAGTTATTGAACAAGACCCATGCCTAAAAGTGGGTAATTTGATATTGATCATAGATCCACACTTATATAAGACTTTGATTATGACATATTGGTATGGTTGAGTAGTGATTTTTATCTTTTATTATTTTTAATTGACGTAATGAAATTCGTTTGATTTGTGTCAAAGGTGTTTAGTTGCTTTGAAAATGGAGGTAAAAAAATGAAATCTATCGTCTTTAATTGCATTGCCGATGGAGAGTTGTTTTATATTTTTTTTTGTTATAGATCGCTAATGTTTGTATGATTTTTTTCTTTCATTATTTGTTCATTTTAAGTTAAAAAATGACCATTTTTTTTAATTGTGGATTTTGTTTTGCTCTTTTTTTATTTTTTTATTAGAAAATAAAATATCTATGATTTTTTTCAAGCAGTTTTGTGTTTTTTTTTTCTCAATTACAAGTCATCCAAAGTTTTGGGTGTAAGTGGAAGAGAAATTTTAAAGTTTTATATATCTAAAAATCATTAAAAGTCATTGAAATTTTAAAGTTATTAAAAGTCGTTGGCATTTTGAATACCTCTAAACTCTTATAGACTTTTAAAAGTCATGATTGAATACCCTATGATTTTTATAAACTTTTTAAAAGTCTTTAAATGTCACGATTGAATATCTAGTGACTTTTATAGTGTCTTTAAAAATCTATATTAAATACACCTAAACTTTTTAATTCAATAAAAAATATTTAAAAATCTTTAAAAGTTTATATTGAATACACCCCTTTAAGTTTTGTAGTTTACTTCGACCAAATAGGTGTATCGTGTTTGAAATAAAAAAAAAGCTTTTACAAAATATATAAATGGGAGATATTGGAGGAAATTAAAAGATCCATTATTATTATTATTTTTTACTGCAGCCATTTTTAATGTATTCATTCACTGTTTTATATTTTGATGTTTAAAAGTTGTACAACGTACAAGGAGTCATAATTTCCTTTGATGTGATCATGTGATCATGTGATCATGTGCTTATGGTTCTCTACTAACCAATAACCATCAAGGTCTTTTTTTTTATTTGATAATAATTATTATCATTAACATATTTCGCATTAACCATCAAGTGCTTATGGTGCTCTACTAATCAATTACTTTCATGTCAATTGTTTGTATTATTTGGCTATGTTGATATTTACAAAAGGCATTTACCTGTCCAATTAATGTTTCAAAAAGGATAGGAGCAACCATAAGAGAAGCAAATACATTCACTTATAAATAAGTGAATTTTTTTAACGAGATAAGATAGTGTAGTTTGAATCTCCCTTTAAAAAAATCTCGAATTTATATATATTTTAAAAAAATGATTTTGAAATGATTATTTATTTTTTATTATATTTTATATCATAATGATAAATATTATGTGACGAGGTCCAGGTTTAAATTTTTTTTTATTATAACCATATGTGCAATTATTAATTTTTGATTGGAGAAGCTCAGAAGCCGGTTGTTCATTGGTCTATTTTACAAATAAATGGGATTGAAATACTTATTTAAGAAAGGCATATAATATTTATTAATTAAAGCTACCTTGTACAATCAATCTTATTCACATGTTTGCATGTCATTTCTAGTTCACATACAATCTAAGCTTGTAACATTTCATTGAACTTCCCTCTCAAAGCTCATAGAATTTGGAGGTGGATTGGATTCATTGTCTTGTTATATATAGTCTAATGACTTGCTAGTCTAATTTATATTGTCTAAATTGTTGTGTTATTCATTTCTAAGAACAATTAATTTAACAAATGATAGGGCAAAAGTTTCTTATTATGTCTGGTTTTAAAAAGTTGAAAGTTTGCTGTAAAATCTTAATATAAGACTGCTAGACAGTCTGCCTAATAATGTGTTTTCATTTGATTCCAATTTTTGACTGTCCAAGAATTTAAAGCTAGCTATAAACTTCACATGATCAAGTGATTACAGGAGAATTTTTGTGTATGTCTTGTCGAGGGCGGAAGATCAAGGCCAAACTATAAAAATATAACATTATTAAGATTATGTTTGAGATTATTTTGTTTATTGAATAATCAGTTTATAGATTAACTTATACTTTGTTTGAGGTTGCTTAAACTTATAAAATAATCACTTATTTCATAATTTAGAATCCATGAGGTGTTTGATATATACTCAATAATCCACTTATTTTATAATTTACTCCTTCAATAATCAGTTTTTGAGAAGTTGGTAAATGATTGCTTTTTAAAGCTACTTATTGGAGAAGCAATTTCAAAACTTGTAAAATTTCCATAATATCCTTATCATTTATATTAAAAGACAACAATGACCTTTAATATATCAAAATTTGTTATTTTTATAATATTTATATAAAAAAAATTCAAATTGTCAAAATTATTTTTAAACTAAAAAATATAAATATAATATTTTAATAAAAAAAAATCTATGGCCACCATTGTTGCCGGTGACAATGGCCACCATCGTCGCCGGCGACAGTGGCAGGAGGATAACCGCCTTTCTCCGGTGACGTCGACATCGCTGGTTTCCTCTGGCAGTGGTGGAACACAATCAAAATCGCTACCTCTCAATTCATTACAATATGATCCAGTCGTTGGAATCTCGTGATTCCGTTGTGAAAATGAAGGAGGTTTCCTCCTCCTCCATCACCAGACCATAACTTGCTTCTCTGGCGTCAAAGAGGCCGGTTATTATTTGACGATGGAGGAGGAGGAAGCCTCCTCCATTTTTCCGACTAGTTTCGCGATGGAATTTCAGTGATTTCAATCGTTAGAAGTCGGTCGAGGGAAGAAGTTGGCGGCCATGTGACAGAGGCTGGCAATGCTTTCGATGACGAGAACCTAGTATATTGACAGGAGGGAGGCGGACTTGGAGAGGTTGACGGAGGAGGATTATGAGTTTTAGATGTAGATCTAGTGAGTCTAGAAGGAACGCGTTGACTCAGTTCATTTTTTTAATTTAAATATGATCTTTTTTCATTTTTTATTAATTTAAAATAAATTTGCAAAGTCTTGAAACCCTAAAATATACATAACCAGTTGATAAAAAGGAAAAGAAAGCCAGAAAAAAGAGATAAAAAGAAAAAAAAATGAAAAAACAAAACTTCAAATATATTACATTTTAACAATCATGCCCAATTTAATAATTTTTCATAATCAATTAAAGTTTGCCAAACATATTTTCCTTACTTTTTTCTTAAGTTGATTATTTATAAACCAATTTGCTAAACACCTGTCAACTTATTTTGTAAGTTGATTATTATTTAATTAAGGTTAAAATGTAAAATAAATATGTATTTTTTTAATATTTTTTTATATTAAAATTTAACTATTAATTTGAAAAAAATTGGGGCAGCCCCCATCCATTTATCAAGAAAAAAAATTCCAGTTTTTTTTTCATTTTCTCATTTTTTTTTGCTTTCTTTGATTTTTGTTCTAATACCATTTAAACTGAAATAAATAAATGTTTTTATGTTTTTAATACCATTTAAACATACAAGAATAAAATTAAATATTTTTTACAAATTGATCTTTTCTGTTCATCCAAGATATGAATATCGAAGATTTAGAACATTTTTTTCTTATTTATTTATTTATTTAATAAAGAGATCAAGATTTTTTAAACTTTGACACGGTTAAAGGTTAGTTTTATCTGACTTTAACTAACGATATGAGATGTGAGTGTCAAATTTCGATTAAGTTGTTTCCGTATGTAAAAGTACAAACCTTAGAAATGTATAATGTAATTTGCTCGACACATATAATATCATTCATTTGGAATGTATTAGGTAACAAGATATTTATGTACCAGTGACACTAAGGGGTTGTTTGTTTTTTTCACTTAAAACTTAATGAGTCTGAATTGAACTCATTCAGTTGTTTTGTTTGTTTTTTAAGTGGTCAAACAACTTAAAAATATCAAAAAACAACTTAAAATAAAAAGTAAGAAATCCTGACTTTTAACTTAATTCCAAATCACTGGATTACAATTAAAATATTCTCTTCCAAGTCTATCCTCTAAAAACAGATATATTTCCAAAACCCTAATTACTTCTCATAATGAATTTTTTCAAAAATTGAACAATTTAATTTCTCTCTTACCAAATCTAAGAACTCTTTATTTTTTTTTATCTAACTATTCGTATAGTGCTCTATAAATTTAACTTAAACTTTGTTTGCATAACATGGAAAATCATATTCTTTGATTAATTTTTTTATTTTGTTAAATTGAACTTTGTTTGTAAAAAAAAACATACAAAATGCTATAAAGAATTGTGCATGTTAAATTACTTCTTTTAATTAGTATAGGTATAAATGTAAAATTACGTATTTTCAGACAATTTTATTTCTAAAAAACAAACATATTGACAGTACATTCAGATGTGAAGAAAAAAAAAACAAACACATCATTCAGGTTCAGATTTCAGTCCCTATTCAGTCTTCAGAAAAAGTCAGGACTGTTCAGTTTTCAGACAAAAAAACAAACGACCCCTATGCATATTAATTTAATACAATACAAATGTACACCAAACATTAGTACTATTTTAATATACATATTTTAATTCTCTAATACTATGTAAGACATGCCAACAATTCTATTAGCATAAATGGTTTGTTTATAAGAGAACTTATAAATTTATTCGAAAATGAATTAATTAACGAGTTGAAAATGACATTGAATAAGTTTTTTTTTAAATAAAAAAATGGTAACATTTTAAAATAAATAAGGGAAATAATTAAAATCTCCCTATAATTTCATTAATCTCCAAATGTTTCCCTCTAATTATAGTTTTGGCCAAACTCTCCCACTAGTTTATCTTTTTCCCCAAATCCCCCCTGTCATTAACTTAAGAAAAAAAAACTAATTTATCCTTCAATATAAAATGAAAATGATTGTTACATCCTTAATATATTTATAAAATAATATAATGTCAAGGGGTATTTTGACTAAAAATGAAACTTGAGGGAAGATTTTGGAGAAAAGTATAAACTACATTGGAATTTTGATTATTTCCAAATAAATAATAATGTGTATCTTTTTATCATTTTTTAGGTACATAGATGATGACCCCCACCAGATGACGTGCCTCCCAAACCAGTTTTTTTGGGGAAAAAATAATAATAAGAAAACCTGAAGATGAGCCGCAATTTCACCAGAACATTCAAAAGAAATATATTACTTTATAAAATGCTAATTTCTTATATATATATAAAAAATTATATTGTTTTCAAAATGTGTGACACGACTCACGAGGCAGACAAAAAAAATGAGAAAACGATATAAAAAAGGAATAATAGATTATATATATATATACACGCACTATTGTCTTAGATTCCAACAATCACGATGGTTTTTGTTGTGTTTTACAATCTAGTCCCTCAACTTTGTGTTAATTTCTCTATAGTTTGCACCTAAACAGTTGGACACGAACCAATACGCACGTCACCATTACTCTCCCACTCTATCCATCTTCTCTTTCAAATCCCAAACGCATTGCCAAAACCAACAACATGTTTGTTTGCTTTGATCTCTAGGGTTTTTGTTAGTTTCCGCTATCAGATTCACGCGTTCTTCATTTGTATATCAATCATTAGGGTTTGTTTGGTGGGAAATCCAATTATTTTAGAGATGCTTGTGAAATGGTAACAAATTTGGGGATTGGTGTCGCAGATTTTGATGGGTTTTTTTTTTCCAAATATGTTGTTGAGTTGCGATGTTGGTTGATCAATGAACTCGATCTCCTGCAATCTTTCGAGGTTTGAGTTCTCTTCGGCATTTTCAAGTTTTTAAGTTCTTAACTCATTGTTTTATATTTTTAGGATTTGTTGGTTGGTTAGCATTGATACATTGAGAGTGGGTTTGTTTTGAAGAATTGGGTATCTTTGATTTATCTGGTTTTGTTTTGGGTTTTGAGACTTTGATTTGTGTTTTGTTGTTTGGCGGAAGAAATGCTTTTGATATAATATTGGTTCTCCTGAAGTGTATTGTGTTTGTTTTCTTGTGGGGTGTTATAAGATGAAGAGAATCAAATTTGAGACGAGCAATACTAGGAGGTTTAAATTGTCGCATTTGTTGTTGGGTATAGCAGCATTATACTTGGTTTTTATAGCATTTAAGTTCCCACATTTTCTAGAGATTGCAGCCTTGCTGAGTGGAGATGATAGTTATATGGGATTGGATGGGGAAATGGTTGGGGACAATAGAGATTCGGATCTGAGTAAACCGTTTTTTGGTTCTGTTTATAAGGATACGTTTCACCGTAAACTAGAAGATAATGAAAACCTAGAGGCGCCATTGATGCCAAGGAAAGAACCTCTGGAGAGGGAAAAAGGTGGGTCACGACCTATAAAGCCGCTTCAGTTTAGATATGGTCGAATAACGGGTGAGATTATGAGGCGGAGGAATAGAACTAATGAGTTGTCGGTGCTTGAGAGAATGGCAGATGAGGCATGGACATTGGGGTTAAAGGCATGGGAGGAAGTTGAAAAGTTTGATGTGAAGGTGACTGTTGAGAATAATATATATGAAGGGAAGCCTGAGTCCTGCCCTTCTTGGGTTTCTATGAGCGGGGAAGAGTTGGCGAGTGGGGATAGGGTGACGTTTCTTCCTTGTGGGCTTGCTGCTGGATCTTCTATTACTGTGGTGGGAACACCTCATTATGCACATATGGAGTTTCTGCCCCAGCTTATGAAGAGGAGGAACGGTGATGGCCAAGTTATGGTTTCACAGTTTATGGTTGAATTGCAAGGTTTGAAGTCAGTGGATGGGGAGGATCCTCCGAAGATTTTACATGTGAATCCTCGACTGAAAGGAGATTGGAGCCAACGGCCAGTCATTGAACACAACACATGCTATAGGATGCAGTGGGGGACAGCTCAGAGATGTGACGGTCTTCCATCCAAGAACGATGATGACGTGCTTGGTAAGAATTATCATGGCTCTCACTAGTTCCCAACCTTGTGTTTCTTAGGATAATGCTCGGTAATGGTAAATCTACTACAACTTCTAGGGAAATGATTGAATCATTTCAAGATAAATTTTATCAGTTTAAGCAGCTTCTTGCATGAACATCCTTTTCTTGCTGCTATTTAGTAGGTTGCTCGGACACCTTATTAGCCGGAGAAAGAAAGAAAAGAAAAAACTAGGGGACTTTTTTTATTATTCTCAGTTATCCAGAACATGTTTCTCTCTCTTTGTGTGCGTAGAAAGCAACAATGTCATGCTTGTAGTATAGATCTCATAGGATGTCAACTTGAAAGACAGTACCTTCAACATTGGTAATGAGTCTGTTTGTGTTTGTGTTCACATTGAAGTATATGATTGACTAGCTGGGCTGCCTCTTACTTATTTCTTAAATGTTTTTGGTCATCTATGTTTTGATTTAATGCTAAGACACTGTGTGTTTTGTTGTGGGGAGCATAGGGATCTTTTTATGCTCCTAAGCTACCGTGTTTAGTTGTTTGTGGCTTATGTCTTTTCCTCTCATATTCTCTATTCACTTTTTCATTTTAATTTATGTCTTTTCTTTTCCTTTTCATCTTTGAGTTTTTCCATCTACAAACTGAGCTCTAACAGGTTTTTAATGCTTATATTTGGCAGTTGATGGATACGTAAGATGTGAAAAGTGGATGCGAAATGGTGTTGTAGACTCAAAAGACTCAAAAACAGCCTCTTGGTTCAAGCGATTCATAGGGCGTGAGCAGAAACCAGAAGTTACTTGGCCATATCCTTTTGTAGAGGGTAGACTGTTCATCCTGACTCTGCGAGCTGGTGTTGATGGTTTTCATATTAACGTCGGGGGTCGGCATGTGACTTCATTCCCTTATCGGACGGTATGTTGCTGAAGATGAAAACTTTACCCTGAACAATTCTTTTCAATGTCTTTCATACTTGAATGTTCTACCTTTGAGATTTAAATGTTGCATTATTGCATGTCAATTATTCCCCTGCTTAATGGTTCTCTATGACAGAGAAAATAGTATAGCTCAAAGTGTTTAGCATTTTATTGTCTTTTAGTGATTTTTCTTGTATGCTTTGTTATTACTAAGTTTTGCTCCTTTTGTTGCTTTTGTCTAATTTTTAACTTAAAAAAAAGTTTTTGTATTTTGATTTAAATATTATAGTTATCCATTACGTGGCTGAGGGCTTCTGAATAACTTTTGTATATGCATGGTTCTGTAGCACTTGGTAACTCCTACATTTCTGGAGTCTGCTCTTGCAGCGACTATGTCATAATGGTCATATTTTGTATTCAATGCAGTATTTCAAAATATTTTTCTCAATTTTCACATTCTGTTTTTGTTATAAAAAGTCACTTTCTTTTTCTGTTGAGCAATAAATAGCTTTTGCTGATGATACTTTTGCTGTACTCCAGGGATTTACACTTGAAGATGCAACAGGGCTAGCAGTTAAGGGCGATGTGAATGTTCATTCTGTTTATGCTACCTCTCTTCCAGCCTCTCATCCAAGTTTCTCACTTCAAAGAGTGTTGGAAATGTCGTCAAAGTGGAAAGCTGATCCTTTACCTAATACTCCTATCCGTCTCTTTATTGGAGTTTTGTCCGCTACTAATCACTTTGCAGAACGCATGGCAATCAGAAAAACTTGGATGCAATCTGCAGCTACCAAATCTTCAGATGTCGTTAGTCCGTTTCTTTGTTGCACTGGTATGGTCTTTGGTCCTATTTTTCTTGAGAATTCAACTTGATTATATTTAGGAGTTGTTGATCGTGAGGGTCAATAATCAATGTGTTAATAATGGTCAAACTCATAAATAATCTTTAAGGAAAAGGATCATGTCCCCACTTGATGGAGATGTAGATATTAGTATTAATAGAATGATTTTAAGAACGCGACAAGCCAGTAATGAGCCATTGCTACATTGAAATTTTTGTAGACTTTCATTTCTAATCCGAATTTTAGATAAGTGGTGGAGTAATAAAATGATATTTAATGAATTAGACAAAAATTAAAAGCATAAAATGCTGGTGCAAGAGTTGCTGTTTTTGCACCACCTCACATTATTTTTAAAAAGAATTGAATATGTTTTGCCAAACTAACTTGTGGATCTAATGCTTATTGCTTACTTAGTTACTTGTGCACAATATGCATGCTAATTTTGAATTAATTAAACATTTATGTTAATAGAACATTTTGCAGGTAAGTTTGATTCTCCCAATTCAATCATTGAAATTAACATAATAACCTGATTAAAAAAGATCATTTAAACTTAACTACATGATAGTGCATAGTTCTCTGAAAGTATCCAGTTTTTTCCATCTATTCAAAATTCTCTATTTGGTTCCCCTTCTCAATTCATATGCTCTTTTCCCTATCCCTAGTTCATCTCCACTGTTTCGCTTCTTTAATTTCCAGTTCTTCATTGTGACCGTTTCTCCTTAAAATGAAAGCAATAAATCATTCTGGGAGAGAAATAACATCTCCATTTGTTGCAAGCCACTAATTAAGCAGAAATGAATTGTTACCAAGTAGAAGTAAGTGAATCTGATGACCGATAGTTCAGAAACTGATTTTATAATAAAAGTGCACATTGAGGAGAAAATGACTTTGTGTGTGTGTGTGTATATATAGGGAGAACAAGAGACATATTGAACAAAAGAAAATAGGTTGATCAATAATAATTTAATTATGAACAATAAGATGTGTTGCTAACGCATAATGTGTGTAATTTATTTTTTATTCTGCACAAAAAGTGCTACTTATTGATCACATGTTGTGCATGCCAATCTGTAAGTTCACAAGCATAATGTTCATGAAGAACATATTAAATTTATTGTTGCTTAGGAAAAGGTATTTTCTATATATATATATAAATATAATCAGTGATGAAAAAGTAGTAACTTATACCAGTTATCAGACCATTTTATGATATAAATGGCATAGTGGATTAGAGAAGGGATTGTATTTTGGTGACGGTTGTGTATTGGAACTAGAATCTTGCCTCTCTCTCTCTCTCTTGTTACCTATATTTAAGGAATTTAGGTGTACGGTCCTTGTTATCCTGATTGAGACTACATTCTCTATATATTTGCCTAATTGATGCAAGTATGCAACAAAGTCTAAAGACTAAGAATTGGAATTTTTGCTAAACCAACATAGGTGTATACTATGCCTAGAATCTTAATAAGGTTGCCTGAAACCAACTTAGGTGTATACTAGGCCTAGAATCTTAATAAGGTTTCTTCTGAAATGCATGTAGAAGTGACTATGCTGAGATTAATTGAGGAAACATATCATGAGCTTAATGTATTTTTTTTAGGTGTTGTGAGAAGCTCTATCACATGTGCGTTTTTTTGTTTGCATTGGTTTGGATTCATGTTATGTTAATTTGTAAATATATTCTTCTGTGACATGTGGTAGGTGATTTAGAGGTTGGGAACAAAACTGGAATCATAAAATGCATGTCTAGAGTCAATTTGTGAATGTATCTTTCTATGATGTGTTAGGTGATGGTTTTTAAGATACTGAAAATAAAAATGGAACTTTAAATGCATTGCTTGTAGTTACCTGGTTATGTATGTTTCTATAAGAAGGAATTACGCAAAATTATAGGTTTGCCTTTCTACACTTCAGAATGACTTACTTTTTAAAAACTGATTAGAAGTCAACATTAAGACTTAACAGTCAAAGGGAGTTTTTGTCAATTGAGATTTGAAAAATATAACATAAAATATCTATTAGTTAAAAATTTTAAAAATGGAAAAAATTAAAAAAGTAAAAAGAAAAATTGAAGTTGGCCTAAACTGGCCAGATCCCACATGGAGTAGGCTGGATCTACTTTTCGATGACCTCCATGATGAGGTCAATGTCATCTTTGGTCCTCATTTCCGTGGAGGGGGCAGACACCTCCTCCACAAAACCCATGGAGGAGGCTTACCTCCTTCAATTGAAAGACCAGAGCCTCCTTAAAAATTCACACAAAATCAAATCTTACAACTGAATCAACATCCATGCTAATATTCAGACCCACCGAATTCGAAACCCTAATGAACACCAATTTCAAACTCAGACCTTCAAAAAACGCATCCAACTCATCAGACCTTCAAACCCATCTGCAACAAGAGACCGGTAAGGGAATTCGGTAGCCTCTTCGGTAGCAAGGCTGGCATCCTCCAGTAGTTTATGTTAAAACGGCATGGCTCATGGAAGGGGAATGGGGAGCAGCTGCAATCCCTCTTCTTCAAGTTATTTTTTTTAAAATAAAACAATTGAAGGTATTTTGGTACTTTAATGATATCATAGGGATATAGTTGTCTTTCAAAGGGTCAAACTTAGTCAATGGTTACATTGAACAGAATCTCACTAAAGGCGGGGGGAGGTGAAAGTCAATTTTTGGAAAAGTTATTTCCGAGTGTAAAAACCCAAACCTCAAGGTATTTTTGTGTAATTCCTTCCTTTTAAAACTGGAATTTTAAATGCATGCCTTGGATTTTTAATTTATATTATTATCGTATTTATTTTTCGAGGAATGACACCAGATAAGGATTAGGGTTCTAATCTGGTTAGATCAAGCACTAGAATCGCGACCCAGATAACCCCACCCAATCTCCCACAAATGGGAAAAAGTTTCTCCACACTTGTTTGATAATGAGTATGGTAGGACTCAAACTCCTGTCACCAATATAGACGAGAGGTGCACAACCAACTCAACTAAGAGTTGTTTTGCTATGCCTTGATTTTATGAGTTCTAGTCACATGTACCAAACCGCTATCTACCTTTTGCAACTACCGTTGCAATTTCATGATAGACAACTTAAAGTGATTGGATGCTGAAAATATTTGATGGCTGACTTATAATTTACAATATTTGATGTTGCCGAAGAAGTAGAACTTGGTGGCAGCATGTCAATTAGGAGCATTTATCAGATAGCTATATGATGAGGTATGCGGAGTGTAGCAGTCATTACACTTTCAAGAAATTTGTCGCAAGCATGTGAAGATTGGGATTATAAGCATATATAATTAGCCATCCAGAAAATCTAGCATTGTAATTTGTACTGTAGTTAGTATATAATAAATGCTAGAGTGAGTTGAAAATAACAAAAATGAGATTGACAATTAAAATCCTCTCAGATAGTCAGATGAAAACGAAAGGTTTTTGGTACCTGAAGAAATTACCTTTGAGATGTGAGAATAGTTTAATAGGGTTGGATATACCAACCTGATTTGACATAAAGCACTTCGGAGTTGGTTTTAAGCAATCTTTGAGATTGATGAGATTGAGGAGTTGATGTTGTCTTGCAAGGCTAGTTCAAGGAGCATAAGACAAACAACTTATTTTCCATGATATATCCTTGGTTGTTTGGTGAATTTTGAGTCTTGTCTTTCTGAAATTCTCAAGTCACTGTTATAGTTTGTATTTCCTTTGAATACTCTAATTCCTTATATTCTCCTATGGTTACTTTATTCTTATTACGTATGTACTCCTACGCGGTGCTCATTTATAAAATCAACTTGTAGAATCCTAGAAAGGAGGTGAATGCTGTGCTGAAGAAGGAAGCTGCCTACTTTGGTGACATTGTTATTTTGCCATTTATGGACCGCTACGAGCTTGTGGTTCTGAAAACTATTGCCATTTGTGAGTTTGGGGTGAGTTAGAGATTTTATTTTGTCTTCATTTATTGAAACCTTCTCTTTCTATATTTTATTGTTTATTGTTCTCATTAATATATGGGTTAATTTTGATTAAATTTGTGACTTCAACATTTATCCATCCATTTCCTTGCAGTCCAAGGGTGAAGAAGAGTAAATGAATTCAAGGTAGATGACAATCCTTGGATTGCAAAAAAATTGATGGATGACTGTTGAAATCACAACTTTAAGTCAAAACTTCAAGTTGATATAGCCTAACCCTTAATATATCTAGCTTCAGGTTTTTAAAGTTTGTTATGCTCTATGTTGTTTTTGAAGTCTAGTTGTTAAATGGCCCAAATTCACCCATGCAGGTTCAGAATGTGACAGCTGCATACATCATGAAATGTGATGATGATACATTTGTTCGGGTGGACACCGTCTTGAAAGAAATTAAGGGCATCTCCCGAAAGAAGTCCCTTTATATGGGCAATCTCAACCTCTTACATCGTCCTCTACGAAGTGGAAAATGGGCAGTCACTTATGAGGTATGCAAGTCTGCATGCATTTATGTGAATTTCAACTTAACTGATTATCCTCCATGTTGTGTTTGATGCTTTTTACAATGTGAATCTCTATGGATGATAGACAAATTGTGTTGGAAACTATTAATCAAAACATACACCGAATGACGTCTATGAAGCAATTAAAGTCTAGTCATCCTAATATATTCACAAGAAACTGTGTAAGATCTGCCAGAACTAGTTTTTCTTAAAAACAAGTTTGTGCTGTCATAATTTAGTTAGAAATTCACAGGCTTCTTCCTTCCCACTAGAGCTGCTGATGTAAATTATCCTTATTTTAGCGTGCATGATGGCACCTTACAATTTATGCAATGTCATGATCCATCTGTTTTATTGGAGCTCCTTTCAGCATTCTCAGAGTCCTGAAAGTTTGATGCATTGTGATGTTTCAAAAATTTGTTTGATCGAGTATCTAAAAGTAATAACAATAAGGATATGGCATGATTCACATATTCCTAAAACTCTTTCTATGAATTTCATTTTATTTTCTTAATTACAGGTTAAAAACTTTGACTACTATAAGGTCAGATGTTAACAATTTTAACATATTAAAAATAATAAACAATAATGAATATATACTGACTTATTCTTTAAGTAGAGAAAATGATTTTAACACATTTTAATATTGGATGCATTCTCTATATAATTTTAGAAATATTTGTAATTTTAAGTTTATATTAAAAAAACATTTTCTTAATAAAAAAGCATTAAAAAAAATCTCTATTTATTCTTCTTCTCTCACATTCCTTCCGTGCCTTTCTTTCTCCCTTGTCAGTTGTCATAGTCGGCAGTGCATCACAATCTATCTCTTTCCTTATTCATCAGATTCACGAGCATAACTCTCTACTATCCTTCCATCTCTCTAGAGGTGCAAGTTTGAGTACTTGTTTTCTCTTCAATTTTTATTCTTTCTCAAACTGTCTCTCTCTCCACGGCAAGGAACAGACATCATAAAAATAAATAGGTTTTCTCTTGGCTTCTTCAGAGTGTTCAATTTGTACAAATAATTAATAAAATAAAAATCCTTTTCTCTAACTCATCCAAATCTCAATTAGAAGTTGAGCAAAGATGAGATTGAACAGTTCAATAATGGTTTCTAAGGAGAGATGAGGGAACTGTGAAGAATAGAAGTTTGGAAATGAAATGCTCAATTTTTGTGTGGATACAATATATACAATCAAAGGAAGATCAAGTGGAGTTTTGACAATGAAACAAGAGAGAAACAGTGGAAAATGGGTTTGGGAGTTTTGGAATTCAGTTGGGATACAATTTGAAAGAAATCACACATAATCTTCTCCAGTTTTCTAATTTTGAACCAAGTTTTCAGATTGCATCCAGAACAGTTTAAACAAATCCAACCAAATTACACATATTTTCCATATCTTTTATTGTTTTTGTTTACAAAAACTGAGAACCAAATTCATAATGCCTAACAAACTCCCACTGTGTTCAAACTTCAAAGCATGCATTTTGAATTTTCCATGCTCTCTTAGTCTCTTTATTTGAAAGATTATTGTCTATCTGCTACAGGAATGGCCAGAAGAAGTTTACCCTCCATATGCCAATGGGCCTGGATACGTAATTTCCATTGACATTGCCAAATATATTGTCTCTCAACATGGCAATCAGAGCCTAAGGGTTAGTAACACCAACTATTTTACCTATTACCTTTCCACTAGGAGGATGGTTTCCTCTGTTTTGTCTTTTCAGCTTTATTACTTTGTTTTGAGGAAGAAAATAATCTTTATTGCTAATTTTCGTAACGTCGTTTGTATACAACTTGAATATATTGCTTCTTATTGGCGGCAGCTCTTCAAGATGGAGGATGTTAGTATGGGAATGTGGGTTGAACAATTTAACAGTTCCTCGGCTGTCCAGTACTCGCACAACTGGAAGTTTTGTCAATATGGATGCATGGAAGGTTATTTCACGGCACATTATCAATCCCCTAGACAGATGATCTGTCTTTGGGACAAGTTGGCAAGAGGTCGGGCACAATGCTGCAACTTCAGATGACTAACAGCTCTGCATATTATTGCTCGCATTGATTATTCAGTTGTTCCTCCTGATTAGTCCTATTTTTGTTCAAATGAAGAGGGCCATGGAGATGGCTGTATTGGAGGATACAAATTGTTGTATTTGTGACAACAGATAACTAGGGCATCACATTCTGAGATGAATACAAAGCAGTGCAAATTGTAGAAATATATACTGTATATGACTTGTGACATTTAAAAAAAAAATGTCAATTTAGTTGGGCAGACTTACCATTCGATTTTTCACACCTGCAAGCTTCATTTTGTATATCTATATAAAAAGTATTAAGTTTTTAGTTGAATTCAGCTAAACTTTGTCACTTATTTTAATCATATTGACTTCATAACTTAAAATAGTCTTGTTTGTAGTTGTCAAAAGTTAATCGATGATAATTGGTGCTACAAGGTTTGCCATATTTGCAGAAAGAGTACTATGCTTGCAGATAGTCTTGCCTCTTGCTGCAATGGGGCATCCTCTGAGCCTGGGTACTTTGTACTTTGTTTTCTGATGGACTTCTTTCAAGAGAGTTGAGGACATGTTAAAAGATCTAATTGTGTCTAGACAAGTTTCTGCTTGTAGTTGGTTTATTTTTCTGTTTTCTAGGTTTTAGCCCTCACAAGAAAAATAAAAATAATAAAAATATTAGCCTGAACAATTTCAATCTAGCTTGTTTTGGTTTAGTATCCCATTTTAAAAACACTTTTTTTGCTTTGAAAGTAAAATGGTTGATAAGATGAGGTTGGCTCAGTGGTATGTGTCTCAGACTTAAACGGTTGTGGGTTTGAGTTATGTCCTTTCAATTCGAATTATTGTAATATTTCAAAAAAATAAATAAAAATAAAACACATGTTTAAAAAAAAAAATAGAAAATGGAGTATAGATCTCAAATATAAATAACGTGGACCACAAATTATGGAGAAGTTTTGATAAGTGCATATACGTTGAGTCAAAGTATGTAAATCTAATGGTCCACATTCTTCGTTCTGATATAATTTATATCATGACGAACTGACAATAGAAAAATTTTATATATATATATATATAAAACATTTTAAACAGGGTGAAACATAAGAAAAATCGAAAAAAGAAAGAAAGAGTTTTAATGTTAAAAAAATTTCACAATCTTTTTTGTCATCTTTAAAAAAAAAAAAATGCACACACCACAGTATATTGAAATGGATTGGATTTCATTAAGGTAAATACATGTTTTAAATAGATATATGTAAGTAACAGACCGAAGTAAGGTTCAATTACGAATTTTACTAGAAATATAAAATTAAAATTTGGATATGAATCATATGATATGTGAAACATAAATATGTTATAGAGTTTTTTAAAAAATGTGGATTTTTATGATTTTTTTTTTTTTTGCATAAAACTTAAATAGATTTTTCGAGGTATATGTTACTATGTACTTATATATATATAATAATTTTTACATAAGTGCGTACCGATAGAATTATATAATAGAATTATATAAGGATATTGAATGTGAGCCACTCATTTTACATATTTTGATTTGGTATGTATACACTTGTCAAAACTCTTTTATAAACGAGTGGCTCACATTCAATGTCCTTGTATAATTCTATCAGGTGCGCACTTACAGAAAATGATTGTATATATAATCACTTTTATTCTTAAAAAAAAAAATTAGCTTTCACTTTAATATTTCAATTTTTTTTTTCAAGTTTAAAGTGTAGTTATATTTCCTTGTTGGAGACTGTTTGAAAGGTAGTTTAGGCCCACGTAAGCTTTAGTCCAAAAATGGATAGCGATATACCACATCTTTGTCCTGCACCCAAACCTGTGGGTCCCTTCATTTCCTCTCCTTTCACTTTCTCTTTTATTTAACCCCACCTTTCCTTAACCTACAAACAATGTCTCCTCATGTTGTGGGTATTAAGATTTTTCAGGTTTTTGATTGGTTACCTAGGTTACCCATATCGTAAGTTATGATATGATAACAAATCTCATCTCATGCTATTTATTATGAAATTACTTAATACAATAAGACTTTGATATGAGCAAGATTATATTAATTCGGATCCTCTCCTCACCTTTTGTGTTATTACTTTATTCTCACATTTATAATCTATTATCACGTATTTAATATAGCAAATCAATGACGTGATTATTTCTATTAATTTTCATGTTCTAAACCATTGATCTAGGTGAGAACCTAAAATGTGAGGGGATCAGGATCCTCTCATTGATCCTTGTTTTTCCTTAACATTTTTCAAGTGTAATTAAAATATCAAGTTGCATGAGAGGGAAAAAAGTGATCAAATCTTGACCATATATTTTTTATTTTGCTTAGGTACCATTATATTATGAAAAGTCAAGAAAAAACAAAACAATGAGAGGATCTTGATCCATGTAAGGAGCCGAGAAAATCTAATAAATACATTTAAGTGAATGATGTAATTTTTTTATAATTGAATTTTATATGATTGGTCATTCGTATTACATCCTACACTATTCTTATTATTATTATTATTTTAAAATAGTATAATAATTTAGAGTTTTAGGAAAATAATGATCCCTAATACTAGATAATCTAAAAATTTAGTTTAAATTTTAACACAAATAATATGGTAAGAAATTTTTTTATTATCCACTTCATCCCATATTACGTGTGGTGATAACAACTTACTTAGATTGAAATTTAGTCGAAATTTTTGAATCGTGTAGTAAATTAACATTACTCAATAATGATCGGTCATTATTGATTAGGCGTACATTGTACAGTATTTTAAGAGGCATGCCAAAATATCAATTTCATATGTCTTATATCATAAAGTATTAATAGATTAATCGATTGGACATATATCATTTAAAAAAAAAAAAAAATAGACCGGATATATATGCTCGAATTTCTAGTGGGACCCACACCCATCGCTGGCACAGTGACACCCACCACGTGGCTCTATTTGACGGGAGCTTTCGCATGGCCAGGGTGAGGGAACAAATATCAGAAATGGACTCTAAATTCAACTGATTCGAAAGCCGATGATAAAACTAGTGGGTCCCACCGTTTTCAAAAAATCATCCATCTGTCGGCACCACGATGATCGGAACACGTGTCGTACCGTTAAGGAAAAGGCTTCTGCCTTCGTGCCACGTGGTCTTCTCCAACTGTCCGCTGTACAATTGTATACCGTTAACTGCCATTTAGATAGATACGGTACCGTTTCGATAGGGGACAACCGACAACCTGGACAGACTCTCGGTGGTGCATGTACAATCACATACATTTTAAATGGATAAGGTTACCCTTATTTTTTTTATTAATTGACCAAATTAACCTCCTTTAGCTTTTTTTGGGTTTTCATTGCTTCAAATTTAAGTTGTGCCTGTGCCTGCCTTTAACAAATCAAATACTTTGATACTTCTCAAAATGCTTCATTGTGTCGGCAAGGATACTTTATTGTTTATTTATTTATTATTAATATATATATATATATATATATATTTTTTTTTACAATTTGGAATTTCTTTTAAATTTAAAATTTAACAAGATCAAGTAATACAATTAAATTCACATTTTAATCCAGTAATATTATTTATCTGTGATTATTATTAAATTTCAAATCAAATGGGGTCTCCTTTCAAAAAAAAAAAATTAATAAATGGGGTAAAATAAGGGATGAAGGAATTGAGAATTTGAGGGAATGAGATCAAGTGGGGGATTGAGGTCGGAGAACCAAGGAAAGTAAGGAAAACAAGTGTGGGTAGGGATACCACCCACCGAACCGCTCCTACCCCCATTTCTCCCAAACGGGGGTGGGGTAAGGGCAAGTGAAGGGGTAGGGGAACAAGGGACTAGGGCGGTAGAACTTCTCCTCTCCCCACCTAGTGCTATGTTGTATGAGTTTAGATCCCATAATCAACTTGATATTTTTGTTTCCTATTAATACAAGATAATTTGGGCATTTTCATATTTACTTTATGCTAAAAAAGTTAAATTATTAAATTAGTAACAAAAAAAGTGAAATAAAATAAGGTTGGTTCGGTGATATATCTTTCACACCTACACCATTAGATTGTCGGTTAAAGTATTTCTCAAAAAAAAAAAGGTGGGAATTGTAAAAAATGATCACATAAATATAAGAAATTCGTTTTTGTCATTTAAGAAAGTTTAACCGTTAATAACCACATTTAAAAAAAATTAAGTCCATATCCAAATTTATAAAAATATCCTTACAACTTAGTTTTTTTTTTTTTGGGTGAAAAATGCGAAATCTAGAGAAAAAAATGTGAAACCTTGGAAATAATCATGAAATGTTGAAAAAAAGGTGAAATCCGATTAAAAAACGTGAAATGTTTATAGTTTTTAAAGGTAAAATCAATGAAACAACTCTTGTAAAATCATGTTTTTAACTTTTTCTACGATAATATTACTAAAACATCCTTTCAGGAGGAGTTTTTCAATAATTCACCCGTCATCACTTTCTTCGATATATAGCGCTGTCGGGAAGGGAAATCCCCGGCAACGTTGTCACCAAGCCTGGACTCACGATGCCCAGGCGACTTCGCCTAGGCTCACGCTACCCAAGCAGGGCACCGACTGAGCCATATGGCCAGACGACGTCTTAGCCTGGCGGTGTCGTCCGATGAGGGTTTGATGGGAGAGAAAGAAGAAAGGAGAAAAGAGAGTTTGGGGAGAGTTTTCTCCGTCGATAATTAGGTAATTCCTCAAAATTATAGTTATTGACGGTAAAACTTTTATATGTCGATAAAAATGAAGTTCTAATATTTCAGGCGGCTATTTTTGATTTTCTAAAAAGAAAAAAAAAATACAAAACCTCTGGATGCTGCTTATTTCACTTTTCATCACAAGTCAAAAGAAAAAAAAACAGAAGGGAAAAACAAATAAGGGAACGTTTTTACACAGGGAATAAATTGTTTTGTCTTGATTCGTGAGTAGTGACCACTAAACAAAAGAAGCGGGGCAGAATTGTTAAAACGAGGAAACTACCTGGTCAAACCAATAATTTTGAAACTCCTACAGTGCTACAGCCACAAGGACAATTTGGTAATTACAATCAATTCTCTCCCATTCTTGAAACTCCCATCACCTTTGTCTCGCTCCATCACCACCACGCCTCCCTTCAAATCTGCCTTTAAAAACAAGAAAAAAGAAAAAAGCGAAACCACTCAAAAAGATTCAAATCAAAAAAACGAACCAAACCCCACAAACAGCTCATCAATCAAATCAAATCAAACCTGTACAATTGTAGATATTTTATATTTCTTTCTTGCTAAGAAGACGATGCCTTGCCATTTTCACATTTATAGCAACATTTAAACAACTACCAACCGTTTTTTCTTCTATATATTACTCCTTTCCTCATCCTTTAAACAGTTACATACATACATTAATTTATCTTCTTCAATGTCTCTCTAACGGCTCTTTTTTGATTCCCCTGCTTGCTCTTCACAATCTCACATACTTCACCAGACAAAAATCCTTCAAAAAAGAGGCAGACCCAGATGGATTTCTCGTCATTTTTGACGTCCTTGGTGACTTCTTTTGTGATATTCGTGGTTTTGATGCTTGTTTTCATATGGTTGTATAGGAAACAGGGTAACGTTGTTGTGTATTATCCGAATCGGATCTTGAAGGGTATGGATCCATGGCAAGGCTACCCTAGTCCCCGGGGCCCTTTTGCTTGGATCCGTGAAGTCATGTCTTCTACGGAGACAGATATCATTAACTTTTCCGGCTTGGATACTGCTGTCTACTTTGTCTTCTTGAGCACTGGTTTGTCTCTCTTTCTCTTTGTTTTCCTTTTATTTTTTTGCTTTTTTTTTATGTCTCTCTCTATCTCTCTCTGTGTGTGTGATTTGCTTTTTGGTTGTTTTCAAGAATTGGCTTGGTTTTATTTTTAAGATTTGTGTTATTTGTTTGTTTCCTTGGATTATTTGAATGATTCTAGATTTTTAATTAGCTTAGAATAGAATAAATCGATGCTACTCTTTTAGGGATTTTGTCTTATTGTTGCTTACTAATTAATATTAGTTTAACAATTGATTGTGGAAGAAGACGGGAATTATTAATTTTTTTTCTTATTTTAGAGAAACGTTTACATCCATATGAATCTGCAAAAAGCAATTATTATTATTTTAATATTTTTTTTTAAAAAGAAGCAAAAATTTAGAACAGGGTACTTTTCTAAGTCTAGAATTCCATTGCACAGGTGGTTTTCATCCATTTGAATTTGTCAAAAACTATTAAACAGGTTACTGTTCAATGTCTTTGAATTTGTTATAATTTAGATTTTTCACAGTGAACAAAGCACTTCAGTGTTCCCAGAAATCAAAAGGTTATTGGCAGTACTGGTGCGACTGAAATGAACATTCTTTTTCTAGTAATTTTGGTTTATAATGGAAGTGAGAAACTAGAGCGATTTGGTTTGTTTGCAGTGTAGGTTGGTGGTTCTTACAGGCTTCAATTTCTAATTATTGAAGTGATTTCCATAATAAGATTGTGTGGTTGGCTGCAGATGAAAAATCATTAAGCAATTACTTGCAAATTATAATTTATGACTACTCAAGACTAAGTTTTATGATTTTTGAATTGGAATCTAACTCAACATGTTTAGTCTGATGCATTATGGAAGCATCCCCAACTCTAGTAGCTTAGCTTAATACAACTTACAGTCAGAAGTTTGATAGTTTCTAATTTGCTAAGGATGGCCTTGATGACTTGCTTTGATTCTATTTAATTATCTAGCACATGATAAGTTTGTGTTGGGTCAAACAATTTCTTCAAGGAATTTACTTTACTATGCATAAAGGAAATTTATACAATCATTCTTTTTTGTCAAAATAAATACTCACTGATGCTGTGTGTTCCATGATTGGTGGAATGAAATACATCATTCTTAACAACATACAATAATAATCTATTATAACCTATAGCCACGTTGGTTCACCCTGTACATACTAGCTATGATTCAACATGGTTATGAGTATTGTCATTGATCATGTTTGCTGTTCCCCATTTGTTCATGAAATTTAATGATCCTAGGAATAGGTTGTGCCACTACACCGTTGCTTTCTGTTTGTCTTTGAGAGTGTTTGGTATGATTTCTCTACCGGCCAAAAGAGCTTTTTCCATGTAAGAGACTCTTTTGAAATAATTTTTTTGGTTGGTTGGCATCAACTTGAGATTAGCTTTTTAAAATTTTAATATTAAAAAAGCTCTTACGAGAGAATCTCGAATTGAGGCTTCTCCAAGAAGCTCTCTTTGAGTTTAAAAGAAATAAATTAATCAATTACCCTTATTATATAGCATAAATTCTGACATATCTGTTTTGAATACAAAACTTTATTTTGTTTCTCTAATACCATTTTGCAATTTATTACTACCAAAAGTACTTTTATAGACATATCACCAAAGCTTCTATCAATTTAAAAATACTTTATCATTTGACAACCAAACAACATTAAGCCTTTTGTTAAAAGCGCTGTTTTGTAAAAGTTCCTACTCCCAAAAGATCTACTCATAGAAGCTCTGCTTGAAAAGCCATCCCAAACACTTTAGTGTTGTTTGCAAAGCTTGAAGAGTAAACTTATGATTGGCTTGCAGTATTTCCATGGATATATTATGATTCCATCAAGGCACTGTAGGCAGTTGTAGGCATTTGCACTGAACTTATCAAAGTTGTGCAGTTTTGCTAAGGCAAATATCATTGTCAATGTTATAACCTTAAGAAATCTATGCACATGTGGGCAGCCATTGATACTAAAGTAGCCCGAGCATCTAGGTACTGTTTTGCTTAGGCACGGTTCACAAAGTTTGCATTCTGCCTTGCATATCTTTTTCTTTCTTTGTCTGCAATTTGTAACACTCTTTCCGTCTGAAACACCCTCAGCCACTCACTAGTGTTTATGCTTGCAAGTATCTACCGTTTACTCAACCAATGAATGCAGTTGACATCTTTGGTTAGTCATGTAAAATATTATCAATTGTTAACGCTGAGACCAAACTTGTTGTCAGTTTAGCTGTTTGGAGAACATAGCTAAACTTGAGCATAAAAATCACTCTCTTTTCTCAACAAAAAAAAGGAGAAAGTAATTAGATGGTGATGCCGGTCATTTTTACTCATGTGCAACAGTTAAGACTATTCTAGATCATGCAAAGTTGTGCCAAGCCAACAATCACTTGGCTTGATGGAAAAAATCAAATTTAACTTTGCTGTCCTATATTTTAGAATGGATTTACACAGTGATATATATTTCATAATTTTGGTGCTGTTTGACGTTAATGTATTTAACTTTTTCATAGTTGTGCCTAGCCAGCAATCACTTGGCTTGATGGAAAAATTCAAATTTAACTTTGCCGTCCTATATTTTAGAATGGATTTACACAGTGATATATATTTCATAATTTTGGTGCTGTTTGACCTTAATGTATTTAACTTTTTATAAAATATGTTTTGAAATCCTTAGCACTCACTTGCCTATTTATTGTGTTAGTGTTGGGAATATTGGTTTTGTCTGGCATTGTTCTGCTACCGGTTCTTCTGCCAGTTGCTGCAACTGATGTTAATATAAAGTCCGCCTTCAAAAATACCACAAGCAAAGGGACTTTCAATGACTTTGACAAGTTGTCCGCAGGAAATGTTACAGTAAGCTATACAACCTTTTTATGAGCTAGAATACAATTTTCTTTCTTCCTTTGTTCCCTAGTGATTTATTACTTTAAAATTCATTAACATAAGCCTTTTGGAGATCATATCAATGTGATTATGATCATTTTACTTTACACAAAAGAATATCGGTATTCCATCATAATACAAATCTTTTTGGGTGTAACTTTGTTTATAATTATGCTTCTCATTTTATGTACAGGCGCAGAGTCCTAGGTTGTGGGCATTTCTGTTAGCTGTCTACTGGGTTTCTTTTGTTACTTATTACCTGTTGTGGAAAGCATACAATCATGTATCCGCGCTGAGAGCTGAGGCTTTAATGTCATCTGAAGTGAAGCCCCAACAATTTGCTGTTCTTGTTAGAGATATACCTGCTGTTCCTAAAGGTCAAACCATAAAGAAACAAGTCGATTTGTATTTTGAATCTATCTATCATGATGAATTTTACAGATCAATGGTGGTCACAAACAACAAAGAGGTACAATACAATTTGTTGTTGCTTGTCATTTATCTGGCCCTTATTCTCACTCTACTCTTGTGATTTGCACATCCTTTTCTCTATTTTAATGAATAATATAATTATATGCACTGTTTTCATTTTTTTTCATATCTATTTCCATTGGATTTCAAATGATTTATTACTGTTTTTTTTGGGTTTTGTAACCGTTTCAAATGATAATTCTATTCGAATATGTTTGTTTCCTATCAAAATATTGTTACTTCTATATTCGAATATAACTATTTCTAGATACTGCAATTATAGCTTTTCTTCTAGGATTTAGTATGTTAGATACCAAAAGAATAAATAATAATAAAAAGCAGAAGGATCAATAAATCAGGTGATTGTTTACTTTTGATTATGTGGCCTGTGGCATGTCCCTATTCTGATGGTGATGTATATTGTACTATGTGTGCTGATATTTAAGCTTCAACTGTTTTATTCACTTAGGTTAACAAGATTTATGAAGAGTTGGAAGGGTATAAAAAGAAGCTTGCACGTGCAGAAGCAATATATGCAGAGTCAAAAAAAGGGGGCAATGGAGAAGGAACAAAACCAACCACGAAAACTGGCTTCCTTGGTCTCATTGGTAATAAAGTAGACAGCATAGACTACTTTAATAAGAAAATCAATGAACTAGTCCCAAAATTGGAAGCAGAACAGAAAGTCACTCTCCGAGAGAAGCAGCAACGTGCTGCTCTGGTCTTCTTCTCTAGTAGGGTAACTGCAGCATGTGCAGCTCAGAGTCTGCATGCTCAAATGGTTGACAAATGGATGGTCACTGACGCACCTGAACCTCGCGAACTACTATGGAGTAATCTTAAAATCAAGTTTTTTGAAAGGCAACTACGGCAGTATTTGATTTATATACTTGTGGCTCTGACTATTTTATTTTACATGATTCCTATTGGGTTTATTTCTGCATTGACAACCTTGAGTAATCTGAAGAAATTACTTCCATTTATAAAGCCAGTCGTGGACATAGTTGCTCTTAAGACGGTGTTGGAGGCGTACCTCCCACAAATTGCACTCTTAGTGTTTCTGGCTATGCTGCCCAAGCTTCTTTTGTTTCTATCTAAGGTTGAAGGTATTCCTTCTGAGAGCCATGCAGTAAGGGCCGCCTCTGGGAAATATTTCTATTTTACTGTGTTGAATGTATTTATTGGAGTTACATTGAGTGGCACGTTGTTCAGCACATTCAAGACCATTCAGAATAATCCAAAATCAATTATTACCGTGCTATCTAATAGCCTCCCTGGCAACGCAACTTTCTTTGTGACCTTTGTGGCTCTGAAGTAAGTTTATATCATCCTTTTGTTATTCTTTTAATTGCTCTCCCTTGCCCCTTTTCCATTTAATTACAATTTTTTATTCCCGCAAGTAATAAAATACTGTTGTAATCATTATTCTTGGTTTAGGAGAACTCTTTCCAGTGACTCCATTTTAAATGACACATTTATATCTTAAGTTTGGTGAAACTCAATTGGAGTTATTTTATTCACTGATGTCCTAGCAGTCTAGCACCAGCAGTTAAAACTTTGATAACTCTGCTGCTTAACCAGGTAGTTTAGGAAACGAAATTTCTGTTCATGTTCTGTTTGTTCTTCTCTTTATCCATCTGTTTAGATAATTTTTTACCAAATTTATTCTTTATGATGGTCATACTTCTTGCAAGTGTACCATTTCTAATTATCTATTTATCTGGATAGAGTTTTCATGAAATTCATGCACTGTGAGTTTTTGACATTTTTTGATGTCTCTTGGGTCTCAGGTTCTTTGTTGGCTATGGGCTTGAGTTATCCCGACTAGTTCCACTAATCATATATCATCTGAAGAGGAAGTATCTTTGCAAGACTGAAGCTGAGCGGAAAGAAGCTTGGGCACCTGGAGATCTTGGATATGGTACTAGAATCCCTGGTGACATGCTTGTCGTCACAATTGTCTTCTGCTACTCCTGCATAGCTCCTTTGATAATCCCATTCGGTGTTTTGTACTTTGCTCTTGGATGGATTATTCTTAGGAATCAGGTAATGCTCATGCTTATTTATGTTATTATTTCCTTGGGATGAACTTTCAATGCCTTATATATAACTTGTTTCCTTTTTGGAAGCCAAACAAGTTAAAATGATGCACACTTGAGATTTAAAGTCCAAATGCAGTCTCTGATTTTCATTCCATAATAATTTTTGTTTATAAACACTCTGTAATGACAGGCACTCAATGTTTATGTTCCGAAATATGAGAGCTATGGAAGGATCTGGCCTCACATTTTTCTGCGGGTTGTTGCTGCTCTGATATTGTACCAAGTTACTATGTTTGGTTACATTGGGTCGAAGAAATTCTTTTATGCTCCATTCATAATCCCACTGATCATAATTTCCTTGATCTTTGCTTTTATTTGTGACAAGAAATTCTATAGATCTTTCTGTAACCCAGCTCTTGAAGTCGCTAGCCATGATTTGAAGGAAACTCCTAACATGGAGCACATCTTCAGATCTTACATTCCAAAGAGTTTGAGCTTTGAGAAGCATGATGAGGATCAGTTTGATGATGCTTTATCTCATGTGTCACGATCGCAATCATCTGTTTGATGTGTCTACTTCCCACTACATCGTTTGTGTTATTTAGTCTTGTAGTTGAACTTGTTTAATCTGTTGATATGTGTAGGAATCATGTTGCTTGGTTTTATTTTTTTTATTTTTTTTTTGTAACATAATTTTTGTTTTTGTATCTGTGTGGGGAATTATCTATTCGTTACTTCTTAGAGCAGCACCTGTATTTAGTATTCTTAAATTGTTATGAAATGGAGAACTTTGGTTTCTGGTGACTTGAATTAAGGTCATTTTTTGTAATATTTAAGGTTGAGAAAAACAAAGAATTGTTGTGATGTTGTCCTAGATGAACCTGCCTCTTCTGATCCACATTAGGACTACTAAACATAACTAGTTTTTGAATAGAGAACAAATCTTCATTGAGAAATTACAAATGTAACAAAGAATGAATTAATCAAGAGTACAACACAAAAGTAAAACATCTTGTAGAAAAGTCAGAAGCTTTACACTCTCAAAAAGAAAACCTGGAATTTCAGACACTCAATGAATCAAGAGATTCTTAGGCATTTCAGTGACAAATGGAGAAGGAATGTCTTCAGGTTCTCTGCCAGGTTTCACCCATCTTCCATGTTTGTTCAACACAAGCCCCTTGTGAGGCATTTGATACCAAAACTCTGGAATTCTCAAATCCTCTACCAGCATATCACTTGACTTGTTCACCAAGGCAATATCTCTCCTTGCATTCCACCGAAACTTGGATTTCTTGTCCAAATACCCATCTAAAAGATGGAGATAAAGCTCCAGATTATGGCTTCCAGACAGGTCCGAATCGCGCTTCACATAAGGCGACAAATGCACATCAAGCTTCAGCTGGGTTCCCACATGCCTGTAAACCCAATGCAACCCCTGATTAATCACATTAAGCTTGTGAAGAATGTTGTTGAAAAACAGTCCAGGTAGCTTGGGAACCAAGTCTTGCTTGACAACAACACGAAGAGTCTTGACTCCTAATTGATTCAGCTTTTCTTTGAATGCAATGTTTCCAACTCTTGGTGCCCCAAATGAAATCACATTGATGTAAATACCAGGAATCGTTGTCGCGGCTTCGTAAGCATTGAGAACTGCCAATGCACCACCTAAGCTGTGACCAGTAATTGTTAAGCTAACTTCTTCTCCTCTGTCTCTGAAGAAATTCACTAATCTGTTAATTTCTTCCATGACTTGCTCAGAAGCACTTAACTTATTGTATCTTGTTTCTTCACTTTTGGACTTGTAAATGCTCAAGAAACCCTTTTGAACCTTGATGTGTTTGTTTTTGGACAAACGCTTAAGCTTTGTCTTAAGGTCTGTGAACCACTCACTTGGTGCCACCGTGCCCCGCCACGCCACCACAATGTCTCTCCTTCCGATCCTCTCCGACTCTTTGTCGCCGCTCACCGCTACATATCCCATCCAATTCGAGTCTTTACTCCAAGTACGTCCCAACTCCGAACGCTCAAACCAGCGAGGCACGTCCACGTGTGACATGGCGTAAAAGTACTTTGTCACTTTATAACCATGCCCAGTGAGGCCTAATTCATCAAAAATTTTGTGACGATTATATCTACTGCTACCACAGAATTCAGACAATGGGTCGAAGTCGAATGAATCGTAAGTTGCTTCTACGAACTCTCCGTACTTGATAATCTCCCTACGAAGCGAAGGATCAAGTGGGTCAAGAAGACCTTCCCAATTCTGTAAACCATGAAGTTGCTTCCATGTTTTTGATATGTTTTCTCTAGGTGACTTTGTTGGAGTCATGTGATCTCCACGGTCGATGAAATCAGCAGCTGAGTAAGGCATGATCATCAGTTGAGCAAGTGGTTTAGTCTTCGTTAGACGATTTTGCTGATTTGCAATTGCTAGCTCTTGACGCATTTTGGATAGATTTTTGATGGTTGGAGCGCAGCTCAAATGACGACGATGAGGCCTTATGGTGTTCACTACTGTCCTCTTGATTGCATTCCATGACATTCGAATCTTCAACTTCCAAGCTCTTCTTCTGCTACTTAATTTTCTTCTACTTGTTTTCTCATCTTTTGCAAAGTTTCTCATTGGTGAAAGCTCCATTGGTACTAATCTTTTGATGGGTGCAAATTAAATGGTGTGTTGATTTGATGATGAAGAAGAAAACGTGAAATGTTTTTGATGGGTGTAAATGGTATCAAATGGTGTTGTTAATTGATGAAGAAGAAGAAGAAAATGTGAATATCTTTTGATGGGTGTAAAGGGTATGAAATGGTGTGTTTATATACTGTTGAATAATTGAGGTTTGGTTCATGCACGCTTTGATGAGTTCCATGAAGTTTCTCAATATCCAAGTCGCAAATGATGATGACAGTTGAATTATTGACCTGGTTTTCTCTCAAGAAATTCAAATGTCAAGATATACAGAATTAAAAAATTTAGATTGGGTCTCATAAGGTATATTTAATTGATAATAATGCTAGTAGGTACAATTGTACAAATCTTGGCTGCCAATCAATACCCAATTGCCTATTTTTTAAGATTTTAAACCAATTATTTTATTTGCAATTAAGGATTAGTTGGAATATATGCTTCTTATTCAAAATGATGTGTTGACCAAGCAATGCTAGTGACTGCTGGAGCAAAGTGTGTCCGATTTTTATTTTTTACTTTTTTTTTATAAGGTAGATCTCAAACTTTACTTTTGGAAGCCTATGTAATAGGCAAACAATCTTCTATTGTTGAAATTGTCTCGACAGAAATTTCTAAAAAAGAAACATTATTAATATAAGAAATATTGTATAAAAAGGAAAAAGAAAAAGAATACCGAAATGACTTAATTTAGGAAAACGATTGTGCATCACAAAACTTTCCTTAGTGAAAATAGTTGTGTTTGTGAATTGGATTACAAGTTACAACGATGAATATGGGGTCAAATATGAAATCGTTTACGTAGACTTTCAAAAGTAAAATTTATGATTTTACTTTTTTAAAATGCGAGCGACTGTCCTCTATGCAGTTGCCTGCTGGTAGCATTATTGGGTCAAAGGAGAAGGCTTTTGTAATTATTAAATGAATGGGAGAAGGCTGCTGCTGGTGATTTCTCAAAATAAGTGGTTGGAATAGTTTTTTTTTTTTTTTTTTAACTTAAAATTTAATGGGTATGAATTGAAATTATTAAATTATTTTGTTTATTTTTTTAAGTAGTCAAACAATTTAAAATTAAAAAAAAAAACTTAAAATAAAAAGTAAAAAATCATGACTTTTAACTTAATTACAAATCACTGGATTGCATTTAATATATTTTCTTTTAAGATTATCCTACCAAAGATAACATGTTTCCAATTTTATCATAATTTTACATTATATAATTTTTTTTTTTACCATTTACTTATGATAAACATCTAAAAAAACATTAATCACATTGTAATTTTCAACACCATCGTTGAACCTTCAATTCTATTTTTTTTTAAATCAAAACCATTTTTAAATCTTTATTTATCCTATTTCTTAAGGAAAAAAACAATTATTTATCATACCTTAATCATGAATAATGTATTGCAATTATTACATAAAAATCTTTTAAGATTTGTTAAATTATTTTTATTTAGTTGTTTGTATCTTATAAAATGAAAATACATAACAATTAATAATAACAAGGGTATAAATGTTAAATTACTTGTTTTAAAACCATTTTATATTTAAAAATAAGCAAGTTGACACTCTATTCAGAAGTGTTAAAAATAAAAAATAAACATGTTATTCAGATTCAGATTTCAATCACTATTCAATTTTCAGTAAAATTCAACACTGTTCAGTCTGCAAAAAAAAAAAAAAAAATGACATGGATAAATATTTCTAAACAATTATAATAAAGAGATAAATATTTAGACAAATTTTCTAACCTACAACATGGATCAAAACACATTGCAATCAAATAAATAGTTGGAAACTCTTTATAATAGTCTAACCATTATTTTTTTTATAGCATTAACGTAGTTTAGTAATTGTATATGGGATGCACACTCAGAAAATACGCCAACAATATTAATACTCTCAATAATAAATACATTAGTAGTAGGATAATAAATACCAGATAAATTGTTAGTAGTATTATTAAAGATTTTTAACAAACTACAATTTTTTGTACAAACATCCCAATGGTGTGTTTAAAAATTAATCTCACTAACATTGTACTGAATACAAGTTGTTAACCGCCAAAATGGCTATAAAATCAAAGAAGCATTTTTTCCGATACTCAGTATCGGGACCTTGTCTGGACCCGGTCCATATCAAATCCGCATCCCTCCTACAGCAGATCAAATCGAGGTACCATATAGAGGTGAATTGGGTTCGAATTTGGATATCTGGATCCAATCCGAATCCGATCCGGAAAATCGGATAAAAAAGTATGTATCCGTATCCGATTTTCAGATACAACATGTATAAAAGTACTGTTCAGATTTAGATTGTCCGAATCCGAATCCGCTCTGAATTCGAATCTGGTACGGATACGAAACCATCACCGAATCCAATCCGGTTATTGTGATATATATATTTTTTATCAATTTTATAATATGTTATATTTTATTTATGTTCAAATATAAATATTTTAATTAAATTTGAAAAAAAGACCCAGACTATACACACATTATATATAGAACATTTCTATTATTTTTTAAATTTAAAAAACTGACATTGTTTAATTGATTTTTTTTAAATATTGTTTTAAAAAAATCCAAATCCAATCCGAAATAAGTTCGAATCCGATTAGAAAATTTCCATATCCAACTCCAAGTTCGAGTTCGATCTGACTTCGAAAAAATATATATCCGATCCGGTACGAAATATCCGATTGGAAGACTTTTTTAGTGAAAATTCGCTACGATCAGATCCAAAATTTTTGGGCCAAATCCGATTCGAATCCGAAACTCAGAAAAAAAAATCGGGATTCGGATTATCCGAATCCAATCCGATTGACACCTCCACTACCATGGTACTAGGATATTGGAGTACCAGATCCTTAATTAAGTAGCGGGTCTACACAAATTCAGTTCCTCTATATTAGGCCATTAGGGTCATTAGAGCCACTAGGTTACCAAGGTATCGGGATACCGTGGTACCAGATCCCTCCAAGGGAACATCTCCTTTTATATGAAGAAATTAGAGTTAAATGACATCTCATAGGCTGTAAAAGTCAGCCAAGACATTGGTGGGACCAAAGGTACACATCAAGATGATCAGACGGCTTGGAATTGAAGCCCTTTGACCAAGTAACAAGTCAACGATGAGGGGTTGAGCCAACTCAACTTATTAGAGGATAAATGAGCTACAATGCAGCAGAGCTGCACCTGTCTTGCTTCCTTGCATCAGATTTGCTCCAGTACCAGTAAAGCCCCTATCCAGCAGATCCACCAAATTTACACCCATACATGCAGATCCCCTCATGTTAAAGCTCCTAGGTACCATATCAACACATATACTTGAGAAGCCAACTCAAAAAAGTGGTCATGGGAGCAGCAGGACCGGTAGAAAACCAGTGGCTTCTAACTTTTTGGATTGGTGTCCAATTTTTATTTTTAACTTTTTTTATAAGGTATATCCCAAATTTTACTTTTGGAAGCCAATGTAATGGACAAATGATTTTGGATGTAATATATCATTGAAATTGTCTTGAACAACCCTACTATTTTCACAACATTTCAAAAAAAAAAATTAAAATAGTTTTTCCACAAAAATCTTTTCTTTTCAGTTGTTTTCAATACAATTTATATCTTACAAATTGATTTTATTTGATTAAGTTCAAATTGAAACAATCATTTAATCAACTAGCTTAAAATTAGTATGTTGGGCACTTTTGAAAGCATATGTAATAGGCAAACAATCTTATATTTGGATAAATTGTTGAAATTGTATCGACATAAATTTTTAACAAACCTTACGTACTAATAAAAAAAATCTCTACTAAACTCTATTAATAGAAGAAAATACCGTCAAAAAAGAAGCTAAAACGAATACCGAAACGATTTAATTTAGAAAAACGATTGTGCATCACAGAAATTTCCTTGGTGAAAATTGTAGTGTTCGTGAATTGGATTACAACGATGTATTATATGGTCAAATATGAAATCGTTTACGTAGACTTTCATACGTAAAATTCAAGACTTTACTGTTTTTTAAAACGCTAACGACTGTCCTCTAGCTGTCATTGACAGATTAATTTAATGGGTCAAAGGAGAAGGCATTTGTAATTATAATTATTAAATGAATGGGAGAAGGCTGCTGGTGCTTTCTCAAAGTAAGAGTTACTGTTTTATTCTACGTGTGGCACCTTTTCCTTGTCTAACTTGTTTCTCTTTTATTTGTTTTTATTTTATTCGGTTTTCATTTTCTTCGTTATTGGGCAACAGAAGATTGATAGAATTCTAAAAATGATTTATAATGTGCTAAAATTAGTGTTCCATTAAAAGTTAGGCGCTAGTTGGACGACAGTCCAACACGATGTCTAGAAGGTGTCTAGACGGTGCTGGTCTGAAATTTATTTATTTATAATTATTTTTCTTAAATACAAAATAAATATTTAATGTCTTTAAAAAAAATTTCAATATTCAAATTTTAAATCAATTGATAAATCGATCGGATCATCCCTTTTTTTACATACCATTTAGCACAGTCCATTTTATACTAATTGGAACGACCGGCGGCCGTCTAAGACAGAGGTACGAATATTGCGCTAGTGAAATGAGATAAGATCTAAACTTGTTGAATGATTAGTTGAAGCGACAAAGTCACAAAGAGTACTGTTTCAGGTTAGGTGGTGGTGGTGGTGGATGGTTACAATACCAAGTCATTCATGCCTTCACTCACAACTTGCTGCATGAAAATAATAATGGCATATGTGAATAATGTGATTGAATAAAAGAAAATTACAATTTAATAGTCGGACAAATTACACAAACATACTCCTCCGATTATACGCATAATCACATTAGAGATCATTTTTATTTTATTTTTATAATCATTTTTGATTCATTAATTCATTAACCCTGTTTTTGTTACGGTGGTTAACCGTTAATCAAAAGGTCAAAAAGTAATCAGTGTTATTATGATATTTTTATCAATTTAATTTGGCACAATTATACATATAATAAGTGTAGTGTTTGTAATTTGTCCTTAATAGTTTGCATTATAGCATATTAAATCATTTCCGGTGCTATTATGTATTTTTGAATTTAATTCATTTAGTAATATATAAAAATTTCTATTGAATATGAATCCACTTTAGTAAAAAAAGTAAAAAACATTGTATTATCATCTTTAATACAATTATTTAAAAAAAAATATGTACGCACTTTATGACCAATCATCATAAAAAACTTGTCTCACACTCTCTTCTCATTTATTTTACGGTTAATATCATTGGTGGGAAATTGTGAAAAATGTTGTTTAGGATTTTCAGGAGAGTGTCTCGATTGATAAACACATCTCCATCCATAATCTCTAAAAAAAATTTACCACATCATCTCTTTATTTTAGGTTGGATAATTTTTTTTTTGAGATAACATATTTATTAATTCAGGTATTTTATTGAAAGCTTTTGCCATTGGCAGGATTCGAGCCGCTGACCTGGAAGTCATTTACCCAAGCCCCAAGCTCATCCATCTACCAGCCGAGCTACGCCCCTGTTGGCATTTTAGGTTGGATAATAGCATCGGAAAGATTTTTCTTTTATCTCATTATCTATCATTTATGGCAATAAATTCTATCCAAACGTATAATAACATTGAAAAATACTCTTATTAATGAACCGATATCATGCAAGGTTTTCTTATGCTTGAGTGGGTACCCACAAATTTAGATTACCTTATAGTCTCTGATATGTTTTAAATAAATCTCTTCATTAGGATTTGGAAAATAATTTAACAGGAATTAATGATTTTTTTTTCAAAATTCATCCAAATTTGGATTTTTAATTTTTTTTTAATTTTTTTCTATATCGCATGCTGTTAGCGGACTGAATTAGTGCCCTTCAACACCAACCCACATTGAGTGTTGGCTGGATTTGTAATTGTTAGAGTAGTATTTACATAACTATATTTGAGAAATATCGACATTAATTATATACAAACAAAAATTATTATTATTAAATAAAAAGACTGTGTTTGCCTTAGGAGTTAGGTTGACAAAAACAAGGGAACACATTTTCAAAAAAAAACGAAAAGAAAAAGGGGACACATTGTAAAACTATTTCGTCACTGGCTCACCGCATGAAAATGAATGGTTAGAGACTTAGGCCAAGTTTGGTATTGCTGTACTTTGAGGGGAATTACTTTTGGATCTGTTGTGGGGGAATTGATTTGGATTTGTTGTAGGAAAAATCAGCCAAGTGTTTGATAAACTGATTTGTAAAAGTGCTGTGAGAACCAAAAACAGTTTCAATGTGTTTGGTAAATTGGAAGTAAAAAGTGCTGTGACTGTGTAAAATTATTAAAAGGACACAGTTGTAACGAAACTTGTCCATTGTAACTTGTTCACTATAATTCTCTGATGAACTCCAACAGAAATTTTTTATAGAGATTTTAATAATTGAAAATGAAGGTTAATATTTGGAACTAAAATAATAATAATAATAATAATAATTATTAATTCTCCTTTGCTGCAAACTATAATAATAATATAATAAAATTATTATATTTTATTATTATAATAATAATTAATAATTTTGTTCTTTTATATAAATATTAAAAGAATCCTTAGATGCATGCACATATATATGATATAACCACTAATTAGTACTCTTGACTAAAATTTAATAATATATATCATGTAGCGTGCAAATAAATCCACATGGAATAATAATTTATCAGCATGTTTATGTTCATCCCGTGTGCAAATTCATTAAAAATTGCACTGTAGTATGATTTCATGAAAAACAAAGGATAAAATAGGAAGTTTGGTAAATATTTATTACATTTTAAAAATTGCTTCCCAAAGAAGTTGATTTCCAAAAGTTACAAATTGTAACTTCTTAAAAACTCAGTTGGGAGAAGCTAAAAGTGCCCAAAAGCACTTCCGTGAAATTTTACCAAACATCTTATCACTAGTCCAGAATCACTTTTGACCCCAAAATCAGATTGGGAAGCAATGCCAAACCAGACCTTAGTGAGTTTAGTCAACTCTTGCTTTAATTTATCTATACATTCGGGTTTCCCCAATGGTGCTTTTAAAACTTAGGTGTGTTTGGTACGCGGGAGGGGACGGGACGGGACGAGACAACATGGGACAAAAACAACAAAAAACCACAAATCAGTTTAGCAAAGTGTTGACGTTGTTCATCTAATCATCTACAAATGAGAGATTGGTAATACTGGCACCTCTATATATATCTCTTAGTTTAGGGTTAAAATCAAAACTAACCATATAATTAGTGGAGTTTCTATTTTTAGCTAGCATTAGTGTTTGGTTGTTTTTACCAAATTTTCAACTAAAAGGACAAATTTACCCCTACACCAGATTAAACACACTAAAAATTAAACACAATGGTATTGAACACACTAGAATTAAACACACAAGTTCTTTTCAATTAAACACACGACCAGTTTAATTTCCAGTGTGTTTAATTCCCAGTATGTTTAATTCTCAGTGTGTTTAATCTGGTATAGGGGTAAATTTGTTTCTTCAGTGAAAATTTTGGTAAAAAAAACCAAAACACTAGTACTGGGTAAAAATAGAAACCCCATTAATTTTTTTTGGTTAAAAAGGGTTATTTTCTCCTTATTTTAAGTGCACCAAATATCTGCATTTTTTTTTCAATATATTTACAAAAAGGAACAAGTAAGACATTGTTTGGCCTAGCTTATGGAATCCACTTTTTGGCTTTTGAGACCCAAAAACCACTTTGGGAGCTTTTTGGATGACTAATGAAAAGAGCTTTTCAATATTTAGAAGCTTTTTCTGTTGGGAATTTGAAACGATGAACGTGGAAACGACATGCTTAATATTCACCAATAACTCATAGCAATCAACGTCAATAGTAGAAAAATAAGATGAGAGAAAATAAACAATCACACAACACAAAATATACGTGGAAAACCCGAAATCAGGGAAAAAACCACGGGCAGTCAGGACAATAGAGAAAATTCCAATATATGATAAATTGTTTTTTTTTTGAACATCAAGTTTATTCATCGGCAATAAAAGCCGGCAAAGCGAAGCGAAGAAAGAGCAACACAAACCTAAAGAAAGCATGAGAACAACAAAGGGCAAAAAGAATCAACAGAAGACAAAGCGAAGCAACAACAGATCAAAACACTAAACCAAAACACTCTAAAAACAAACGATCAATAGCAAACAAAATAGCAACCAACACCCACAACACCTTGAAACTCCCAAATCATGATATCACCATCCAAAACAAACTGATATTTTGCAAGACTGTCAGCAAGAGAGATAACTAGCTCTTGGGTTAAAAATGACCCTGAAAAAAACAGAGCACTACTCCATGATTCTCTCTCATACCCAAACCCTAAACCCCAAACCACAGAGCCTTACTAAGTCCCCAAGCTCACAAACGAGCTTTACATCATGACTCTCAGCTTACAAACGCTCACAAGAACATCTAAATATCCCCCAAGTCTCCCCTGATTGATCCATTGATATTCCATTGGATCCCTTCCTGGATATTCCCTTGTGTCTCTCATCCAGATCTCACCACAATCTGATGTTACACGATGTTTTTTGACTCCGCACAAAATAACCTAATTACAATATCTATTTATACTAGTTACAATGAGTTAATATTAAAGGAAATTCTACTCCTAAACGTACAAGATTTACTTGTTTCATATAAATACTATTTCTTTTTATGACAAATCTTCTTGTAAAGAGTATTCCTTTTCCTTCAAGTACAAGAACTTCCCAAAAGAACATTTTCCTTTTTTGCTGAAGATTTCTGGTCCCACATAAATTTCCGCCAAACCTATATGGGTACATCTGTCTGCAGTACAAAGTTTCCCACAACGTGAAACTCTAGCAATGAACCGCTGTCCTTGCCGCTGTGCAATGCACATCGCAAGGCATAACTGTTTCTTCATTAAAAGAGACCACTCCCTCGACCGCTCCCTAGACGGCTGTTTAAGCCACATCGCTAGGGACATCGGTTTTCTTCTTCTTCTCACAGCGCTTCAACAATGCTTTTTCTTGGTCTTCTTGTCTTCAAACCTCCCTCAAACACCATCTTCAATCTTCCAAACGTATCTCATGTCTTTAGGAACTTTCACATCAGTCGAGTCTCGTTTGGTTCACATTGAGTTCACTTGAGAATAAGAGCCAAAACCTAACACTTTCTTTTAAAGTTGGTCCATTATGACTTCTCCAAAAAGAACTTTCATACCAAAACACAAGAAGCCCATATCATTTAATTAAACAGTTATAATGTCTATTTCTCTCTTGTTGTAATGAACAACAAATCAAAAATCCCTTCCATATCCCATCTACGCGTCTTTGTTTTTTCTCTGAAAAAACAAGAATCCTAATTTACGAATCTTGACATGAATTCCATCCATATTTAGAAACTTTAAAATTGGAGATTTCAATCTGTGAATCCTCATCTTTTCGTAGAGGTTTCGTGGTTCATCGAGTCAATCCATTTGCGTTTCATCATAGCTTGATCAATAGTGTGTTCTTCGTTAAGGTAAATGTTTAAGTGCTTGTTTGGTTGAGCTTTCTATTGTCTCAAAAGCTTTACAAACTTTTATTTGAGTTTTTTTTAGAGTAGTTTGATTGGGCTTTTGAGATTGTCTATTTTAAATTTAGTAGATGTCAATAGAGTTTAAATCTCTACAAGGCAAAAGCTCACGGGGAAGAGTTTCTCCAAATATAATTTTTTTTAAAAAAGTTTACCAACCAAACAACTATAATTTTTTTAAAAAAAAACTCTATTTCTAATAGATTTTTTATAAGTAGATTTTTTACAATTAGAGGTTTTTCAAAAGCCAGTCAAACTAGCTCTGAGTTTAGAAGTATTTTCATTTGGTTTTTACTTTTTAAGTTCTTCACATTTCTAGAGATCCTATATATTCTACATTGCAGGTCAATCATGTTTTATTTTTCCTGAAATAATTTTTATGTTCTTTTTTTTAGCATAATAAGAGAATTTGTTTTTCCTTGACTAACATCCGAAGGGTTTTTTCTTTATGGTACGTTTTAGTCATTAGTCATTACATTTGTTTTTAATTTTAATTTTTATTTACTCAATATCATGTATTAGAGTACTAGGAAAATTGTAGCTGACCTGATAATTGTTTTGAGATTTTGGGCCAGTAGAGGTTTGGACAAAATGTTGCTTGGACAGAAGATTTGTCTTTTAGAATTGTTTGTCAACTCAAATATTTGTCTTCAAATGCTCAATAAAAAGAAAAAATTAAATTTATTTGTTGTAGATATATTATATCCAAATATTAATCAATCAAACAAACAATTCTAGGTAAAATTTTGTTCTTCATCAAGCTAGGTAAACTTTAACATAAGTGTAATGTTACTTTATCCAAATTTGGTCTCCAAATATGGTACCCAAATATGGTGCCTTTACAACACTTTAATCCATTCAGTTAAATCATTTAAATCATGTAAATCTAAGGGGTCGTTTGTTTTTTTGTCTGAAGACTGAACAGTTCTGAATTTTTCTGAAGACTGAATAGGGACTGAAATCTGAACCTGAATGACATGTTTGTTTGTTTTTTCTCACATCTGAATGTACTGTCAACATGTTTGTTTTTTAAAAATAAAATTATCTGAAAATACGTAATTTTACATTTATACCTATACTAATTAAAAGAAGTAATTTAACATGCACAATTCTTTATAACATTTTGTATGTGTTTTTTTTTGCAAACAAAGTTCAATTTAACAAAATAAAAAAATTAATCAAAGAATATAATTTTGCATATTTTACAAATAAAGTTTAAGTTAAATTTATTGTCAAAAAAAAAGTTCAAGTTCAAGTTCAATTTTTATGTTATCCACGTTTCCGGTGAATATAATTCATGAAAGCATTTTTGTTTTTTTAGTTTCCTGGATCATATGCACCGGAAACCAAATAAAAAAAAAGTTCTTGAATTTTTCTTATACAATAATTCTATAACATCTTCAAGCCACGAAATCTACTCAATATGATAGACAAATTTCTTGAGTACTATACGAATAGTTAGATAAAAAAAATAAAGAGTTCTTACCGGGATTTGACAAGAGAGAAATTCAATTGTTCAATCTTTGAAAATTTTCATTATGAGAAGTAATTCGTTTTTTTTTTCTTTTCTAAAACTTGTTTAAATAAGAAATATGTTAAAAGAAATTTTTTTATACCATATCAAATTAAAATAAATTTGGAAATATATCTTTTTTTAAAGGATAGATTTGGAAGAGAATATTTCAATTGTAATCCAGCGATTTGGAATTAAGTTAAAAGTCAGGATTTCTTACTTTTTATTTTAAGTTGTTTTTTGATATTTTTAAGTTGTTTGACCACTTAAAAAAACAAACAAAACAACTTAATGAGTTCAATTCAGACCTATTAAGTTTTAAGTGAAAAAAACAAACGACCCCTAACACAATCCAATACAAAATAAAATAATGGATTATAATATTGCTACATCATTTGAGCACCGGATTTGGACACCAAAATTAGATAAAACATGCATTATTGTTATTAAATGCACACTTAAATTGGTTTCAATCATCATGTTTTGTTTAGGAAGGCATTAGCTATATTCATATTGACCGTGAATCTTGCATTGATTCATTTGTACATATTAATTAACTTACGAATCTTGCATGTATTTTGCTTATTTTAGTATCTAATTTGATTGTCTGAAATGTTTCTACGAAAGAGAGTGGTTGATCTTGTTTGAAGACTTAATATGAATAAGAGAAACATAAAATTGATTTTCTGTATACAAGCTTCCGAAGGGCATCAGACTTTGCCTACACTGATTGGAGCCTTGGTCAAACTTTTATGCTAGAGAGTGAGACTATCAACATGTTAAATATCACTCTTTGTGTTGGAATCCTAATATTTTAGATAACAAACAAAGTTTGATTCCCTGAAGGTCTTAAATTACTTATATAATTAGTTAATTCATGATGACACTCCATTAATTGTTTCAGTGAAAATTCTCTTTATGCTTTCTCACTGCAATTTGAATGAAAATTTAACTCTAAAATGATGGAAACCAACTTATTTTTCGGTACATGTTATTGGTGTTAGCTTATAACATATTATGACCATAGATGATTGAAACATGTGATAAGGACAAAGATTATATATGAATTTAACCACATATGAATGTAAAATGGGATTGTTCGTGGTAAATTAATTGCAAGAGAACTCTTACTTAGATGAATTTTTTTTTATATTTATCATTAGGAATTTATTTACAATTATCGTACTTAATTTATAATAAATTATTATGCATGAATATCTTTACAATTACCAATTAAATAAATAATTGGTACTTAAAAATAAATAATTCTTACCAATTACCAACTAGCAAAACTTATGTAATTTTGTAGTCCGATGGTAATTACATCACTCAACTTTGGTGGATTTTTCAAATTCGAATCCTTACTTCCCAACCCTAAAAAAAAAAAACCTGTGCACTTTTATATAGTTATTATTTATTATTACAAATATAAATCATAAAATTCTTCACATTATAGTATGAGTGGGAACTGAAATTAATACCATTGCCATTTGCAGAATAAGAAATTTCACCAAAATAATGATTTCTATTATTAGTGAAAAGAGTTACAATTATGTAAAGGAAAGAAAAACATTGGAGGGGTTTTGTTCTTGTATAAGTGATTTAATAACAATTTTCATAATTTATGTTTATATTATATAATTTCAGCAGAGTCTAATAAAAACGACAAAAATACTCTTTTATGTTATTTTAACTTTGAAGTGAATTTGACATTGTATTCGTATATAATTCCTGAAAAGTCTATCCAGAATTGTTTTTCTCTTATTGGAAAAATAAATAATTCTTACCCATACAAATCCAAGAGATCAAATTAGGCCACACAGGGACGGAACTAGAAGTTGGATGTTGGGGGGCCATATAGTATTTAATTGCAAGAGAACTCTTGCTTAGATGATTTTTTTTTATATTTATCATTAGGAATTTATTTACAATTATCGTACTTAATTTATAATAAATTATTATGCATGAATATCTTTACAATTTTAAATAAGTTTTTATTCCCTTATTTATTTTAGGGCAATTACCAATTAGGTCTTTGACTTTTTTTAAAATTTCAAGTTGTTTATGACTTTTATAAAAGTGACCAAATTGGTCCCCACATTTTTTTCAAGTGTCAAATTAGCCCTCTCTTTTTAGAAGTGACAAAATCGGTTCCTCTAATGACTTAACAGTGTTAAATATAACAGTTGACTTTAATAATTTTAGTTAAAGTACGTAAATACCCTTTATTTGTCATATTATAGCAAAGTTATTTTGTCTCAGTGCATTAAATTCTCTATTATAATTACAATAAAATCTAAAAATATTATTAATGAAACACCATTTGTACATTTTTTTTATTAAAATTCTCTAAAAAATTCTGAAAATATTTTAATAAAACAATGTCAACTATACTTTTATTTTTTTAAACAAAGTTACCGTTCATTCTCAGTTTAGTCTTTTATCACTTTTATATAATGTTTTTTTGTTTGTTAATATTATACTGATGTTTTCAAAATTATTTAAAAATCAAAACACACAAATAAATTAAACAAAAATATACGTGTTAAAAAACGATGCATGTGTCAATATTATATTGTTTAGGAATAAAATATAATTTTACCCCTATACAGTTAAAGTTGACGAATAGAACTTAGTTAGATGGACTAATTTGACACTTGGGAAAAATGTAATGACCAATTTGGTCATTTTTGTAAAAGTCTCAAACAACTTGAAATTTTAAAAAAAGTCCAGGACCCAATTGTTAATTTCCCTTTATTTTAATAACTTTTTCAGGAAATATAATAGAAAAAAATGTCACATTATCCCATAACTTTCAATAATATATATCTTTATATTATTAATTACTCCAATTAAAGTATAACCGTCATATTATATATATATATATATACATATATAGTCATTTTCTCTTCAATATCCACTGATATGCATTGCATGTGGGCTATAGATTATGGATAATCATTGACAAGTGCATAGAGACTGAGTTAAAGCAATTGAATCTAGGTTCACATGCAACACACTAACAAATATTTATTAGTGCGCACTGAGGTGAAAATTTTCCTATATATAGTTAGAAGAGATTTTAAAATATTTGAACCAAATAGGCCAAAAAGCTCTTCTAGAAGGGTAAAATGGTTATATCATAGTTAGAAGAGAATTTAAAATATTCAAAACAAACAGTATCAAAAGCTTCCCTAAATACAACAACTCTTCTAAATTAATAAATTATCCAAACAGTAATTGAAAAGTTTAGACATTCACTTTTCTTCTTCTACTGTCAAAAGTTATAAGTAACAACTTTCAAACGAGCCTTAAGTCATCCACAAGATAGACTTGTCATGATCAGTCAGAAAGTGTACATCCACTCTTGGCTATAAAAGTTTAAAACCTATAACATTAATGTAGGAACTAATTATAGATTCATAGGTGAACATTGTCCTGAAGATAGAATTTTATCAACTTTATAGGATTGTCTCGATTGGTGCAACAGGTTTTGTGCCGCAACTATCTCCATATCAGGGATCATTTTTTTATACCATCTCTGGTGGCAGCAACTCATATCTGAATTATTGTCGAGTTGAATAAGCACAATTTCCATCAAACCACATTAGACGGTCAATAATATGAATATATTAAAAGGTGCACTCCCAAATTAACATACTATTGAATAGCTTTGTTGTCTATATTCTCTATTATGGTAAGACTAATAGTGTGTTTGGAATTGTTGTTACTTGAGAAATAATCACTGTTAGCTTAACTAATTAAGAAGAGCGAGAAAAAGGTATATATACAGTATAAGTAAGAGAAAGATAAATTGAGAAGGGAAATGGGGATTTTTAATTGAGTCCTAAGTTGATCCCTGTGATTTTTAATACAATCATTTTTTTTTCTTATTTGTGAGGTGATCTTGGGGGGTTTTTACTATGCTGAGATCGAACACTTGCTTGCACCACAAATAAATCGGTAAGGTCTTCCGAGCGATGTAGGAAGCCTGTAAAATAATAAGAAATATATATATATATATATATATATATATATATATATTGGGGAAATGCTGTTGTGGACAGACAATTGCTCTCCGACATTCAAGTCAGGAATTTAGGACCAAGGAGGTGATGATCCTCGAAGGATCGACCAAGGCACAAACTTAACAAGCTAAGTAAAGATTAGTGAAAATCAATGAATACTTGAATAGAGTTCAGAGAAATATAAAGATAATTTTATCATTAACAAGAAATATATCAAAATGTCTCTCCATTAGTTAACCATTAATAAGTCAAATTAACAGGAATAGTGTCCACTTTTTATAAAATAGTGTCCACTCCCACCGGTGGTGTATGTGGACTTTGTCGGTCAATCCTCACTTGAGATTGATCTCGGTTGGCATTTGGCAATCTATATCCAGTACTGGAGATCACAATCAAGGAGATCAACGGTGGAGGCCATCTCCGCGGGCTATGGAGCCATGAAGGTGTACCCGTAGAGTATTTTATTTTATTTTATTATTATTCAGTAACAAAATTACTTTTAGTTGAAAATATTTGTTTTCATTAAAATATTATGATAATAATTAATATTTTATATATTTTAGGAGGGGGGCGGGGGCTGTTATTCCCTTGATTTTTGCTTTGGACAATATAATTCGAATATTATGATAACAATAATTAATATTTTATATATTTTACCCCTGGGTGGGGGTGTTATACTTGTTTTTGATTTTTTTTTAGTTTGATTCAGGACCGTTATTCCCTTGATTTTTGCTTTGGACAATATAATTCGAATATTATGATAATAATAATTAATATTTTATATATTTTAGGGGGTGGTGGTTTATATTTGTTTTTTGATTTTTGCTTTGGACAATATAATTCACATGAAAATATGTGAGAAGAATGGCGTATTCAATTAGAATTTCAAACGACCTTTTTAAATAGATGACAAACTTTCATAGACTTTCATATTAAAAGATTTTTATGGAATCCGTAAACTTTGTTTTAACACAATTATATAGATTTTTTATATCAATAAAAAAATATATTTTAAAAGAATAAAAAAGTCATTGGTAATTAAACTTAACAAAAACATTCTTATCTATATATGTTATTTTAAAATTTTTATTTGTAATTTTATTATATTTTGCATCACAAAAACATTATGCACCTAAATTTTTTTTTAATAATTAGTCAATTTTTTTTATAATTAGTCAAAATATTATAAATTTTCTTTTAGTAAAAATGTAGCAAATAGACAATAATATTAGTTTACATGTCTCTACAAAAAGTATGACAATGAGTATAAAAAATTTACCCAAAATTAATTCAAGTTACTAAAGATAAAACATAAAACCACACATAATTGTTGAACAAGACTCATGCCTAAAAGTTGGTGGTTTGATATTGATCATAATTACATGGAGCTATGCTCATATGCGACTTTGATTATGACATATGACATGATTGAGTAGTGTTTTTTGTCTTTTATTATTTTAATTAATATAAATGAAATTCGTTTGATTTGTTTCATAATTGTTTAGTTGCTTTGAAAATAGAGGTAAAAAAAAAAATCTATCGTCTTTAATTGCATAGCCTTTGAAGAGTTGTTTTATATTATTTTTTTGTTATAAATCATTAATATTTGTATATTTTTTATAATGTTTATTAATTTTATTTTATTTGTAAAATTTGTTAAAAATGTGTGTTCTTTTACTTAAAAATATAACATATGTTTGATGCAGGGGTGGACCCACATAGAGACCAGGTGGGGCCCGTGCCCCACTTCAAATTTTCAAAAAAAAAATTATTTTATGTTTTTATATATATATATATATATATATATATATATATATATCACAAATAACACATCATGACATATGTTGTTACACAACACTGTTGGTTTATTGTCTTCATTGGTTCAATTCTCAGCGTAAACAAAACAAATACCTTTTAATATCTATTTTTATTTTACACTCGTTTCCAATTCTTTTATCAAATTTCCATTTTCTTCTACAACAAAATAATCAATTTTCTTTTTCCCCTCATTGTTAAATTCTTAACTACCCTTAATTTGTGGTTTACTTAATTCGATTTTATTATATAGTAAATTATCTTATCTATTGACTATTATTATTTTGAAATTTTCTTATTTCTAATATTTTTAGTTTGACATACTTAACACATCCAACAATAAACCCTAAAATCTCAAATTTAAATTTATTATATTAAAATAGTTCATCTATTATTATGATTCATTTTATTTTATCCTTTATATTTTTCTTTATTTTATTATTCTAATTTATTTAGAATCAATAATTCACTTTAAATTTATACAAAAATAATTTCTAGTAGTATTTATTAATCAATTATTTTTGTATAAATTTAAAGTGAATTGACTATAAATACAAAACAAAATATTTTATTATAAAACTATATTTTAATTTTTTTTACAAATAAATACTATAATTTTTCATTGTTCATTTTGTTTTTCTTGTTATTGTTTATTTATTTTTTTAATATTTTGTTTCTTGTTTTTAGTTATGTTAAATGTAAGATTATTTAATTTATTTCGAGTAAGTATTCTATTTTTTAATTAAAAATTCATTATACCATCATTTTTTATATAAAAAAACACATTTTACTATGATTTTAAATTTTCATTCACTTTTTTTAAATAATTGATTTTTGTTCAAGTGCCCCACCTCGTTAAAATATCGGGATCCGCCACTGGTTTGATGGTTAATGTTTTTTTAAAGAGTTTTATGTTTTTCTTCTAAAATCAAATTCTTTTTTATTTAAAAAAACATCATTCAAAGTTTTTGGTATGAATGAAGACAAATTGTGAGATTTGTTATAATTAAAAGTCATTAAAAGTCATTGATATTTAGATGTCATTAAAAATTATTGAGATTTTAAATACCTTATGATTTTTATAGACCGATAAAATCTTATCCCGATAAAGTCTGATCTTTGCTTAGTCCGTACAAAAATTCTGTGCAAATCTGTCTCTAGGTTTTGTTGAACGGAAAAGGCCGTAATAATGATTCGTGTATTTTAAGTTGACTTCCAGTCTTCCACAACCAACTTTCTTCGAAGCTGAACTAACGTAAACAAGACCAAGCTCTTTCAAACATCATTCCAAAATTTGAAAGAGCCTTCAAAACTTTGGTAAAACTAGCAAAACTTATGTAATTTTGTAGTCCGATGGTAATTACATCACTTAACTTTGGTGGATTTTTCAAATTCGAATCCTTACTTCCCAACCCTAAAAAAAAAAAAAACCTGTGCACTTTTATATAGTTATTATTTATTATTACAAATATAAATCATAAACTTCTTCACATTATAGTATGAGTGGGAACTGAAATTAATACCATTGCCATTTGCAGAATAAGAAATTTCACCAAAATAATGATTTCTATTATTAGTGAAAAGAGTTACAATTATGTAAAGGAAAGAAAAACATTGGAGGGGTTTTGTTCTTGTATAAGTGATTTAATAACAATTTTCATAATTTATGTTTATATTATATAATTTCAGCAGAGTCTAATAAAAACGACAAAAATACTCTTTTATGTTATTTTAACTTTGAAGTGAATTTGAGATTGTATTCGTATATAATTCCTGAAAATTCTATCCAGAATTGTTTTTCTCTTATTGGAAAAATAAATAATTCTTACCCATACAAATCCAAGGGATCAAATTAGGCCACATATCGTTCCTGTTATGTAAGACTAATGCTAGATTAATTGTCCAAATTCATACATATCCAAATGAATATTTTGGGAATTTAGCATTACTCTTTATATAATTGGTTAGTTACTCATACCATGTTATTCGATTTGAACATCAAGGCATACCTTTTCGAAGTGGGGTTGCGCTGTTATGGTATATAAGTATAACCGTATAAAAGTAATTCAAATTCATTAAATTTCAATTAAATGATTCAAATATATGAGTAGTCTTTAAAAAAATATATTGAGAATGAAAAATGTCTCTCTTATAACCATCTGCATGGTTATAAATCTTGTATACAGTATACCGTACAAATCTAACAAAATATACTCTCTGAGTCAGATTTATACAGTGTACCGTATAAATCTTACGAAATTTGTGATTTCCTTAAAGTATTTTGAGGTAAGTTATTAACGAGAATATACGTAGACTGAGAATTATTTTATGTGTGAGTACAGCTGTGAAAACTTACGAAGCTGTACGTGTTGAAAGTCAACAATTTGACTAAATTTAGTTTGCGTGTACTATTAGCGGTTGTTAGGTTTATTGTGTGGCATTTTATCAATATAACATATTTTCTTCTATCGAATTACTCAATTGCCATTCATTACGGAGCCTAAAGAAGTGTCTTGATCAGAAGCAACTGAAGTCTGAGTATCTTAATTAATTTTAATAAAAATTTACTGAACTAATTTTCAATTAATCATCGTTAGACAAGATTGTGGAGGAAGACATTATATATATATATATATATATATATATATTCTTTCTATTGTCTGTTCGAACTGATATATCTTATATGCATGCAATCAAATCAAAACATTTAAATCCAATGACTCACATACAAGGAACTGATATTAGAGGGCTTGTAGGTGATAATCTCTCTCTCTATATATTAATTATACAATATTATATAAATTTAGGGTTTTTTTTTTATGAAATGAGAGGACTCGAACCGGCAACCTCGTTGTGCAGGTGTAAGAGGTTTACCACCGGACAACCTCATCTTGTCGGCAGACATTATACTTTACGAAGAATTCCAATTTTTTTTTATCTCTCATCTTTTTTCTCTTTGTTTTTCTTGTGGGAGTTAGATTCTGGAATATACTTTTAACCGTTGATCTTATCCGATAAATTTTCTAAATAATAAAATGAAAAATAAGACCAATACTAACTAATTAATGATTTACTAGAAAATATAAGATTTACTCATTTTCCACGTAACCCACCATTTGCAACTCTTTTAAAAAAAAGCCCTAGCTTTTGGAACTAAAAGTCTATAACATATTTTTATATTGTTATTTGTTTCGTTAAAGAGTAATCCACCATGAATTCCTGATGGATTATATTTTAAGGTATTGTCATGTGTCATACTGTATAATGTTATATGATTGGATATGTAAAAATACATAGATATTTTTTTAAATCTAAAAAATCTATGCATGTAATTTTATTTTTAGCAATATATAACATTACATCCTGCGTTTTTTTAGTGAACCCTAAGCACAAACAATTAACACAATCCTATATTTTAATTGAGTAATGTTATGTTGTGTAAATTTTTTTCATAATATAACAAGTTAATTAGTAAGTAGTCATCATCACCAAACCATTCAATATTGTATTATTGTTGTGTCACTTGAGAAAAAAATAATAATTTTGCACTACTGATTCTAACCAACCATAAAAAACATCATTTTGGCAGGTTAAGTAATTTCCTGAAGTAAGCAAGGTCAGAAGTTAATAAGTTAGCTAGGTCTCAGGTACAATGAGTCAACTTGAATAAAATAAACCAAATATGATATCGTTCACAACATGGTCTATCTCAATTATTAATTGAATTCTATGATTCCGCGTAACATCCTACATCGTTTGTACATCTTTATATCCTCCTGCTCCACTTTCTTCCACAACTAGATCTTCATCCAAATTCTCAAATTCCAAACAATAAATCAATCCGATTTGCTTGGCAATTTGAAACTTAACGATCATGGCTATGTCAACAATGATCCATAATCATCTTCCACCAACTTTTAATCCCAGTTCGAACCGGATTTCGGTCATCCGATCCCACAAAGATCATCAAGTTGTTATTGACAATCGTCCTAGTAGCCAAGCATCATCAAATCGAGCCACTACTCGTCTAGCTGAATCCTTCTCAAACCTCCTTGATCATCTTCACATCGAAACCCCTCCAAAATCAAATCTTAATCACCCCAATTGGGATTTGATTTTTGAAGAGAAACACTCTACTCCAATAATGTCTCCTAAGGAGGTCATATCTGATAGATGGCGAGAAATGCATGGTGAAGATGATTGGGACAATCTTTTAGACCCACTTCATCCTTGGCTCCGGAGAGAGATTGTTAAATATGGAGAATTTGCTCAGGCTGCTTATGATGCTTTTGATTTTGATTCTTTTTCAGAGTATTGTGGAAGTTGTAGATACAACCGTAGCAAGATCTTTGAAAAGCTTGGACTTGATAAAAATGGTTACAAAATTTGCAAATACATTTACGCCATGTCGCATATAGACATGCCTCTATGGTTGCAAAGATCGCAGCTGGGAGATACCTGGAGCAAGGATTCCAATTGGATGGGATTCGTGGCCGTGAGTGATGATGAGGAGACGCTTAGGATTGGCCGGAGAGATATTGTTGTTGCGTGGCGAGGCACGGTGGCTCCATCGGAGTGGTACGAGGATTTTCAAAGAAAGTTGGAGCCAATTGGTGAAGCAGATGCTAAAGTTGAACATGGATTCCATACAATTTACACTTCCAAAAGCGACTTCACAAGGTATAACAAGTCTAGTGCTTCAGAGCAAGTCATGAAAGAAGTGTCAAGGCTTGTACAATTATATAGAGAAAAAGGCGAAGAAGTCAGTGTCACCATCACTGGTCACAGCCTCGGTGGTGCATTGGCTCTTCTCAACTCCTATGAAGTTGCAGCCACCATTCCAGGAATTCCCATCAGTGTAATCTCCTTCGGAGCACCTAGGGTCGGCAACAACGCGTTTCGAGAGGAGCTACATCAGATGGGTGTGAAAACATTAAGAGTTGTAGTGAAGCAAGATTTAGTCCCCCGAATGCCAGGAGTTGTCTTCAATGAAAGTTTACAAGTGTTTGATGAAATTACAGGACCTTTGGATTGGGTTTACACTCACGTTGGAGTGGAATTAAAGCTTGACGTTCGATCATCTCCTTACTTAAAGCGTGGATTCAACTTGTTAGGGTTTCATAGCCAAGAAACGTATCTTCATCTTGTCGATGGGTTCATCGGTTCAAGTTCGACGTATCGGTCGGATGCTAGAAGGGATGTTGCATTGGTGAACAAGGCATGTGATATGTTGGTGGATGAGTTGAGGATTCCTCGTTGTTGGTATCAAATGGAGAACAAGGGACTAGTATGTAATGGTCATGGTCGATGGGTTAAACCTAAAAGAGACCCGGAAGACATCCCTTCTCCTATTGGAGAAGCACATTTTCAATCCCTTGACCATCTTCAACCAATATATCTTTGAATGATTGGTAGACAAAATTGTGTAGTCATAAGTGTATTAGAAATGAAGAGAACATAATTTAATTGCCAAAATTGGCTTATACTATAAAACTAGAGAGTTCAACAAATTTATAACACTCTTTAGAGAGTTTTTTTTTTGTTTTGTTTTTTTGTTGTGGTGTCAAAAGGTCTGGACCTGCCCATATCCATTACGGGTTTTACCCGTTTTTGTAGAAGCACACTTGGCCCGGTCCGTCACATTGAGGGCCAGGGCTTGGCCTGTGCTCAGTTGAGAGGGCGGGCTTGAAGTCTTGAACATAGACTTTAGGCCCGTCGGTCCTGAGAGCCGAATTGAACTTATAGTCTGAAGACCGTTAGGCTTGCTGGATAAAGTGAGTATTGTCACTTAAAAAAATTCTCTACATCCATTTTCTAATAAGATTATTTATTTTAGGAATGTTTTTATTAAATTTGCTAACTAAAAAATAATAGTTATTTATTTATTTTGATGAGTGATTTTATTCATTTGACTTTTGAATTCCGTAAGTACATTATTCCTTTCAAATATAGAGTTTATTTTTGGCGGGCAGGCCTGCAAAACCCATACCCCACCTGGGTCTCAAATGGGATTGGGCCTTGGGCTGGGCAGGATTCATAAATATGTATGTGGGCAGGGCTTCAAGCCCATCCCTTTATGTTAAAGGCCAGGCTTTGCTCAGTCCACAAGCTCTCATGGACAATTTTTAGATGGGCTGGGTGGCCCAGGCCCAACCCATTCAACACCTCTAGTTTTTTTGTAGATTTGAGGCCATTTTATTAAGTTGAGTTTATATAGTACCTAAAATGGTTGAGACAAAAATACATTTCTTGTCTCTTATATCAAACAACATAGACAAAAATACCTTTCTTCCCTCCTACCTCAAACAACACAAAGGAACTCAACAATGGGGATTTAAAGAGAGAAACAACAAAGAAATAAAAAAACAAATAAAAAAGAAAAACTTGAAAATTAAGGGTTCAACAAATTTATAGCATTTTTTGTAGAGCTTTTTGTGGGATTGACACCACTCTATTAAGTTGAGTTTATATGGCACCTAAAATGGTTATGGGAAAAAAAAATACCCTTCTCCCCTCTTACATCAAACAACACAAAATTAAGAACTCAACAATAGGGACTAATTTAGAGAGAGAAACAATAAATAAATCAAAATCAAATAGAAAATAGAAAAACTAGAAAAGGATTTCAAGTGAAGATTTCGACAAGAAGATGAACCTCTATCAATCTTCGGAAGAAGTGGTGTGATTTGAGTTATTTGTAACGATGCAGCAAATTAAGGGGACAAACAATTTGTTATTGGTCTTACAAAAACCAGAAGAATGAAAAACTATAAGAGATGGAGAAAGTAGATCTTAAAACTAAAACAAGAATTTCTGTAAAAAATAAATAAAAAAACTAAAACAAGAAGAGGAGAGATAAAATAGATATGGAAACCAAAAAAAAAAAAATAGATTACATAAATCATAAAAAAAAAGAATAGCTGAAACAAAAACAAATTATATCAAGACAGTACTCGGAGAAATCAAGACTTATTTAAGTTCAATGAAGACTTATTTAAGTATCAATTAAGATGAGGTTGTGTTGTTTGTATTGCTAAAAAACAATCTGGTTCGAATCTGCAAGTGACAGAAAAACAATAAAATAGAAAACATCACGTTAGGGAAATCGAGGCCCGTGTTTCACACGGTGTCTTTAAGACAATTTCGCCGGCTAACACCGTATGTGTATGGCGATTGTCTCCCAGGATACAACGATTTAAACAGTGGATGTGTAGAACACAAACCACTCTCAGCGAACTTAAATTGAATTCAAACTTACCAAGACACGAAGAATAGAAGAACCGAAAAGAGAACAATTGTTTTCTCTTAATTTCGTGATTTCCATAATTAAAACTAATGAGGAAAAATAGACTAGAGTTTAAATAGAAAACCTAATCAGTAGGATTGATATGGAAATACTTAATTACTAGGGTTGTAATGATAAAGGAAAATAATTAAGGAATAATCTTCAAAAAGATATATTCCTAATTAAGCATTGATTCTGATTTCTTAGTGATCAAGTAAGTATTAGAATCCAAAAAAGAAATCAACTCATTCCTTAATCTAATTAATTTCCATAACCCAAAACGGAAATTAACTATTTCATTAGTCAACTTTTCCTTATCATTTAAACCGTCTAACTTAGGGAAAAATAAATTAAATTAATTCTTTCCTAATCAATAAAATGTTGATTTAGGAAAAAAGAAATTTAAAATAGTGGCAAAAAGTCGATTGTACTCTCACGGTCCAATCGGTGCAGCATTCGTGTACGCAGGACGCGTCCACACACATGTTTATAAGCTACTATCACACAACCACCTATATACCACATATAAGTGTTTTCCCCAACCAACGTGGGATGCACATTTTTCCCTACACAATGGGCTCACCTTGAAACTCAATTTCTCGTTCACCCATTAATAATTTTGTGAGTTTGAGTATACCATTTCGAAGCTCTCACGGAGGAGAATTCGAATATACTTTGATCTTCCATTTTCATGGAATCAATCATACCCAAATAATACTCTCAAAATGTGTGTTCATCACAAAATTTCCAACAGGTTGACCTAGTGGTTTGTCCATTATATATTCAAATATATACCATGAGATCGTGGGTTCTAGTCTATCTCTCAATCCGGAATTATTATTATTTTTAAATAAAAAAAATTCAGGCGTATTTTGAAATAGTTACAATTAAATTCTAAAAAAAAAATACTAGACTTATTTTGAAATAGTTAGAATTAAATTAAAGTGCAGAGACTTTTTTTTTAAATTCTTATAATTGCTTTTAATTTATTAACTTTGAGGAGATTGAAAATAGAGACATTAGAATTGACGAACAGTAATAAAAATAAAGCAAAGTTTACATGTGCTTCTACTAATTAAGTGATGACATTAAGGCCATAGTACTAATCAATTAAGAATGGCGTCCAAGTGTTGTTGCACCACCTTCCAAGTCCCCACCACATGTTTCACCTCTGTAAGGCTCGCACCAATAGCGAAACGTATCACATACGTTCCTCCAACAATTGCATGACTCATATACGCTTTCCCACTTGCATTTATTTTCTCCAACAAATTCTTGGTAACTTTATTCGACTTCTCCTCCTCCACCGCGACCTTTTCAACATCATTATCAGCCTTTCCATTTTCATATTTATTATTCTTAATCAAGACTGATGGTGAAACCCTAAAGCAAACCATTGAAAAATATCTAGGAGCTACAATTTCAAACCTCTTATCACTCCCTACCAGCTCTTCAAAAACCTTTGCCATCTTCACATGGCTTCGTAGGAAGTTCCTCAGATTGCATACGCCGTGACTTCTCAGCACAAGCCATAGTTTCAAAGCACGAAATCTTCTGCTTAGTGTTATTTGCCAATCCTTATAGTCTACAACTTCCTTTGAATCACTAGCTTTGTTCCTCAGAAACTCAGGATCTGTCGAGAGTGCTTGTATAAGCGCATTTGGATTCTTCACCCAAAGGCAGCAACAATCTAGATTGGTGAAGAACCATTTATGTGCATTGAAACTGAACGAGTCTGCATTCTCAATTCCATCAAGAAAATGACGAAACTCTGGGCAGATACAAGCACTTCCCGCATAAGCAGCATCAATATGGACCCATATCCCATATCTTTTCGCTACGCCGCAAAGCGGCTGTAGAGGATCGACAGCCGTTATCCCAGTCGTCCCAATTGTGGCGCATAGAAATAATGGGATTAATCCATCTTCTGTATCGGAGTCAATTGTTGCTTGCAGTGAGTCCGGGGATAGGCAGAATGAGGATGATTTCGAAGTCTTAACAGCTCGGAAATTCTTTGGATCGATTCCTGCAATATGAGCTGCTTTTTGGAGTGCACTATGAGTTTGATCGGATCCATAAATAACAAGCTTCCCAATGTTTTCTGTTCCGATTTTTTGCAGAGTTTGATCTCTTGCAGCAGTAAGTGTGCACAACATGGCCTCGCAAGTAGTTCCTTGAATAACGCCTCCTCCATTGCCAGAGAAAAGGAAAGACTTAGGAAGTTTGAGCATTTCCCCAAGCCAATCCATAACTATATTCTCAAGCTCGGTTGCAGCCCGTGATGAGACCCAATTGAACCCCACAACATTAAAGCCAGAGCAAAGCATGTCGCCTAGAAACCCTGCAGTGCTTCCACTGGAAGGGAAGTATGCGAAGTAGTTAGGACTTTGCCAATGTGTTATACCGGGGACTATATGCTCTTCAACATCTTGGAGAATAGTCTCAATAGGTTCAGGATTATATGGAGCAGATTCGGGCAAGCGTTTTCGAAGATAACCGGGTTCAACTTGGCTTCGAACCGGGTATTTCTCAACATTCTTATAATAATCAGCAATAAAGTCAATAATCAAGTGGCCTTGTCTCCTGAATTCCTCCGAGTCCAAAGGCTTAACGGGTGAGACTGATTTATTTTCGAATTCATGTAGGCTGCCCATTTAAAATGAAGTGAAGAAAATATAATGGAGGAGAAAAGAAAGGTTTCTGAGGTGGTGGATATGGAATTTAGTTGAGAAAAGTGGGAGGATATCTATCTATATATATATATATATATATATATATATATATTCATTTTCTCCTCAGTGTGCTGAATGTGGATTATTGATTATGGAGAAGTTTTAACAAATGCATACACCTGGAGTCAAAGTATGTAAATCTAATAGTCCACATCCAACGCACTGATGAAGTTATATCAGTGCGTACTGACTTGAAATTTTTTGTATATATATATATATATATATATCAGTCCTTTTCCTGTCAGTGCGCATTGATAGAATTATATAAGGACATTGAATGTGAGCCACTCATTTATAAAAGAGTTTTGACAAGTGCATACATGCCAAGTCAAAATATGTAAAATAAGTGGCTCACATTCAATGTCCTTATATAATTATATATATATATATATATATATATATATAGTAAAACCAACCAGGAGATGCATGACTCTCTCCCCTTGCCAGTGACATCAAACTTCTAGTCCCTAATTTATCAACGATGTTTACATACATGATGAATTGATTACGAGGGGCGACCAACCTTAACGGCATTTATGATCTTAAAGACTTCCTTGGACGATATTTTTAAAAGATTCATATAAATTGTTCAAAAATGGTGTCCAAAATTATATCTAACCAATCAAATTGGTATGAATTTGGATCCTCTATTGATATGAATTTTTTCCTGACTTTTTTAAAGCATTTGATTGGTTGTTGATAAAGTGGTTGTGAAAACCAATCATATCTTAACGACTCATTCATTGCAATACTTATGTGTCATGAGATTATGTGAGGTCAGAAAAAAAATCAGATCAACAGATGATCCAAATTCAATTGGGATATGTGTCTACATTTATGGAAGAAGTTGAAAAAAAAATTAAATGCAGACTCATATATCCCAATTTGGTTGATTAGAAATAAATTGGGACACCATTTTTAGTCGGTTGATTCGAATCCATTTTCAAATGAATGATATTTGGAATCTTTATTAGTTACTTCTTTGATCATGAAATTGGTTACATGAATAATAATTTAATTAATAAATATATTAAATATTTTTAAAAACTATAATACAACAAATATTTATTTATAATATTATTGTCTGATCTTAACATGTCCCGTCTATCCTATTATAATAGCCGTAAATTGTAATACTTCAAAAAAAAAAAATAATTCAATATAATCTAATAATGTACGATACAATATGCCAAACTTGGCCTACACTCCTTCCGTCATACTATCTTTTTTTTTAGGTGGACCTCAATAGTCAATATTATGAGACAAATCTTAAAAATAAAAGGTACAACTAATCAAGAATGTATTAAGCCTTGTTTATAACATTTTGGTGGCGCACCAAAGTAAAGTAACAACCCGTTTTGTCCTTCGTTGAAGGTAGAAAAAGTTGATGGGTTGGGGCCAGTAATTTTCTCTCTCTCTCTTTACTCCTCTCTCTCAATTTCTCGCTCTAGAAAACCTTAGAAATCATCGATTCAATAACTCAAAGTTGGAGTCTTAGATTGGGCATTTAAAATCACTAGATCAACTACTCGATTTCAAAAATATTCTTATTGTTGAAAACTTGGACTTGCGTTCATCATGTTAGATTGTTCGGGAACACCCATTCTTCAAGAGCTTTAGAGATTAATCTTGCTCTTGAACCGCTTTGTTGTTAATTTGTAACTTAAATTTCACAGATTTCCTACTAAAAATTTATCTTTGTAGTTGAAAATTAACATGCATAAAGTGATGAAAATAACATTGTCTATTTTATTTGATTGTGAACTATTTTTTATTGTTAATTATTTCTTTAATCATGATCTGTTTTTTTTTTTTGTGAAAATACCATTGGATAAATTTATCTTTGTTTGATTTTCTCAAACCCTGATTTCTCTTCTAAATAACAATTTCAAATACAAATGGGAATCGCCCGGCCACGAATTGTAGCACCGATTAGAAGACAATCACAGAATTCAGAAAATTTCCTCAGTTCACAATGCAAAATCCCACTCTATTCTTATAAAGATGAGATAAAATTTATATATTGATTTTTCTATATCTCAGGTTCCATTTGTTTTTTTGTTTTGTATGTATCTGTGTTACACACAGGTAACACATACATAGCAAAAACATTGATTATTTTTGCTTTGTCTCTTGTAATGCCTTTAACACCACACACACATCTAATATGTGTAGTGTTTTAGTAGGCATTAGATGCCAGTCGTAAGATGGATTGGCACGCCTCTTAGACGGTGAAGCTGAATAAGCCAAAACGATACCGTTTTAAACCAAAACGACAATGATTTAGAAAAATGTATATAAAAAAAATTGACAAGCAAAGTTAACAGCGTTGACTCCATCTAGGCGGACACCTAGCCCGCCTAGGTCTGCTTAAGGCTGACTACTAGAACAATACATATATGTATAGTTTTATGGGCATTCGACTTACTTACAATCAATATAGAGGCAATTGCCTTATGTTCATTTATTTATTGTATTATCTTATTATTTTTGTTATTTTAATCTACCACCGGTAAATAAAACTAGCACAAAAACCAAATTAATTTTGATATAATTTATATATATATATGAATTATATTTTTTTTTGAAAAACAAGAAATAAAATACTAAATTTTTAAATAATAATAAAGTTGAGCAGAAAATAAAATATGTGTAGGTGGGTTATAAACTTATAGTTACAAATCTACAATACAATAGATGTATTTTTGCCATTAAATAAAATTTATTTACAAAATATAGATTTTTAAAATTTTTAATAGAACGTGCTTCCGAGAAGGGTGCAAACATCACCTCTAATATTAAACATGTATCTAAGATTTGGGATGACCCAAATTACCAAATATGACTATTTAAAAAGTGTAATGGTATTTTGTTTAAATTTATTGTCCAAATCTGGTGTCCAATTGATGTGGTAACAATCTGATCTATTCATTTAAATCATATAAATATAATACATTATAGTGTTGCTACATCATTTGGATACCATATTTGAACACCAAATTTGAACACTAAATTTAGACAAAACAGCATTATTGATTTAAAAAAAGCTAAATAACCTGATTAAAAAAGGCCCATTTTGATTAAAAAAAGGTCCACTTTTATTAAAAACCAAATAACATTTTCTTTCTTAAAAAAATGGTCCACATTCATTTTTTTTACAGTTATGCTAGGTGTTTCAAAAACTTCTTTTTTTCAAATTCTTTCCTAAATGATGTGGCATATAATGTATAACCATCTTGTAAATCATGAGATTATATAGCAGTTAATGTGATGTTGACACATCATGTGCCACATCATTTAGAAAAAATATTTGGAACAACTAGCATTACTCTTTGTTTAAAGCCCACACATTAAACAACATTCTTATAAAACTATTCACCGGATCAAATCGACCTAATTAGACAATTGAATAACTTTTTTTATATCAAAGTTAGGGTTCTTCGACTCTCATATGATATTCAAAAATAAAACCTTAAAATTTCAAGTAATTTTACGTAATTCGCTCACAAATGATTTGACTTTGTAGTCATTTCGAAGGTAATTGAATTGATACACTTCTTTTTGTTTTTCATTTATTGTTTTTTTACAATTTTGTTTGAATGGCTTAGTTATGTTATCCATTGAAAAAAAAAATATGTTATACAAACTTGATTATGTAAGCCTAATTAGTAATTTTGCTGCTAAAAATGTAAGACGTGTACGGTTTACATGATATATTCTTTGATACAATTACAAATTTTTTATTTTAATAACTGTTTTTTGCTATTTTATTGTGTTACGGTTCTGAGTTTGAGTTACTATGTTGATTTTTACAAGTATTTACTAGAGAAAAAAATAATCAAGTAAACATACATGGAGTGTCTAGGTTTCATTTTCTATAGTTCGTTTTGGACCCTAAAAATATCAGGACCGGCAATGGGTCTAAATATATTGTATCTAAACGTACCCCTTCAAGGCTTGAGCCCACCCTATCCAATCTTGAATTTTACTTTTTGATAAAATAAATCCTTTTTTTTAGTTTAAAATTTCAAAAAATATCCTTATTTTGTTATCAAAAGACCTTTATATTTGCAACATTTTTTTTTTTCAAACCAAATAATACTTTTATTTGACTTGTCAGATTAATCGAAGACAACTCACCCCAATCTTGAAAATATAAATATCAAAACTTAGCTCAATTTCTTTGTCAACATGAAAAACCGGTCTTCAAATTAGATATATTTTTGTAAATTATATGAATTTAAATAATTGTTAGTTTGAAAATTTAGGTTAATGTAATTTCAAAGTTATTGTACAAATATTAATTGCAATGTTAAGAGAATAAAAATTTAACTATATAATTTTTTTAACATCTTTTGGTGACCTCTTTCCAAAAAAAAAAAAACATCTTTTGGTGACTTTTTTGACTTAATTTTTATTTTTTATTTATATAGATCATAATTCAAAGAAAAAATATATTTCATCATTTGAATAAAAATTAAGAATAATGAATTTTTTTTAGTTAATTGATCTATCTATTTAGAAATATACATTTATTTTTCAATTTATTAAATATCATCCGGTGTCGAGGTTTTAAGAATCCTGTTAAGTCTCATTGTGTCTTATATAGTATGAATATCACATGTATAATCTGAATGGCTGAATATCAATAATAAAATATTTTTCCATTCCAAATTCTTAAAAGAATAATATTTAAATACTGATTAGTACGTATTTAATACACTGACCTCATCAATAGACGATAGGGTATTGTTATGTGGCATTTTGTTTTAAAATACAAAAAATAAATATAAAAAATGAAAGAAAAAGAGTTAAACGATAATATTCTATTGATAGAGTCAATACATTGGATACTGAGCCAGAGCATTGTTCTTCTTAAACTGTCCCACTAAAACAAAGGTAACGGTTGACGAATAACGATCGGAACATCTTAAAATATCTAATTTTGGGTGATTCTCGAGACACCTCGGTCCCACTAAAATAAAGGTATCTGTTAACGATTGGAACAATTTATTTGGTAGATAGCTTGTTCCATACGATCATAACAGGCTAACAGCCACACATCGACACAGTGCCCCTGAAAAACATCATTTTATTGGTAGCATTAAATATTAATGGACCGAGAATATCAATTTGAAATGGGCGATTACCATTTAGTCAGGGCAGAGAATATAAATTTGAAATGGGCGATTACCATATAGTCAGGGCCGGCCATATGATTTTGAGAGTCCAAGACGAAATGTAAAATTAAGACCCTCAGCCCTCCATACATATTTATTTGATTTTTATTTTTGTTATCGGTAAATATTTATAAAAATTAATATAATAATATAAAATCAAGATTGTAACAAAACAAAATAAAAAATAAAAAATCATCGAAATAAAAATTTTAGAGTGAAATTCATTTTAGTATCTTTAGTTTGACCTAATAGCTAAACTGGTCTCTCAGTTTTCAGAATTATCTTGTTTAGTCCTTCTGTTAAGATTTCCGTTCAGAATAGATGGGTGTGTGGTATCTGATGCACTTTCTGAAGTAGCAGATGAAGAAGAAGAAGAGAAATGTGTGATGTCTCATGTCAGTGATGCATTTTTTTTGTAATTTTTGTAATTTTTTATTTTTTGATTTATGTAAATATTCATTATTTAATATTTATCATTTTATTATTTAATAATATTTATTAAATTAAATAATAAATATTGCTTTTTAAAATTAATTTATAAAATACCATTATACCCTTTGGTCAGATAAGATTCTAGAACCTCTGATGTTGTTTTACCCTCTTACCCTCGTTGACCTGACATAATTCTGAGAAACCCTAACAGAATTGGACGGTAGGGACCAAAATAAATATTTTTTAAAACTAGAGGGACCTGTCAACATAATAATGAAAACTGGGGGACCAGTTTGTCTATTAGGTCAAACTAGAGGGATGAAAATGAATTTCACCCAAAATTTTATTTCAACTCTTCTTGTCTTTCCATTAAATTCGAAAAGGGAAAAACATACATGTTACAAATTCAGACATGAAATTCGAACTCTATGTCAAAATTCGAACTCTAACTAACAAAAAGAAAAAAAAAAGGTTTTTTGAAAAAAAGAAGAAGGAAAAGAAGTGTTAGATTCTCTTTTAAATATATTTTCAATCTCTTTTAAGAATATACAAATTGATTGCTAGGTTTAAAAAAATGAATCAAAATCACGAGATAAATTTGGTTGTGAAAAGTAAGTTTTAAATTATTTTTATTATTTTCTATTCAAAGAACAAAATCATTATATATATATATATATATATATATATATATATAAACGAGTGGTACAATTGGCACACTCCCTACTGATGTATTCATGCCCCATTTTTTTAATTATATAATATTCTTTTTTTCCTTTATCAAAATTACTTAAAGAGACATACAATTTAGGTAAGAAATCTTCTACAAAGTAAATCTATTAAAATCTTACATTCCTTTTCCAAAAAAAAAAAAACCAATAATCCGTTTCTTCAAAAAAAAAAAAAAAACTCTTAAACCCTAAAATCTGCTTTTTACATACATATAAAATATTATGGAAGAGTTTGAGAACGATATCAAGAATATAGAAGAATTGTCTAAGAATGATATCAAACATCATAAAGAATTGTCTAAGAATGACATAAAGCAAGAACTATCCGACAATGGTAGTAAGCATCTGGAAACAATTCATTCTCTGGAAATAAGTTTGAAGTTTATTTTTTCTTTAGAATGATATCAAGTCGTCGTTGTTTTGAAATATCCTGTTATTTTTTATTTTTTCTTTTCCATCATGAAATAAGAAGAAAAAAAAGCTAAAAAAAAGAAATAAGAAGAAAAAAACATAAATCAATCAATGGAGGTGAGATAAATATATACAGATACATAGATCAGAGATAGATGGATCATATATAGTATGTATTAAGTTTGAAAAATAAGTAAAATGGGTAGTTTTGGAAATAAACCAAAAAATTTAATAAATTTTTTTAATTTTATTTAATTAAATCTAAATTTTAAAAAGTGGGGCATGAATAGATCAGTAAGGGGTACGCCAATAGCACCACTATATATAAACAGACTTTTAAATTAACTATATTATCTATATTTTTTTATTCTTTCAAACACACTTTAGACTTTTATTTATTTTAAACATTAGATGTTCTTTTTTGTAAATATATATATATATATATATATATATGTATATATATATATATATATATATATTTATATGAGTCAAGCTAAATCAACTTAGATTTGTGACTTAAAATTTTGACTTTAAAATTTTAACCACCCATGTGCTCTTAATCTAATGGTTGAGATTTAAATGTATTTATAACAGTTGGATGAAGAGTACATGAGTTGTTGAGATGTTGAACTCAAAATTTTAAGCCACAAATTTAAGTTGATTTAGCTTGACCATATATATATATATATATATATTAGATGCTCTTCAATTTCATGGAACACCTGTTATTTTATTTTTGAAATATCATTTAACATCTATCAACTTCCACATCAATTATGACTTGAAACAAATCTTGCATCCATACAACCCCCATCAACAGAAAATGGATCTCGAATAAAAAAAAAATCATAAAATAGGTTTTTAACTAAAAATAAATAACGAAAATGGAGTTTGATTTTGGAAAAACCGAGAAGAGCAAAGAAGTAAAGAAGAGAAAAAATAGTAAGAAAATTAAAGATAACAAAAAATTGGAAATAATAATAAAGTTGATTAAATAACATCATAATAATTATAGTTGGAGTATACTTACAAAAATTCAATTCAATATAATTAAAGAAATGGTATTTTTGAGATTAAGTGGGGTTTATTTACAAATTAGAGATTTTTTTTTAAAAATTTTTGATAGGTGTAATTACGAAAGGTGTGTAGATAAATTTTTTTATGGGTACCATTATCACCACTTTATTTTTTTTTAGAAACTGAAAATTTGAAAATTTGAAATTTGGGGGCCCGTCGCAATTGGGGGTCTTAGACTGTTGCCTCATGGGCCTACCCTATGGGCCAGCCATGCATATAGTCTTGAACTTTTTTTTTTAAATTCCAAATTATTTGTGACCTTTTTAAAAGTGACCAAATTGATCATCATATTTTTTTCAAAGTATCAAAATGGTCCTTATCCTTTCAAAAACACCAACTGGGTCCATGTTTACCGATAATTTTAACTTTCGACTTTGATTGAAGTTTAGAAATTGCTTTAATACCCCTATTTAAAATTGATAAATTAATAATTAAAAAAAAGTTTTTTTTTTAAAAAAAGGTTACCGGTGGAGGTTCTCAAATCGAGGAGGCCTCCTCCTAATAAGTTTAGATATTTGTGTAAAATAATGCCTTGATTATATTCATCGATATGAGAAGTATTTATACAAGCTACATCCTTAACAGAATAGGAACTTTAATCACATATGGAAATAGATACAAGAAATATACACTCTCCTAATTCTACACGTCATCTAACAATAGTGAGCTAGTTGTCTTATTGTAAATCTCTATTGCTAATATTCCCCCGCAAGATAGAGCTTTCGGCGAGGACGCCTATCTTGGACCGATGAATGTGGAACTGCTGGCGGGAGATAGCTTTGGTGAGAGAGTCAGCAAGCTCCTTGGTACTGACATGAGCTACACGCAGCTGGTTGTGAGCAACTTGATCCCAAACAAAAAGAAATCGATAGCAACATGCTTCATGCGGCTGTGGAAGATAGGATTTGCACAGACATAAGTGGCACCTAAGTTGTCACAGTAGATGACAGGAGTGGCAGGAACTTGTAATCGAAGTTCACGGAGAAGGTGACCAACCCAATTGAGCTCTGCAGCAGCTGAGGCGATGGCGCGATATTCTGCCTCTGTGGAAGAGCGAGCAACCGTGTGTTGCTTCTTGGAGCACCAGCTGATGGCGTTGAGCCAAGGAACACAATGTACGCCGTAGTGGAGTGCTGATCATCAGGATCACCCGCCCAATCAGCATCGGCAAATGCATGAAGGTGAAGAGGGGAGTTGCGGGATAAGAGGAGACCATGATCAAGGGTGCCTTTAAGATACCTTAGCACCCGTTTCACAGCATGCCAGTGAGTTGTTGTCGGGCGATGCATGAACTAAGAGAGCTTGTTCACCGCAATGGAGACATCCGGCCGAGTAAGTGATAGATACTGAAGGGAGCCAAGAACTTGCCTGTATTGAGTGATATCCGTGGGAGCACTGCTATTATTTAGCTTCAAGGATTCAGAGAGAGAAAGCGGTGTCGAAACCGGCTTGGACTCAAGCATGGTAGTTTTGACTAGTAGATCGTGAATATACTGTTGCTGATAGAGGAATATACCAGTTGGAGAGTGGTGCGCCTCTACACCAAGGAAAAAGGAGAGAAGACCAAGATCTTTCAGGGAGAACCGATGAGCCAGAGTGGAGATGAAGTCATGGACCTGAGAGTCAGAAGAGCCAGTGACTATGATATCATCAACATAGACGAGAAGATACAATGTGTGTCCAGGACGGTGCCGAACGAAAATAGATGCATCACATGTGGAATTAGTGAACCCGGTTGCTAACAGAAAAGTGCGAAGTTCAGTATACCAAGCACGTGGAGCCTGTCGGAGACCATAGATTACCTTCCGGAGTTTGCACACATGTTGCGGCTTGGCGGAATGGATGAAATCTGGTGGCTGTACCATGTATACGTCATCTGTAAGAGTTCCCTGCAAAAAGACATTATTGACATCCAGTTGGCGCAGAGGCCAACCATTAGTGACATCAATTGTTAGAATACGACGAACTGTGACAGGTTTCACTACAGAACTGAATGTGTCAGTGAAGTCGACACCGGGGTTTTGATGGAAGCCTTTAGCCATAAAGCGGGCTTTGTATCGAGCCATAGAGCCATCCGGGTGACGTTTGATGCGAAAAATCCACTTACAACCCACCACATTTTGTGACGGATGAGGCGGAACTAAATCCCACTGTGGCATTTTGCACAAGAGCAGCATACTCTACACTCATGGCTTGGCGCCATTCCGAGTGCTTGCGGGCTTGCATCAGGCTAGTTGGTTCGATTTGCGGGGGAGTATGGGAAGAGGCGTGAAGGTCAAAAATTGGTTTAGGTTTGAAAATATGGTTCTTTGATCGGGTTTGAATCACTCTAGGGGGAGTGTCAAGTGGTGTCGCGGGTGAAGTAGCTTGATGGACATGGTCAAGCGACTGATAGGTGAGTGGGGTTGTGTGTGTAGCCAGGTTGGGTGGCTCTATTGTTTGTGGTGGGCTGGTTTGATCTGGGGTTGACACGAATATTGGAATTGTTTCATATGGAACGGTGTCATGGAGTGGAGATAAGTCATTGGAGGTTTGTTATTTGCTTTGTGATCAGACCTGACAACAGAGCGAGGAGACCTACACAAAGAGTCGACGCTGGTAGGTGGCTGTGGAGACATGCGGCTGACAGTATTTTTGAAAGGAAATTCTGTTTCGACAAACATGACATGACGAGAGATAAATACTCGATTGGCAAGTCGATCAAGACACAGGTAGGCATTATGTTCAGAGGAGTAACCAACAAAGACACATGGTTTGGAACGGGGTTGTAGTTTGTGAGACGTATATGGCCGTAGCCAAGGGTAGCAAAGTGATCGGTCTATTTATATACATATTTTAGGTCCCCATTTCTTATTATTTATTCTTTGTTCTTGAGTGAAATTAGGTATTTTATGTGTTTGTCGAGCATTTATAGGTCACATTCTATGGAAGAGGTGTTAGAAGTTATTTTGAAGAAAAGGAGCAAAAAGCTGAATTTCGGCCAGTGCAGATCACCCAGATTGCGGGCCCCATATCTCTCTCCTCGGTTTGAATTGTGTGTCCTACTACCTATGGATGGAAAGCTCTGGAAGTCTAGTTTCCGGCGCACTTTTCGGATCACAATTCCGATATTCCTAGAAGATGTTGTGCCCAATTTAGTAACCGAATGTCGAGCTGGAGAAGCTGACAGCGGGCCAGACCGCGATTCGTGCAATTTCATACCTAGCAGTCTACGTGGCGGTACATATCAGTACAGCACTGCGGTGCTGACCGCGGGGGACCTGCGGAGCGACCTAGGCAGCAGTTTTGACGTACTTTTGGTGGATTCCATTCCGAAGTGGTCCAGAACTGTTCCAAAACTTCCCAAATCAAATTCTAATGATTTTATAAGATCAAAACATGTTTGGAAAACTTCCTAAACTCAAATTAGGAGACAATTATCAAGAAAGGAAATCTAATTTAGGAAAATATTCCAATTCCTTCTCTCATTCTACTTTCCTACTTTGTGAGTTTCCTACAACAAAGCAAATTGGGAGTTCACAAGGAATTATCACCTATAAATATCATGAGTTTCTTGAAGAGGAGAGAAGCGAAGGGAGGTCCCAAGCCACCAAGGGGGCCGTCCCCCATCACTCCATCACCACACATCACCTCAAGACCCATCCATCCATTGTAGAAGAAGACGAAGAAGACAAAGAAGAATTGGAGGAGCTCTTTGATGATCATCTCGGGTTTTCTCTACTCAATCTCTTTTCTTTTCTTTTTCTATGATGTGTAACTAATCCCAAAACTAGGGAATCAATGTGAACCTTTTGTGAATGCTCATGAATGGAATAATTATTATTTCATCAATTAAATTCTTGATTTATTCATTGTTCTTAATTGCTTGATCCTCATTAGTTTTAATAATTATTCACACCTTGACCATAGGGTGAACAATTGTTTGGCATGATTTTAGGGTTAAGACTATCTGAGAATTAGGGTTAGAGTATAGACCAAACCTAATCTTGATTAATGCTCTTTTGAATGAATGAATTTTATCTTTAGCATAGGCCAAACAAAGTATAGAATTTGGTTCTTAATTCTTGAGCTTAAAGGGTTTCCGATCACTGTTCACACCGTAGACCAATGGTGAATAGTGGTTGGGAGCACGTGACTCATCCCATGACCATACGGTAATAGTCACATTAAAGACAAAGAATGAACCCTAGAATTGATTGAATCTTGTTTACAAATTAATTCCATACATTGAGTGTTCATAATTGGGGATCATTGATGACTTAGTGTTTTCTTTCCATTGATCACAAACACCATTCTTTTTAATTGCTTTCTTAATTTAGTTTAGTTTAATTCAAATCTCAAACAAATCTTTGGTTACTTTTAGTTTAACTTTAATTAAAATTAGTTTTCAATCAATAAATCACTTTTCCTCGTGGGAACGATCCTTACTTGTCACTGTGCTAATCTTCACGATTTGTGCACTTGCGAGTGAGTATATTATAACACGATTTTACACCATCACAAAGACAACTGAATACACGTAATTTGTGATAGTTCGGGTCTTTGCCAAAGAGAATACGGTATGGATTTTGGTGGTTGAGAACGTGAATATGCATGCGATTTATCAAGTAAACCGCGGTTTAAAAGGCCAGTATTTGAGAGGTAAGGACGCATGGTGAAGCAGGGTCAATGCCGTTTCCACCACATGTCGATGTTTACGTTCAGCTGTGCCTACATGCTCAGGTGTGTGTGGTGGAGATTTAAGGTGTTGGATTCCCATATTTTGTAGGTCATGGCCAAGAGCTTGGGCCTCCCCACTACCATTGGAGTATACAGTTTTGATTTTAGAATTGAAATTTTTTTCAACTAGAGCCCTAAATCGACGAAAGACCTATGGAAAGTCAGATTTATTTTTGAGTGGATATAACCAGGTGTACTTAGAGAAATAATCTACAAATATGACATAATAACGAGAGTTATCAAATGAAGAAATATGAGCCGGACCCCAGACATCAGTAAATAAAATCTCTAATGGTTGATTGCTTATCAAAGTTGATTTACCAAATGGTAATTTATGACTTTTATTACATAGACAGGCAGAACAAGAAGAAAACAGAGACCCAGACTTGGTGACTGGAAGGTTGTGAGATTGTAGGAGTTTCTGGAGGACTTGAATAGACAGATGTCCTAGACGGCAGTGCCTATGCTGACGGGGAGGCGACAGGTTGAACAGACGCGGAGTATAGGTGGACTTTCGACTTTGGTTGACTGAACTTCGGCCAAACATAGAGATTTCCTTTATTCTGGCCTCGGACCAAGGATGTCCCTCGTAGTCAGATCCTTCACAAGAAAATAGTCAGGAAAAAATTCAATAGATGTGTTATTGTGATAGCAAAATTGAGATACTGAGACAAGGTTATGAGATAGTTTAGGAGAACACAAGACATTTTAAGGCGAAATGAGTGATCAGAATTATGTAATGAAGTAGAGCCAGTGTGTGTGATAGGAATAGTTTTACCGTCCCCAAGCAGGATGTCTTCCGGACCACCATAGTCAGAATGCAATGACAAGTTCTGGAGATCTGATGTCATGTGGTGGGTAGCACCTGAGTCCAATATCCAATTTGCATTGTTGCGTGAACCAGGTTGTTGTTCAAAAGTCATGTGGTTTGATTGAGGCCATTGTTGAGCTGCTGGTGGTGGACGGGAACGACATGTGTGGGCTGTGTGCCCAATTTTGTCACAAAGCTGACATATCGGCCGATTGTGGTTGGGAGATGGCTGTGTGCGCCACTGATACAGCTGAGTTTGTGGCGAGCTGTGTTGCAGACCTGTGTTGGATGAATTGTGGTGAGAAAAAGCTGTTGGAATTAAAGCCACGACCACCCTGTGTGCTGCCAAAATTCTGGTACTGACCAAGAGAATTGTTGTGGCGAAAAGGTTGGTGCTGTCCATTATTGTTAGAGGAGTTTCCTTGTTGTCCACGACCTCGCCGATTAAAGGTTCGTTGGTTGAATTGAGTTGTTATTGTAGGACCAGATTTTTTTGATTCCTCACGACGAAGGTAGGCCTCATGATCAAGGAGTTTGTCATAAAGTTCTTCAAAGGAGATATGAGTGTCACGGGCTCGAATGGCCGAAGCAAGAGGCATGTAGGCCGATCCCAGTCCATTCAATGTATGTACGACGATCTCACCATCATTAACAGGGTGACCAATCAATTCAAGATCGTCAATGATTGTCTTGATCCCTTGCATATAGTCTGCTACAGACTTATCATCGAGGCTAACATTAGTCAGTGAGTCAAGTAAACCGAGTTTTCGAGCATTGGATCGGTTAGCATATGCAACTTCCAGTTTTTCCCATGCTTGAGCAGAGGTGGTGGAGCGGGTGACAATGGATTGTGCAGCTCCCATGCAGGAAACTTGAATCGCATGGAGGAGCAGTCGATCTTGATAGAGCCAGAAATGATAATCCGGATTGGCTGTGGAGGCTTGAGCATTGGTGTCAGTAGGAGCCGGAATGGTTTCAGAGGGACACGGTTTGGTACCGTCTAGATATCCCATAAGACCATAGCCAAAAAACAAGTTTTCAAATTGGGATCGCCATGCTACATAGTTCCCCCCTTTTGTGAGTTTGATAGGAACTTGAGTGGAGTTGATTGCAATGAGAGACGGTGGTTGATTGTTGTTGATTGTTCCCATGAGAGTGACTTGCGGAAGAGAGGTGGAGGCGGAAGAGGTAGATACAGTTGTGCTAGAAGAAGACATGGTGACGGCTGGTTTAAAGTTGTGGAATAGAAGAAAAGAAAATTTGAAGATTTTAGGGTTTTAGGATCTCAAGCTTTTTCTTAGCTTTGCTTTGATACCATAATAAGTTTAGATATTTGTGTAAAATAATGCCTTGATTATATTCATCGATATGAGAAGTATTTATACAAGCTACATCCTTAACAGAATATGAACTTTAATCACATATGGAAATAGATACAAGAAATATACACTCTCCTAATTCTACACGTCATCTAACAATAGGGAGCCAGTTGTCATCTTGTAAATCTCTATTGCTAATACCTCCCTCCTCCCTAGACATGACGGCAGTTCGGTTCGAACCGGAGAACCGAACCGGAACCGCCGTCAGAGAACCGGAATCGGAACCGAAAAAACCGGTTCAGGTTCTCAGAACCGGACCGGAATCGGTCCGGCCCGGTTCCGGTTCCGGTTCGCTTCAACGAGGTTCTGGTCTGGTTCGAACCGTCCGGTTCTTCTTTTAAATATATATATATATTTTTAAAATAACCGTTGGAGGCCCAACGGTCCGCTGACGTCAGCAGGCAGTTGGGCCTCCAACGGTTCATGTTTTTTTTTTTTTTATATATTTTTTTATTTTCTTTTAATTTTCTTTTCTATAAATACCCCTACCCCTCCATTCATTTTTCCTCACTCCAATTTCCTCAATTCTCTCTAATTCTCAATTCTCTCTAAACTTTCAATTCTCCAAGTCTCAATTCTCAAACTCCAAGTCTCCAAGTTTCAATTTATATTATTTGCAATTACTAAGTTAGTAAGTTTCCAATTTATTTTATTTACAACTACTTAGTTTCTAATTTTATTTTATTTGCAATATTTCTTATTTCAAATTTATTTAATTTGCAATTAGTCAATTACTAAGTTTCCAATATCATTTATTTACAATTTATTTTATTTGCTATATATTCCAATTTATTTTATTTGCAATTTATTTTATATCCAATTTATTTTATTTACAATATATTTTATTTGCAAATTGCAATTACTAACTACTAAGTTTCTAATTTTCTTCCAAATTTATTTCCAACCATTTAATTATTTTTTAAATCAATTTTTTAACATTTTTTGTTTAAGGAATTTTACAATTCAATTTTTAAAATGGCAAGTGGAAGTGGTGACGCTCCTAGACGCTCCATTTCGATGAAAGGTAAGGGTCGTATGACGGATAATCTCGGTCATGACGACCGTGCCTATCACGAGTATCTACAACAACAAGTCTATGCTGAAGACTTAGGCCTAAACTTTCCTCATTCTCATCCCTCTCTTAGAATTTCTGAACCCGATCTCAATGTCACCCCCATTTTGACAAGCCAATCAGAAAATATGCCTGATCTTGGCCATGATGGTGATGAGCATGATGACCCTGATCCCAACCCACATCAAGATTTTGATTTTTATCCACAGATGGAAGAAAAGTTACCGAAGCAGGTCAAATCTGATCTATTCGTACTCCATATGAAGAAAGTTACGAATGAAGATGGAAGCACAGTAGTGATTTGCAATTACTGCAAAAAAGTATTTAAATGGCACAAATCTGGAGGATATGGCTCATATCGGAAGCATATAACGAACTCACATCCAGATGCACATGCCAAATCGAGTTCACAATCTCAAATTCCCAGGTACGCTATCCCTAACCAACAATTATTTAAATATAGTGATGCAAAAAATAGAGAAGAATTAGCTAGAATGGTTGCAGTAGAACACTTACCATTTAGTTTTGGTGAAAAAGTTGGTTTTAATAATTATTGTCAACGAGCATTAAATCCTGCTGCATGTCGTGTTCCTAGAACCACGCTCACAGAAGCACTTGAAAACATTTATGAAAAAGAAAAGAAAATGTTGGAAATTTTTTTTGAAAAATATAATGGTCGTGTTTCCGTATGTGCCGACATATAGAGTGATCATTGGCGAATGCATTCATACATAGGTGTCACTTGCCATTATATGGATAATGCATGGGCTATCCAAAAAAGAATTCTTGCATTTAGAGTTTTTGATGAAAAACACACTGCTGCTAATATTTTTAGACATCTTAGAATTATTTTCACAGAGTATAAAATTGAGAACAAAATTTTTGCAATTGGTTTTGATAATGCTTCTAACAATACCGCTGCTATTCCTGCTTTAATTGAATTATGCAAACCTTATCTTGGTGGTAAATTTTTTCATCAAAGATGTGCATGCCATGTTTTCAATTTATGTGTTCAAAAAGGATTAAAAACTCTTGAACAGTTTATTCAACCTATTAAAGATGCCCTCTATTTTTTGTGGAAACATCCTTCTGTAATGAAATTATGGGCAGCATATTGTAAACAAAATGGTGAGCGTGCCATTAGATTTCCTCGTGATGTTCCAACACGTTGGAATTCTACTTATAAATTGCTTGCTAGAAGTTATGAATATAGGGATTTATTAGTTACTTTTATTCAATATCATGTTAGTCACATTAATCTTTATCAAAGTCATTGGGATGCTTGTAGCAATGTTTGTGGTTTGTTAAAAGTTTTTTATACTGCTACTAACAATTTATCTGGTGTTTATTATCCTACAACTAATTTATTTATTATTGAGAGTCTTAATATTCCTGGTGCATTTGCTCATTGTGAATCCGATTCAGAATTACATGAGTCTGTTACTGCTATGAAGGATAAATGGTTAGAATATTATAAGGAGTTTCCAAATATTTATTTGATTGCCTTGTGTTTTGATCCACGTTGTAAATTAGAAAGTTTGCCTGATTATCTTTCTGTTTATTATGAACAAGGTTTAAAAATAAATTATGATGTTGATATGTGTTGTGCTAGGGTTAAGACATTATTGTATGAATTATATGATGAATATATTAAAGTTTACGGTCCATCACTGAACATAGATGTTCCACAAACTTAAAATGTATCTCGTTCATCATCATCATCCTCTTCATTTGTTAATTTAGGGTATAATCTTTTATAAAAAAAAAAACCAAAAAATTACGAGGTTCTTCTTCATCAAGCTCCACCACATATTCCGAGTTTGAATCTTATATAAGTACCTCTTTTGGGTTCATAGAAGACACTGAAGATAAAAAATTTGATATCCTACACTGGTGGAAAGAGCATGAAAGGTACTTTCCAATCTTGGCTATGATAGCCAAACAAATCCTTTCAACACCAGTTTCTACGGTGGCGGTAGAACAACAGTTCAGTGCCGGTGGGAATATTTTAGACCCAAGACGTTCCCTTATGAGTCCGAAATCACTTCAGATACAAGCTTGTGTTGAAGATTGGACGAAGGCTCAAAATAGACAACAAGAAATCGATCAAGAGGAACCATACGATTTCTTTAAAGATGATCAACCGGCTGAAAGTCGATCGGATGATCATGGCAACGATTAGTCCACGTCTCCACGACTCGTCGACTCCACGCCAAATCCGCATCTCCAAACTCCAAAGTCCAAATCTACAATAAAAGGTAAGAGAACTACGTGGCCTTTGATTCCTCTAAACCCTTAAGAGGATACGTAGGCAACTTAATTGTGGTAAAAATTAAGTGCAAGACCAATTTTATTTTTTTTGGTTTTGTTTTATTTTATTTTATTTTTTAATTTGTCATTTATTTATTTAACTTTATTTTGCGGGTGACCCAATAAAATACATTTACCAATTATATTTCTACATAGCTAATTTTTTTAATGAAATATGATATAAAAAAAAAAGGCCGGTTCCGGTTCTGAACCGGCGGAACCGGAACCGGAACCGCCGGTTCCAAACCGGAACCGGAACCGTCGGCATGTCTACTCCTCCCTGATCCCCGATCTGGTTTCCCAAATCGTGGAAGACCTCATCACTTGAATATAGCAACACTCATCACTAATTAAAACATTAAAAAATAAACTAAAATGAAATACAAGCATACAGATTTACAGATTATGACTAAAAAAAAAAACACTATTGTCCACCGACAATTAAGTGCAATAATATGAACATTAAAACCTATTATAATTCTTTTTTTCAATTGATTGAAATCCCAATGAAGCGATTCGAATTCTAGCCCCTTTTCTCTAATTCTTCATATAACACAGCACAATTTTCTCTAGTTTTCTCACCAACCACACAAACACAACTTAGAAAACTAAATTCACCAAACACCATCAAGATAGTTTCGTTTTAATAAGGGATATAATCATTTTCTCCTTTGTAGTTTGTCATATTAGACACTTTGCCCCTTCTAATTTCAGTAATGGCCAATCTCCCCCTGAAAACCAAAATATTAGACATTTTATCCCTTGCCGTTAGGAATTCCGTTAGACTAGTACTTTGACTGTCAAAAAAATCAATTAAAAGACATTATTACCTTTGAACATATGAGTTATATCCCCTAGTGATACCACTGATTGATATTTAAAAAAAAATTAGAATCAAAATATAAAAACTAATAAAAGTCTTAAAAAACTGAATTGAAAATAAATAATAAAAAAAATGGATCACCACAGTCCAAAAAAAAAAAATTCAGTATTAAAAAAAACAATTCAATATTTCAAAATAAAAAATAATAAACAAATCAACATAGTTCATCACCATCATCTCCAGATTCATCCCATTTCATCATCATTTATGAGAAGGAGAGATAAACTCAGATTGGTTGAGAGAGAGAGAGAGTTTTCAAAAGTCAAAACACGATTTTGTGTGTGTGTGTGAAAGAGAGAGAGAGAGAGAGATATTTTTATAATATTGTTTTAGTTTTTCTACAATTATATTATTCTATTATTCTATTATTCTTTATATTAATGTTTTTTAAATAAATTTTTTATTTTTACATTTCATTCTTTATATTAATGTTTTTTAAATAAATTTTTATTTTAAATTTAATTCTTTATATTAATGTTTTTTTAAATATTTTTTTTTAATTTTTATTTTTAAATCTGTTTTTTTAAATAATTTTATTAGTTTTTATTTTTTTATTTTTGATTTTTTTCTTTAAAAGCAATTAGTGGTATTATTAGGAAGCATAACTCATGTGTTTAGGGGTAATAAGGTCTTTTAATTTATTTTTATATGGTCAAAGTACTAATGTAACGGAATTCCTAACGGTATGAGGCAAAATATCTAATATTTTGGTTTTTAGATGAGAGAATGACCATTACTGAAATTAGAGAGGGCAAATTGTCTAATATGACAAACTACATGGGGGAATGATTATATCCCTTTTAATTATAAAATCGAAATAGAACTTACAGTTGGAGAGCTTCTAGAAACTTGGCATGCTCTTGATCAGTCCACCTCTCTAGACTTGGTAATCGTATACGGTTTCCATATCTTCTTATTCAGATCTGCTGCAAACGACATGGAGGTCGATCTGGGTTTTCCCACCCACGCCCTCCTAGATCGTGGAGGCCTCATCCTCATACAGGTTTTCCCACACAGATCCAACTAGATCATAGATGATTCCTCCAAGATCTCAACTCCAGTGATCTTTTCAACTTAAGAAGATCGCCGGAATCTACCTCCGGCAGTGGAGGTTATTTTGTTTTAAATTAAATATTATTTTTATATTTTATTATTATTTTCTATTAGGAAATGATTTTACTTTTTATTTTTATTTTAGTTTTTAGTTTTGATTTTGTTTACACATTATAAAAAGACTAACATAACCCTGGCCAGTTAAGTTTGATTAATGGAAAGTTAACAAAGAGACTAATTTGGTACGTCAATAAAAGTTAGGGACCAATTTAGTCATTTTTGTAAAGGTCACAAACAACTTGGAATTTTTTTTTTAAAAGTCCAGGACTAATTTGGTAATTGCCCATTTGAAATTAAATCATCCTTTGCACAAAACAATATATATATATATATATATATATATATAACACTCTTATCATGTTGAATTTTGAAAGTATCACTGGATTAATAACTTAAGTTTAAACGGCACCAAAGGATTAAAATAATTCAATCTCCTTCTTTTATTATATTTGTGCTATTTTTTGGCTGTATATATATAAAAAAAAGCTTTCATTGATGGAGGACCACCATCCATCAATGGAAATGAAAAACCTCCAATGGAGGTTGTAATCGACCTCCAATGGAGGTTGAATTGACCTCCAATAGAGGTCTCAATGAAGAAGAAAACCAAAAAATTTCTATTGGAAAATTTTATTTTTGTTTAGAAAGTCTTGAAAAAGTCTCGAAAACCTCAAAAACAAATCTCGGAAACTACCGAAAAGTCTCGGAAACTATCTAAAAAGTCTCTAAAACAGCAAAAAAAGTCTCGAAAAACATAAAAAACAAGTCTCAGAAAAAAAGCAAGTAACTTATTTTTGTGAGTGTGTTTTAAGGGTGTTTTTGTCAGATCCACAGTTTAGGTGAGTAAAACTTAAGTTATTAATTTGGTGGTAGTCTTAAAACCCACTCTTTAAAAATACCTTTAAAACATACTCACAAAATTAAGTCTCGCTCTTTTTTTTGAGACTTATTTTTTATGTTTTTCGAGACTTATTTTGGTGTTTCCTAGACTTATTTTGGTGCTTCAGAGACTTATTAGGTAGTTTCCGAGATATTTTGGTAGTTTCCAAGACTTTTTGATAATTTCCGAGGCTTTTTCAAGACTTATTAGGTAGTTTCCGAGATATATATATGTATATTTGCAATTTTCGAGACTTTCTGGGTAAAAATGAAAATTTTTAATTTTTTTCTGGTCATCTTCTTATCGAAACTTCCATTGGAGGCCGATTTCGACCTCCTTCATCTCCATTGGTCCTCAATCAATGGAGGTTTTTGAAGAAAAAAAAAACCCTAAAAATGGCACAAATATAACAAAAGAAGGAGATGGGGTTATTTTAGGTGGAAATTGCTGGAAATGACCACATACAACATGAAACTTCTGTTTGTAACCATAAACGAAAATTTAATTGTTAATAACCATTTTTGAGAAATAACTTGAATGCCCTCATATAAAAACCATCCCAAAAAACACACTCTCTCTTTTTCTCTCTTTCTTTCTCTCTCATCCCCTCTCTCTCCCTGATTTCCCTCTCCCCGTCAAAACCAAACCGTGAAACTCATCGTCGGCGTCGTCGCCGTCAAAATCGAACCATGTAAATCGTCGCTGGCGTCCTCTCTCTTTCCCCGAACCTCTCTTTCTCTCTTCGCGATAGCACCATCGTGCGCTGCTTGGCTTCGCGAACCAAGCGACATCGCCGTCGTGCCGGCGTGCTTGGCATGGGCTTCACGACCGTCCAGCAGCGCCTTCGAGCTCCCCTTCCACCGGTGATGTGATCTGCAGAAAAAAAGGGAAGAAAAACCTAAACCTGAACATTTCAAGTTTCAACATTTTAATTTAGTCAAGATTTCAAGTTTCAACATTTATGTTTTTAGGCAAGATTTCAAGTTTTTGAAACATTTCAAGTTTTTAGTCATGATTTCAAGTTTGGTTTCAAATTTTAGTCATGATTTCAAATTTGCTTTCAGGTTTTTAAAAAATAAACTAAGTTCAGGGGTACTTTTGTAATTTATGGACACACACTGAATTTTTTTTTTAAAAGTGGTTATTAACAATTAAAGTTTCAAAAGTGGTTACTAACGAAAGTTTAATGTTTCCGATGACTATCTTTGGTTTTCTCTCTTATTTTAGTTCTTTGGTGCTATATAAACTTAAGTTATTAATATTTTAATACTCTCCAATTCAACATGAAAAGAGTGTCATTTCTTACCATTTCCATATTTAATGTTTCTATTGATACACTTCTAACTACTACTACTCAATGTGACTTGACGATAAAAGACGTACATTCAACTTGAGTGAGACTCGAATCTATAATGTTAATTGTGTGGTTGTGAGCCAAGGGCATACAATTGAGTGACTGACCAACCAAATTTTGTTATCATTTTAGATTTTTAGAGATATTCCTTTTTTTCTTTCTATTAATTATTACAATAGTTAATGTAAATGTGAATTAGATAGACGCCTCCCTCTCAAGTCGATCTCACCCACCCACCACGAGAGTGAAATTCGATTCCATCAACTCTTGGACGACAAATTTTTTTTTTTTGGTTCCGTCTTTTATTAATTTTTATTTGAAAATAAGAAATTAATTTTCATATTTTAAGGGTCTGAAAACGAGTCTAATAACAATAACTGCGGTACTCCAAATTAAATGTATGAATTTTGATGGATTTCACAGATTCAGTATATTTTAAATAGATTCCATATATTTTAAATAGATTTTGTTAAAGTTTTATATAGAATTTGTTGGACTTTTATATAGAATTACATGGAATTCAATGGATTTTTATGATTTGCCTTGAAAAAAAAAATATTTGATTGTTTTTTTTTTGAAGCATGATATTTAATTGTTGATCATATAATAGTTTGAGACATTCATATATATATATATATACATATATATATATATATATATATATATATATATATAATAGTTTGAGACTCAAACCTGAGACATTGTCAACCTTTTTTTTATTAATTTTAATTATTAAGGTTAATTATTGGATATTTTTTGAGATAATTACCCTGGTGACTACCCATTTGGTTGGGTACTATCAAAATGACCATTAAATGAAGATTTCGTTTTAAAATGACTATCTTTAACAAAGAATGTGACACTAATAATCATTCTGTCACACTCGGCCGTTAACTTTAATATGAATTGTTGTTAAAGGGGTAGCATTTTAGCAAATTTCTCTAGAATTACCAAAATATGATAAAGAGTCCCAACTAATCCGGAGTCTTGAAGATTTCGGTGTACCAAGTACATTCCAAAATATACAACTTTGTCACAACTTTTTTTTTTTTTTTTAGTTTCTCTCAACTTTTTTTTTTCATAAAAAAAAATGGCGATATCGGAGGAATCGACCGTGAATTCGAAGATATCTTTGCCTGATTCGTACTCAACCGTCATTCTTGGTTGTACCTTTGACTCTTTACACGACGGCTATAGACTTTTTCTCAAGGTACCTCTCTGTATCTCATTTTTTTTTCTCATTTTATTGTTTTTTTTTCCTTCCTAGTTGAATATTTTTTTTGAAAGTGAACAAACTAGGCAATAGCCGAGCTGTCCAGAGATCGAATTGTGGTAGGAGTCTGTGACGGTCCGATGTTGACTAATGATCATACCGATAAATACACCTTTTGAGGTTTTTATTTCCTATCGTTTGCTTTTGTTTTCGAGCATATTTTGGTATATAATATGTTTTGTGAGCATTGTGTATGTTATATCCTTTAAAATAAGGTGTTGAGCAAAATTAAAGAGTTTTGGAGTTAGAATAGCTGAAATTGGAAATCTTCGTGCAGTACACTCAACTTTGGAGGGCCATATTTCCCTCCTCTGATAGAAGTATACTCAACTTTGGAGGGCCATATCTCCCTCCTTCCGATCGAACTACATTGCCCATTACCTATTTTTCGAAAGCCCCGGATGTCTTCTTTCCAAAAAACCTCCGCGAGATGGCCAGATGGACCATCCAGAGGAAAGGCCTGTTTTTAGCCAATTTTCAGCCACTTTTGAGGGGTATTCTTGTCTTTTCACACCCCATTACATACCCTAACTTCCAAGCACTATATATACCCCAATTTTCTCTCATTCTTTAGACTTCTTCTCTCTCTCTCTCTCTCTCTCTCTCTCTCTCTCTCTCTTTCACACCCCCTTCTCACCCTTCTCTCCATCTCTTTCCTCTCCATCTTCTTCACAAAAATAAGAAAGAGACTAGCTCCCATGGAGGATTCTCCTCCATGGGAGCTCACCATACACCTCCACCACCTCATTTTAGACATCTTTCACCATCTTAGAGTAGTTTACAAGAAGAAAAGAGTGGTCTTAGGACCAAAAACGAGCTAGGAAATCAAGGAGGGCTTGGAGGATTTTTCTTCAAGGGTTGTCTCCTTTAAACTCATTCTTTTTGTATAACTTGTTTTCTTTGATGTAATCACCAATTTGGGAATATTGTAAACCTACACTTATTGCAATATATGTATGATTGTTCTTAAATTTGTTTGGGTTTTGTTCTACTCTTTGTTTATCCATGGATTAATTCTCTTATTGTGATATTCATGTGTGTAGAGAGTCTAAATTGATATGTGTCCATGAAAGAAATTATGAGTAGAGTAATTTAATTTAGGGGTAGTGTAATTTAGCTTCCCATGATTGTTGATTGATTAATGGATGACTCAAAATACCATGTTTGAATGATTAAAGAAATTGAGTTTTAGCTCTAGAGAGTGGAAGAAGCTTGGTTGGTGCATATTCATGCTAAATTAGGCTTGGCTCAATATTCCTATTCTTAATGGGTCTTTTTATTAATGCACAATTGCTCTCCCATGGCTTGGGTTGGGTAATGAATTGATTTTGGAAAAATTCTCAAATCAAGAGAATAAACCCCTAACTTAAATTGAATGGTCTTAATGATATAACATTCACTTTGTTTCATGTAGTTGTTGGTAAACTTGTTTCCATTTTTAGCCATCCTAAGGAGATTGGTAAAACCGAATCCTTGGCTTAGTACCACCGAATTCCTCTTGTGTGTGTGTAATAATATGGATATTTAGTGTGCTTAATGCTTTCACTCGGTTAGCCACCTTGTGAATGACATTTAGGCTGTGTGTTATATATCGCGTGGTTCACATTAACATGCTTAGCGTGGTATCCTCTACATTTGACCAATAAGTTGAGAGATCACTAGGCTTGCGTGTAGAGCTCGTGTGTGTGTCCCACATTCCTTAATGGATTCATGCATATGTATGGATGCAATCTCTATGCGCTCGAGAGAATGTAGAGATTAATTAAGGGGACACGAGCATATAACATACGTGTTGTACATGTATCTCATATTCTTAATACTTTCACTTGGTTGTCATCCCGTATTTGGTTAGCCGAGTGGATGGATTATTGGCTGTAGTATGGCCCACGCGGTTGCGCATTACATGTCCGATTAAATGTCTTATGTATATGACCAGAAAGTGAGAGTATCACTAGGCTGGCGTACATGGCTCTTTTATGTGTGCCACGACACTTAATGAATCCATGCTTTGTATGGATGCGATCTCTAAGACAACGAGAGAGATTAGAGATAAATTAAGGGGACACGAGCCTATAACACATACTTGCACATTTGAGGGACTAGGTGAGTCTAGTGCTTAATTAAGAGGATTTTCACGGTTGAGTCATTTCCCTAGCGTATCCACATTTCATGCATCTCTCCATTTCACCCTATCATTGTAAATATTATATTTATATAATTTATTTCGTTATATTTTTATTTACTTTTCTACAACACACGAGTCCGTTCGGCGTGTTGTATAGTTAGAACTAAAGACGGTCGATGAATCCCACATCCTTATGGAATGATACCCTCGCTTGCCACTTTACTAGTTTTCATAACTATTGAGCACATTGCGTAGGACTTTTTATAAATATTTTTTTGGGATCCGCAATTTCCTAACGACAGAATAGCGGGCATCAACTAACAAACAGGTATTTTCTAGTTTCATTCATTTTTAATTATCAAAATTTGTATTTTCATTTCCCTTTGAGAAAATTGCAGGAAATGAACTAAAAATTTATGGGTTTATTATTTGTAGCAACATCCAAATATTTACTGTACTTATCACATTTAGAGGTGAACCGACAAAATTGCCCTCCCATTTGTCTTTAATTCACCACCCAAATTTTCCTCTCTTTCTCTCTTCCCCGCCTACATTTCAAAATCGGTTGAATCATCTCTCTCTCTCCTCAAGAAACCTAGGTCTCTTCAACCGAAACCCAGCAACTCCTCTCTCTAAAAATGAAACCTTAAAACCGTACGACATTATTTTCCTCCCTCTCTTGAAGTAGATTCGGAGCCGAACGACGTTATTGAGGGTATGTGACCCTTTCCCACAAACAAAATTTTACAAGAACGATGTTTGATATAAAGATTGAGAGAGTAGATTCGATTTGGAATGCTACTGATTGTTTTTGTTGATGTTACATGCCAATTATGGGGCTTTTAAAAAAAAATGAGAATTCGTTTTTCATTTTAGTTTATTCTCTACCTTTGAGACTTCTGGAAATTGTTGATCGGTATGTTTTGGAGTTTTAGAAAATTTGACTACTTTGGAGACTTTTCGGCATGAATATAAACCATAGATTCCTTTAATAATTGCTAAGCAATTGACAAGGACTTAATACTACTTGGTTTTCTCATTTGTAGTCTTTTCTTTGCAGGGCGTTTGTAGAGAAGAACTACAAGAATATGAAGACTTCAAATCCCAAACTTCCAATCTTGATAGTTGATACGCGAATGCAGTGGTATTGAGCCCCAATTATTGTCCAGATATGGTATCACTACTCTTCCCGCATCTTGCATTCTGATTTCTGCCCTCTTCTTTTCTAATTTTTCCATTATGTTTTATTCTGTTCTGCATTAGACATTGGGTTTCAATGTTCTTAACATCCAAGTATTTGAAAGTTTTAAGAAATTTAATATTGAGTCATCTTCCATGTTTTTCCCCAAAAGAATGGAAAATATCAAATGTTAATGAGGGGAAAAGAATATGGATTTTGGATCATTTAGTTAAATATGATCGGTTTTTTTTTTATTGTGATGGTATGACAATATAGGTGTTTCAAATTTATTTGTCTTTTTATTTGTTGAAAGGTTTATAGAAAGAAGGCTAGAAAAGCCAGGAAAACAACAGGGGACCAGAACAAACAAGCAACGGCCATCACCCACAAAAAACAACCGAAAACCACAAAGAACATGGAGGCTACACCTGCAGCAAGACAAGCCAAAAAAAAAAACTAACAGAAAGAAGCAACAATAGCACTGCAGCACCACATAAACAGACCCAAACAGAGCCTTCACAGTGAAAAACAGAGACACCAAATAAAGCCACCAGGTGACCGCTAGGCAACCTAGAACGAGTCCAATCAGCCCATTCCACAAAATCCCCAGCCTGAGTCGAGCCCATCTTCGCAAGACTATCCGCAAAGGAGTTGTAAATTCTCGAATCAAATACAACCTCCAAGCCACCAATTGCACTCAAACTGCTTCTGATGTCAATAATGGTGCAGGCATGCTCCACACTCCCAAAATCACTCTTAATCACCCAAGCAACCGCCACTTTGGAGTCACTAACCATTGTGATGTCCCGCCCTTGCAATTGCAAATTTGAATGACAAAGCTCTACCGCTTTTTTGATACCCAATAATTCTTCAGAATTAGAGTCTAAAATCCCCAGGAATTGGGAAAAGAGGCATAAAATCTTACCGTTCGAGTTTCTCAGAGCCCCTACAATATCAGTCGGGCCTGGTTTACCTCTCACATATTCAAATTTATTTGTCTTTGTTATACTGTTGCCACAACAAAATATAGACACAAACTTAACTACACATTTCAATCTTTTTTGTCTCCGGTACTCAGCTCACTTGATCTGAAATTGCATGCGTATCTACATAGACAAAGCTTTCTTGAGAGACCCTAGTAACCTTAGAGGAAAATTTGCATTCCTTGGGACTTCTAGGTCTTCTAGGAGTCTAGAGGACACACAAAAAGAAGATTGATGTTGGAATGCAACCTCAAATAGGCAGTGATTATTCTAGCTAGTAGCTTTTTTTTTTCTTTTGTGACACTTCAAAAAAAAGAACAAAAGAAAACGACAAGTGAAGCCCCTATTTACAGTTGTGTTTTTGTGTGTTATGTCATAGTGTTATATTTGATCGGCCTTTGATCACTTGGATTTTGGTCTGTCTATGAATCGGATCTTGTATATTGATTGCACTTTGTTTTTGTCTTTGATAGATATTCCCTTGTAACTATTGTATTGGAGGTAATTTGCCATTATGCTGTCAACTTGAAGGAGAAGGAGCAGAGTTTGTACATCTTGTAGACAATCCGGTAACAATCGACGAAATTGTCAGATCCTTAACCCAATCAACAAAGGAATGTGACGCAGAACGGAAGTTCTAGGGTCACCAGCGTAACCCTAACAGTAATATAAACTGGAATCCACCAGAAAAAGAATTGAAACTAAATTGTAAAATATATTGAATACCTTGACACTGATAACAAAAAGCCTTAAATAGACTCAGAAAACCCTAAAAACAGCAAAAGACTAAAATATCCTCATCTAAATAAAAAACGGAAAACAAATAAAAAAAACACGAAAATCTTCGGTTGCCCGACAACCTAACTTAAACAGCTCCATTGAGGGAGTAAATGACGTCAACCGGGCTAGCCGAAAACCTATGGAGCTCTGAAAACCCTTTCCGAAAACATAATATAATAGGAAATCTGACAACCGAGCTAAAAGTTACGCCCGTTTCTTTGGAGCACCTCTTTTGAACAATTTCCTATCCATCTCTTTTTCAAAGTCCAAAGCCAACTGTCCTACATCAGAATGCACCATCCACCCAACTAAACCGACCATGTAGACAGTACAAGTGCAACAAAGGTAGAGAAGAAGACCACAACATAGCAAGTTGTTCGTTGACAACGGAAGTAAAATTTTACAAAATTTATAATTTTTAATATAAAATTTTTAAATTTTTATTTATTTAGGTGGCCATGTCGCCTGTCAGCCACTCAGCCCTCCCCCTAGGCTTCGCCTATGTGACTATGAGATGCAGTGGGAAAATTCACAACACACCAATGAATAAAAGAAATTGGATAAACGATTCCGATTCGTTGATTCGAGCACGAATACCGAAAGTGAACCCTACTATTAATCTGTTGATCCGCGCACAGATTCCTGAATAATAGACTACAAATTCGTTAACCCTCGTAAAGACACCGAAAATGGATAAAAAGAGATACTCTCTCTCAAATTTTTATTAATCATCAAAAACTGAAATCCCTATTACGGTACATCGTGTTTAAATAGGAAAATAAAAACCTAAAAGAAACCTTAAATAACTAGTAAATCAATAAAATTATCAATTTTCCTATAAAAGAGACAATTGAGATAACAATGAAAATTAAAAATACTAGAATTTAAAAAACATATCTAATACGGAAATACGATTTGCTTTAATAAAATCAAATAATAAAATAATTAATTACCTAATTAGATACATAATAAATGGAAATAAAATAATATGTATTAACTATAGAAATATTTTTGAAATCTAAATATTCAAGAATATTTTCAATAATATCTCTTGTATCATTACTTGATGTAACTGGCAAAATTCACACAAAACCACGATCAATAGACAGAACGGATAACCGATTCGAATCTATTGATTCACGTACGAATACCGGATATGAATCTTACTATTAATCTTTTGATCCGTTTAATCTTTTGATCCGTTCACGGATACCAGAAAAATAGCTTCATATACGTTGATCTTCACAAAATACCGTAAATGGAAAATAAAGAGAAAAATCTCAATTTTTTTTATTCATTCAACAACTGATTCTCAAAACCTAATACAAGCTACTTAAATAATAAAAGCAACCCGAATCTCTTAGGATTCGATATCTCCTAAAATTCATAAACAAGAAAAGAATTCTAAAACTTCTAAACCTAATCTAATAAGGAAATTGGATTTGATTTAATAAAAATCAAATCATAAAATAATCAATAACCTAATTACATATAAAATAAAATTAAATGAAATAATAAGTATTAATTACAAAAATATTTTTAAAATAAAAAATCTTCAACAATATCTTTGATAATCTCTCCTGCATCATTCTCTTCAGGTTGGAGAAAATTCATCCTCGAATTTTGATTTCCTTCATCACACAAACCTGCATAAATTTTTTGAGTGCTAACAGTCAAGATTGTATACGACGAACTTTAAATCCTTCGATTCTTGTCATGATATCCATCCAATCGCTCCAATAGAATGAAACAAATTCATTAATCATCACTTTTGACAACAAAAGATAAACTGTTGAATCTTTACGGTGAGAAACGTGTGATTCAAAAATTAATCCACAAAACCAAAATTACTCACGGACTCTTTTTCAAATATCTCTTCATCAAAAACTGGTGACAAATTAAAAGTAACCAAAACATCTTTTGATACATAATCATCATCGAATAACAACAAATGACTGGATTCCTCCTCATCACTTTCTTCAAATTCACCATCACCACCCGAATTAGGGTTTATACCCTGAAACGGGTTTTGGTTGGCCATCAATGTCGCAAGCTGCTCCATTAATTGCGCAACCTGTTGCTCCAACTGTGCTATGCGGTTATGTTCATAGACTTCGGCTACAGGGATCCTGTTTGGTTGACGTCTCTTTGGCGGCATGTCGAGATCGTTCCGAGCGAACCAGACTCTGATACCAACTGATTCTTCAAACCCTGATACAATCTATTTAAAGGAAACAATTCGAAATCTCCTAGAATCCTAAAGATCCTAAACGAAACCGGGAAAGAATCCTAAATAAAAAGCTAAAAACAAATTCTAATAAAAAAAAGGAAAAACACACCTAATAAAATACATAATAAATGGAAATAAAATAATATGTATTAACTATATAAATATTTGTGAAATATAAAATCTTCTAGGATATCTTCAATAATATCTCTTCCATCATTTAATGATGCATGAGAGATTATCAAAGATATTGTTGAAGATTTTTGATTTTAAAAATATTCTTGTAATAAATACATATTATTTTATTTCCTTTTATTTTATATGTAATTAGGTTATTAATTATTTTATGATTTGATTTTTATTAAATCAAATCCAATTTCCTTATTAGATTAGGTTTAGAAGTTTTAGAATTCTTTTCTTGTTTATGAATTTTAGGAGATATCGAATCCTAAGAGATTCGGGTTGCTTTTATTATTTAAGTAGCTTATATTAGGTTTTGAGAATCAGTTGTTTAATGAATCGAAATTTTTTGAGATTTTTCTCTTTATCTTCCATTTATGGTATCTTGTGAAGAGCAACGTATTTGAAGCCTATTTTTCTGGTATCCGTGCGCAGATCAAAAGATTAATAGTAGGATTAATATCGGGTATTCGTGCACGAATCAACGGATTAGAATCTGTTACCTGTTCTGTCTATCGATTGTTGTTTTGTCTAAATTTTTCCCGCTACATCAATTGATCCGTTGGTTCTTGGAATGCCGGAAACAATCAGTTGACTCTTGGAATGCCGGAAACAATCCGTTGATGTAGATCGGAGAATCACACAAACGCCGATCGATAAAAATAGGGATAAGTGAATATGATCCGTTGATTCGCGCACGAATACCGGAAACGAAACCTACTATTATGCTGTTGATTCGCGCATGGATACCATGATAACAGGCTTCAAATACGTAATCTTCAATAAGAATCGTAGATTGATAGTTGAGAAAATAATCTCTGAAATTTTATTAATCAAAAGGTCTATAAAAAAAACCCTAATACAAACTATTAAATAGCAAAAGCAATTCGAATCCACTAGGACTCGAAATAACATAGATTGCTTAACAAGAAAAAAATCCAAAAAACTTTAAAATCCTAAAAATCCTAAGAATCCAAAGTTAAATGGAAAACAAAATCCTAATTATCCTTAAGATTAATTCAAACAAGAAAAAAAATCTTAAGAAGAAAAAGGAAATAAAATTCTAAGTTCCGCAGAAAACTAAAAGTCTTCACACAACAAGCTAGGGGTAGAAATTGGGTCTGCTGTGATCTGTTATGGAGGACCGAGTCTTCATAACATCTGTAGGGCTCGTTTTAGGCTTTCTGGAAATATATCATAGTAGACGATCTGACCTCATATACCATCTATAGAGGCCAATGAAGTTCACCCTGGATTTGGTTGGCCCACACAGAGCAAATATGAATTTGCCACCCGTACAAACTCGCAACCCACTCCGCATCATCCTCCCTAGGTTGTACGGAATTTGGCCTCTAATTCAACACCTCTTCGTCCTCTACAACTGGATTGCCGTTGTAAGGGACGAGATGCTTTACATTGAAAATATCTGCCTTACGAATATGGCCGAGTAAACTTAAGACGATAGGGTTTGGAGTGGACCTTCTTATCAATTTGAAATAAAAAACCATAAACATTAAAGAATAATATTTAGGAATCAATAAATATATCTGGAAATTATTCCATAACACATAGTTTCATCATCTACCATAGTATAAAGAAAATTAGAAAAACTTTGAAATTAAAATAGCAATAGACCCGGATAATGCATTGAAGTTCCGCCTTGCACGCAACAAAGCCACCAGACCAGCTCCACGCCTCCTACACAGAGCTCCCTCGAATACTGCCCTCGAACAACGAACTCCCCCGCTCTCTCCAGTTTCACGCCTATGTATCACTCATCGGCGGTTCACCCAATTATCTTCATCACATTAATAATACACCCTATCACACATGACACTGCACATGTAAATTCTATGTCTTCTATTATTCTTCACGTCCACCAATCAAGTCTCCAATCTTTTATATATTTTTTATTATCTCCATGTGCTTTTCACATGTGCATGTCTTTTGCTTTTGCTTTTACACCACATGTTCACAGCACAACTTCTCTATTTCACGCACACAGCTCACATGTGCTTCCGTTGTACACGTTCACATACACACATCTCTCCACACGTACTAGCTTTGCATTATTTCTCTTTGTCACCTCAACATTCTCTTTGTCAATTATTCCCCTTTATTGGATCAATTATCAGCAGAGCACGCCGCCAACAATTGGATCAAATCATATGTGGCCATGATTTGGGCTTCCAGATTTGGGCTTTGAAATTGGATAAGAGACTTAGACTTTTATTCTGAGCCTGGATTCGGGCTTGGATATTCAAATTCTTTAAATAAGCCCACATGCATGATAATTTCCCATTTTCCATGCTATTTCACCTAAAACATAAAAATAATACTAATTAAATAAATAATTCTAGGAGTTAACAAATCCAAATTTGGGGTTAAAAATATGATATAAAATATGCCCATCAAATCTGTTGATCCGCGTACGGATATCAGAATAATAGGCTTCAAATTCGTTGACCCTCTCAAATGTACTGAAAATGGATAAAAAAGAGATGCTCTCTCAAATTTTTATTAATCATCAAAAACTAAAATCCCTGTTAGATGAATAAAACCTAAAATAACTAGTAAAGAAATAAAATTTTCAATTTCCCTATAAAAGAGATAATTGAGATAACAATGGAAATTAAAGATACTAGAGGCCTAAAACATTAAAAACCTATATAATAAGGAAATAAGATTTGATTTAATAAAATCAAATCATAAAATAATTAACTACCTAATTAGATACATAATAAATAGAAATAAAATAATATGTATTAACTGTAGAAATATTTTTGAAATCTAAAATCTTTAAGAATATCTTCAATAATATCTCATGCATCATTCTCTCCAGATTGGAGAAAATTCATCCTCGAAATTTGACTGCCTTCATCCCACAAGCCTGCATAAGATTTTTGAGTGATAATATTTGAGATCGCATACGACGAACTTTAAATCTTTCGATTTTTGTCATGATGTCCATCCAATCACTCCAATAGATGAAAGTAAATTCATGAATTATCAAATCATGCAACAAAAGATAAACTGAAGTATTTTTATGATGAGGAACGTGTGACTTGTAAAAACAATCCACAAAATATGAATTGCTCTCATATGGTACTTTCTCAAACACATCTTCATCATATATCGGTGGTTTATCAAAATCGACAAAATCCTTTGCCGATACATATATATCATTGAAACACACCGAAGAATAGGAGACTAATTGTGTTTGAGGGTTCATGGGAATTTTTTGTTGTTGATATGAGTGGTCTATGGAAGCTTTGCCTAACCTAACGGTAGACTCGGTGGTTCTGATACCAACTGATGCAGATTGGAAATTAATAAAAAAAGCCGATCGATAAAAGAAATGGGATAAAGGATTCGATCTTTTGATTCACGCACGAGTACCAGAAGTGAACCCTACAATTAATCCGTTGATCCGCACATAGAAACCAGAATAATATGATTCAAATTCGTTGACCTCGCAAAGGTACCGAAAATGGATAAACAAGAGATACACTCTCTCAAATTTTTATTAATCATCAAAAACTGAAATCTCTATTAGGGTACATCATCTTTAAATAGGAAAATAAAAACCTAAAATAAACCTAAAATAAATAGTAAACCAATAAAATTATCAATTTCCCTATAAAAGAGACAACTGAGATAACAATGAAAATTAAAAATGTGAGAATCCTAAAACATTAAAAACCTATCTAATAAGGAAATAGATTTGATTTAATAAAATCAAATCATAAAATAATTAATTACCTAATTAGATACATAACAAATGGAAATAAAATAATATATATTAATTATAGAAATATTTTTAAAATCTAAAATCTTCAAGAATATCTTCAATAATATCTCTTGTATCACTATTTGAGCGTATATATGGACAGAATGAGTCGTCCCTATTTTTGACATAAATTCTTACACATATTGTGGACGTTGGGCTAAGAGAATGTGAATGTTTAGGATATTAAAGAAAACAAATTGATGTATGCTCTAATGATTTAATTTATTTATCTTCCTTTACATAATCTCTCATATAAATGAAAGAAAAACATTTTTTTCCATTTCTCTCTCTTCTCATATATTCTCTCTCGTCTCATGCATTCATATTCAACACAAACCTTTTGAACAACACTTGGACACAAAAATGGCAGGTATTTGGATTCAGTTTGAAACTTGATAATCAAATATTTATTATTTAATAATATAAATATTAATTTATAATAAATAATCCTATTGAAATTGGATTATTCGAAAGTTGAGATTATTAGAGCATTTCAATACTAAAATAGATTGTGAAAAAAAAAGATTCTAAATAGGACAAATAGACAATGTATTAAAATTTGATTCTCCGATGCAATCTTATAGCATCTCCAATGGTATCATCAAAAGTATGAGAGTAATCAAAATTTGATTATTTATTCAAAAAACATTCTATAATAGAGTCACTAAAATTTAGCAATTGGATTTATCAATAATCAAATTGCCTCTTCAATAATCAAATTTGGTGATTGACTTTCAATCATCAAATACAAACTTTATCCAAAATAATTGCTGTAGTAATTTTAGTCTTTCTCTCTCATATGTGACTTTTTTTTCTCTTTTTTTCTCTGATCACTTTTGTGTATTATCATTGTTTCGACCCCAAAAATTTTAATTAGGTAAAATTCGTCTCTTCATTATGAATGGATCAATACCCATATCATATACTTTCTCTCGTCTTTTATAATTTTTTTATTCTATTTTTTTTTTGCCATGTTCAATAGCAATGTATTCTAGTATATGGTCCTTCAACTGGTATTTACTGTATGAAATAAAAATGAGCGGGAACAGTGAAATAAAAATGAGTGGGAACAGTGAAATAAAAATGATTGGAAATAGTGAAAAATATTTGGCGGGAGTAGATTTTTAATTTAGATAAAGTAGATTTTTGATATAGATAATTATAACATTGTAGACTACACAATCATCAAATTTAGAAATCCTTGAAAACAATCATCAAATGCTAAGGTGGTAACTTTTAATGATCCAAATTTACTTATACTATTGGAGATGCTCTTATTCATAGTTATTCAATATCAAACTGAGGTGGCAAAAACATTTGTAGAAAGCAGTAATATGATTTTTTACTTTCAAAAAGTCGGTTGTACAACTATTTACCGATGACTCAACCAATAGGGTGCTAAAACCCCCTATTTCCACTCAAGCAATATGATTTTATACGGAAAGTTGTCTGGTCACTAATAAAATAATAAAAAATAAGAAAATAATTGGACATATTATTAATGAGTGGTGCTATTGGTACCCATATAATGATCTAATAATGTTTCACTTTCAAAAATCCTAAAATTTAATTGATTTCTTTTTTAAATTACCCTTATTTCTTTTTCAAGCTTGGCACATCCCATTATATTTGCTCACCCCCGGGCAGACCCGTCCACGGTTCCGGTTCGGGCCGATTTCGGTTCCGTGGATAGGTCGAACCGAAACCGAACCGGAACATTTCGGTTTGTACCCGCCGGTTTGGCGGTTTGAGTTCAGTTTCGGTTACAAAACCGACGGTTCCGGTTCGGTTTCGGTTTCGGCGGGTTTTTTTTTTTTTTAAATATCAAAGTTTATACTTTTTTTTAATTTCAAAATACATATAAAAAATTGGAAAAAGTTTTAACTTTTTTTTCAATTTCAAATACATATCAAATTAATCAAACTTAACATATAACAACTATACTATTATAGTCTAATTAATACTAATTAAAATTTGACAAAGCTCAATTATAAAAATTTGCACAAACATTTTTATTTGTAATCAAACTTCATTTATAAGATAAGGTCTATCACTCTATTAGTCTATTGTATTTGATATTCATATTAAATATTCAATAAAATATTACAATTATCTCAATATACAATTGAACTGTTGAAGTGTTTTACAATCAATGTGTAAACTAAAAGAAATTGACATTGATTAATAAATAAAAATTTACAATTGAATATATATATATATATATATATATTGGCCTTGCACTTAATTTTGACCACAATTAAGTTGTCTACGTATCCTCCACCAATGTAGAGGAATCAAAGGCTACGTAGTTCTTTTACCTTTAATTAGATGCTCGGTGTTGGAGGTTGGAAGTTGGAATGGATTCTATTCGCTGCATCTATTCCCGTGGTTTGGTCATCTTCGAAAAAATCATTCACTATCTCCGGCTCGAGTTCTTATTGTCTGAATTTTGCCTTTGTCCAATCATCAACACACGCTTGGGCTTCAAGTGATTGTGGACACAGAACCGACCGTCTTGGTTCCAAAATATTTCCACCTGCACTAAATTCTTGTTCCACAGCAACAGTAGAAACCGGCGTTCCAAGAATTTGTTTGGCAATAATAGCTAAAATTGGAAATACTTTTTCATGATCCTTCCACCAAACCTGGATACTAAATTCACTATCTTCTAAAAATTCATGATTGGTTTGTAAATACCGGTCAATCTCAGAAATCGAGCCAGATGAGGATGAAGAAGATGTTCGTAATTTTTTGGTTCTATCGGAAAACAATCGATCCCCTAAACCCTTTAATTTAAATCTTGAGGAAGAAGTATGACCATCAGATGTGGGTTGTGGTTGTGAAACCGAAATGTTCAAAGACGGACCATATATTTTAAGATATTCATCATATAATTCATATAGCAAAGTCTTAACAGAATTACAATAATTAAGAATATCAACTTCTATTCCTAAAATATTGTAGTAATGAGTTAAATAATCCTGCAAACATTCTAATTTAAAGCGTGGATCAAAACATGATGCAAGCAAGTAAATAATTGGAATCTCCTCATAATAATTTAGCCATTTTGTTTTCATTGCAGCAACACATTGACTCAATTGAATATCTAATTCACACTCACTGATTGCACCGGCAATATTAACACTTTGAATAAGAAATAAATGAGTAGTGGGATAGTAAACACCAGATAAAGCATTGGTAGCATCATTAAAAACACGTAACAATTCAATAATTTTTATACATACATCCCAATGCTTCAATTGAAGAGAAATTGAAAGAACATTATAAGTAATAAAAGAAACTAATAATTCATTATATTCAACACTTTCACTAAGCAACTTATAAGTAGAATTCCAACGAGTACTAATATCCCGAGAAAATTTAATGAGACGCCTACTATTTTGAGAGCAAAATCTCAACCATTGTTTCTGGATTTTGTTATGCTTCCAGATATAGTTAATAATATCTCTAATTGGTCTAATATAAATAGAAAGAATTTGTAATCCAACTTGAACACACAAATTTAAAACATGGCATGCACATTTTTGATGAAATAATTTACCCGCAAAATAAGGATTGCACAATTCCTTTAACATAGGAACAGATACGGTATTGCTTGCAGCATTATCAAAACCAATTGCAAAAATTTTGTTTTGGATATGAAACTCTTCAAAAATAATTTTAAGGTGTCGAAAAATATTTACAGCTGTATGTGATTCATCGAAAACACGAAATGCAATAATTCTTTTTTGCATGACCCAATCATTATCAATACAATGACATGTCACACCTAAGTAATGGTGGCTACCAAAATTGTCGGTCCATATGTCGGCACATACGGAAACGCGGCCTTCAAATTGATAAAAAAAATGATTTCAATTTGTGTTTTTCTTTTTTGTAAATGGAAAACAGTGCACGTGTGAGAGTGACTCTAGGAACACGTTGCATTGCAGGATTTAATGCATTTTGACAATAATTAACAAAACCAACTTTCTCACTAAAACTAAAAGGTAAGTGTTCTACTACAACCATTACTGCTAATTCTTCCTTATTTTTTTTCAGACGTATAATGAAATAATTGATTGTTAGGAGTTCCGTACCTGGAGATTTGGGCTTGGTTACTAGCCTTCACCATTTCGGACGGATGATTTTTCCTAATATGAGCCCAGTACGTGCTATATCTGAAGTTTTTACTGGTCTTGTATGTTTTGGGGCAGTAGTTGCACTTGATTTTAATCGTTCCGTCATCTAACTCAGTTTTCTTCATATGGGTTTTAAACAGATCGGACTTCAACGGCTTTTCTTCTTCACCTGCATAAAAATCATCTGAAGAGGATGGCATGGTAGAAGGGGTAGATATATTTTCATTACTAGTGGGGGTATTGAGATTTGGCTCAGAAATTATTAGAGGGGGATTAGAATTAGGAGAGAGATCGGATCCAAATTCTCTTTGAAGGAACTCGTGGTAAATTCGGTCATTGTAATTGACGTCATCACCTTCGTGTTCCAATAAATCTTGCAATGGACCCTTTCCTCTGTCCAAATTTCTTAGACTTGAATCGTCTCCCCCACTTGCCATTAAAAAATAAATTATAAATAATTAAATACTAATAGTAAAAAAATTGATAATTGTAAGTAAATATAACAGATGCTTGTAAAAAATAAAAGAAATATATATTTATTAATTTTTATGAGAAATGAAAATAAAATAAAAATGTTGAATGTAGAGAGAATTGAAAATTTTAGATTGAGATTTGGGAGAGAATGAGAGAAGAATGAAGTATTGAAGTGTGAAAAAGAATGAAATATGGGGTGGTATTTATAGAATTTAGGTGGAGGGGCATATTTGCAATTAAATTAAAATAAGGGAAAAATTTTTTTTGGCCGTTGGAGGAAGTCAGAATAGATGAAGAGGTCAGAACGGTCACATTGTCACAATTTCAATTTTTTTCACAATTTTAGTGACACGTGTCGGCTTGCCATTGGGTGACATATATATTTTAAACTTTTTAACCGTTGGTGTCCAACGGTCCAACCCAACGGTCAACTTTTGATTAGTTTTTTCAAATTGAAGGACACGTGTCTTCTTGTAAAAAAATTGGTTTATTTTTTTTTATAAAAAAAATTTAATTGTTAACCGGCGGTTAAACCGCCGGTTTTGGGCGGTTTTAGCCAGTTTCGGGTAGTGCTGTAAAAGGGGGCCGGCCCGGCCCACATCGGCACGGCCCCCCTGCCCGTTTAGGAAAACGGGCCGTGCTTGGCACGGCCCGCGGGGGCCCGGCCCGGCACGCCGGCACGGCCCTTCCGTGCCGTGCCGCGTGCCGTGCCGTGCCGGCCCGTGGGCCAAATGGGCCGGCCCATAATTTTTTATTTTTTTAAAATTTTTTTTATATATTATTATTTTTTTATAATAAAAAAAATGTTTATAATAAATTAATAATAGATTATAGATACATTTTTTATTTTATTTAATGAATTAATTCAAAAAATAAATAAAGATAAAACATGAAAGAAAAAAAAAAGTAGATAAAAATATGAAATGAAGAATTCTTTATTTATTTCGGACTTTCAGTATTACATATTTACATGATTGCCTCATTAAAAACCTTACCAAGAAAACCCAGTGGGATAAAAACTTGGTAAGGGAAAAAGAGTGCAATCGTATTACAAGTAAATGTACATGTACAACCTAGTTCTGGACCTGGTTACTGGCGGAACCCTCATCGACATATAAATTGGAGAAATTTTGAATAAATTGTTCATCTACCGTTTCATTTTGCATCCTCTTTCGAGCATGCTCCCAATCCCGAATGCATATTAATACTTCCACCATCTCTGGAGTCAAACAATTTCTTCTTGGTTCAATAATTCGTCCACTCGTGCTGAATGCCTGTTCTGAAGACACAGTGGACACGGGGATAACCAGTATGTCACGTGCTAAGTGTGACAAGACCGGATACCTGTAGCTATAGGTCTTCCACCATAACAACAGATCAAAATTCTCCGTGTTTTCGTCGGCATCAAACTGTGCTTCAAGGAACCTATTCAGTTCGGCACCAGAAGATGCAGCAGATCGTGTAGTTGAAGAAGAAGAACTTGCTGATTTGTCTTTTTTCCGGCGTTTGAGAATGCTCCAACTTGTCGGCAACGGTTGTCTGTCCGGTTCTGGTGATGGTTCCGTGTGAATGCCGCCAAACCTGCGCTCATAAATACTAAAAACTTCGAACAACTTGTTTCGAATGTCAGTAATCTGTTCGGAATAATCTATTGACAATTTATTACCAGTAAACTCAAGCAAATATTCTAAACCAGCTAATTTAATTCTAGGATCTACTATAACACCTAAGGCATAAAGGAAAGGCATTTCAGACCAGTATTTTTTAAACTTGGTCTCCATGGCAACAACTGCATCGCCAAGCAAGTCATCTTCCCTATAAGTGTTTAACATGTCAGACATTTCCACAATCTGATGGATTGCCTGGGAAGATGTGGGGTAGTAGACCCTAGAAAGGGTTACAGTGGCATTGTAAAAAACCTGTAAAAATTCAACAAAAATCTTTGCCACATACCAATCGTCTGGTGTCAGTGATTGAGCAGGTGGACAGCCACTTTCGGCCAATTTCATGTTATAAAAACCCGAAATAGTTGTATCATATTCCAAACAATTTTTCAGCATTAAGTAAGTAGAGTTCCACCTTACCGGCATATCAGTTTGGAATCGTCTGGGTCGTAGACCGTTTAATGTACAGTGTCTGCCAAATTCTTGAAATCTTGGATTAGAGCTACCGATCCAAGAAATGGCATCTCTGATGCGTTCTATACGATTGCTTACTTTCTTCAAACCAGACTGTACAACTAAATTTATGATATGACATGCACAACGCTGGTGGAAGAAATAACCCCCAGCTTGCGGGATGTTTCTTTCAGTAAACAATGCAATAGACTTAGTATTTGCCGATGCATTATCTAATGTGATAGAGAGGATGCGATGAGTTATGTCATAAGTTTCTAAAACAGAAAGAATGACAGCAAAAATATTGTCTGCGGTATGTGCAAAATCCATAGGACGAAAACCAAGAATTTTTTTTTGTATCCTACATTCAGAGTCTAAATAGTGTCCTGTGACACATAAATAGTCCTGTTTGGAACATGCGTTCCAAATATCGGAAGTTAATGCAATTGAGACAGTTAGATGCTGTAATTCAGCTGTCAAGTCATCTCGTTGGGTTTTAAACATTTTTATCAAATCGTTCCTAGTGGTGGTTCTAGAAACAATTTGCATTTGGGGGCAAAATGCAGATGTTATAAATTCTTGAAAAAAAACACAGTCACCGAAATTAATAGGTTGATCAGTTTGTGCAATGTACCGTGCCAAACATTCTCTAGCATGTGCGGCGTCGTAATGCCACGTCGTAACCGACCCGTCTGGGTGCCGTTGCAGTTGTGTCTGGGTTGTATTGGGTACCTGTACGTGTTTGGGCATGCATTTTTGCATATGTCTTCTCAAATGACCGGTTCCACCCTTAGTAGTGGTGTAGTTCTTAGGACAAAACTTACATTTGGCTCTGGGGCCGACCGTACCGTCTGGAAGTGTCATTTCTACTACGTCAAAACACTGCCATACGTCTGATGTTAACCTCTTAGATTTGGTACGTGATGTCGGTGTGGCGCCGGAACCAGAAGGTCCCGCTCCGGTTTCTGCCGGTCCGGAGAGATCAAAATCATCGTTCAACATGTTTAGACCGTCTGGAAAATAAGGATGGGTGGGATCCATTTCCTAAAAAAAAAAGTTTCGGTCATTAAAATTAACTCCTACACATACAATGATTATTTTACTAAAAATATATATTAAAATTAACTCCTACACATAAAATGATTAATTTACTAAAACAATATATTAAAATTAACTCCTACACATAAAATGATTATTTTACTAAAACAATATATTAAAATTAACTCCTACACATAAAAATTATTAATTTACTAAAACAATATATTAAAATTAACTCCTACACATAAAATGATTTTTTTTTACTAAAACAATATATTAAAATTAACTCCTACACATAAAAATTATTAATTTACTAAAAAAATATATTAAAATTAACTCCTACACATAAAATGATTTTTTTTACTAAAACAATATATTAAAATTAACTCCTACACATAAAATGATTAATTTACTAAAACAATATATTAAAATTAACTCCTACACATAAAATGATTTTTTTTTACTAAAACAATATATTGAAATTAACTCCTACACATAAAAATTATTATTTTACTAAACAAATATATTAAAATTAACTCCTACACATAAAATGATTTTTCTTTTACTAAAACAATATATTAAAATTAACTCATACACATAAAATGATTAATTTACTAAACAAATATATTAAAATTAACTCCTACCCATAAAAATGATTTTTTTTACTAAAACAATATATTAAAATTAACTCCTACACATAAAATGATTATTTTACTAAAACAATATATTAAAATTAACTCCTACACATAAAAATTATTATTTTACTAAAAATATATATTAAAATTAACTCCTACACATAAAATGATTAATTTACTAAAACAATATATTAAAATTAACTCCTACACATAAAATGATTATTTTACTAAAACAATATATTAAAATTAACTCCTACACATAAAAATTATTAATTTACTAAAACAATAAATTAAAATTAACTCCTACACATAAAAATTATTAATTTACTAAAACAATATATTAAAATTAACTCCTACACATAAAATGATTATTTTACTAAAACAATATATTAAAATTAACTCCTACACATAAAAATTATTAATTTACTAAAAAAATATATTAAAATTAACTCCTACACATAAAATGATTTTTTTTTACTAAAACAATATATTAAAATTAACTCCTACACATAAAATGATTAATTTACTAAAAAAATATATTAAAATTAACTCCTACCCATAAAAATGATTTTTTTTTACTAAAACAATATATTAAAATTAACTCCTACACATAAAATGATTATTTTACTAAAACAATATATTAAAATTAACTCCTACACATAAAAATTATTAATTTACTAAATAAATATATTAAAATTAATTCCTACACATAAAATGATTTTTTTAACTCAAACAATATATTAAAATGAACTCCTACACATAAAATGATTATTTTACAAACAAAATATATTAAAATTAACTACTACAAATAAAATGATTTTTTAACTAAAAAAATATATTAAAATTAACCCCTACACATAAAAATGATTTTTTTTACTAAAACAATATATTAAAATTAACTCCTACACATAAAATGATTAATTTACTAAAAATAAAAATAAAAATTAACCCCTACACATAAAAATGATAAATTTACTAAATAAATAAAATTAATAACTGATATAAACATAAAATGATAAATTTACTAACTAAACAAACATATTAAATTTAAAATATAACCCTTAAATAAAAATGTACCTTTGAAGTTTGAACTTTGGTGTCTTGGTGGAGAGATTAGAGAATAATAGTAAATTACTAATAAAATATTATAATAGTATATTAGTAGTGTAGAATAGTAGAGAGAGAGTAAGAATGAAATTAAGAATAATTGAAATTGTATAGAGAGTTTGAGAATGGAGAGATTGAGAGAATTAGAGAAAGTGAATGAAAAGTGGAATGTGTGGGAGTATTTATAGAAAAATTAGAAAAGTGGGTAAAAATATAAAACACAAGAGTTGAGGGGGCAAATTGTAATTTTTATTGTTTTTTTTTAAAATAACCGTTGGCTGACGTCAGCCATGACGTCAGCCAACGGTTATTTTTTTAAAAAAAAACAATAAAAATATACTTAAATTTAAAAAAAAAAAAAAAAAATTTCTGCGGGCCCAACGGTCGGCACGCCGTGCCGGCCAGGCGTGCCGACCGTTGGGCTTGGCACGCCGTGCTGGCGTGCCGTACCGGGCCGGCACGCCGTGCCTGGAACCCTGACCCGGCACGTGCCAATAATGGGGGCCGTGCCAGGCACGGCCCGCCATCCTTGGCAGGCCGGCCGGACCGGGCCCTCCAGGCCCGGCCCATATTTACAGCACTAGTTTCGGGCGGTTTTTTGCCGGTTTTGGTCGGTTTTTCCAAAGGCCAAACCGAAACCGAAACCGAACCGGCTTCAACCGGTTTCCAACAGGTTTTGTAACCGCCGGTTTCGGTTTCGGTTTCGGTTTCGGTTTTCCACTTCCGGTTTCGGTTTTTAACCGCCGGTTTAACCAAACCGTGGACACCTCTACCCCCAGGCTCTGGCGCATCCTTTCCTCACCACCGGCCACAGCACCACTCCAATTATTTTGGTTCGTTATTTGTCTTATAAAGTTTAATTTTTAATTTTTTATTTAGCGAATTTATTCATTTTTATTGAAACTGGAATCTAAAGTTAATCTGTGAACAAATTTTTCATTGGTAGTAAAATACAACTGCGTAGGACTTAATTTTTATTTTATTTTTTATGTTATCTTTCACTTTCAACATGAGATTTTCCTGGCTTTGTTTCGTAATTAGATATTATAATGGGTTACTAAAGTTTGATATTGTGATTCGCTGCTTTTAGATAATTATCAGATATAATAATGGGTAACTAAAAGTTGCCCGTCTACTTTTTGCTTTCCGGGCATTTTAAATGGTTTTTAACCTGGATTATGCAATTGTTCATTTGTTGATAATTTAAGTTTTGTCTCTTAATTATGTGTTATGTGATCATGCTAGTTTTTTTACTGGTTCGGGTTTATACATTATTATAAAAAAAAATTTGGTGTTGGTGCTCTCGTATTGTGTGTCGACTATTCCAGCAAAATACCCCATTTTTAAAGCTAGGGATGAGGAAAAGATCCAAGGAGTTCTAGGTACAAAGATAATGGAGTGCACCGGAGGTGAGGATGTGTGAAGTTTAGAAAATAAATAAGGGTAATTTAGAAAATAAATCAATTAAATTTTATGATTTTTGAAAGTAGAGTATTATTAGAACATTATATGAGTGATAATAGCATCACTCATTATAAATAAGTTGTTTTTAAAATATTAGTATTGGAAACCAATTTTTGATTGGTTGTCTATGATGTATGCGGTGTACTGTGTATACGTATCTTCTGTGCCACATAAAAATCGAACATAAAAGGCAAATCTATTAGTTATGATGACACGTAATATTTATTGACATAAAAGTCAGTTTTGGACCAGAGATGATAATCTCCTGCGTCTAGGGTTGCACATTTTACCCCGGAGCCCTAATTCCCTACGACCCCATCCCTATTTGGGGGAAATTTTTTAGAGGAAAAATGGGGAAACGGGTGGGGATGGGGATGATTTTCATCCCCAAAATTGAAATGGGGATGGGGAGACCCTCCCCCAACCCCATTTCCCCATTTCCCCCACAATTTTTCCCAAATGGGGATGGGATGGGGTTTTCCCATTTCTCTAAAAATATTATAAATATAATTATATATTCATATATATTTAATTTTTTTATTATTTCAAAATCTAACTATACAAACCTCATTTACTCTTTCAAAATCTAAATTCTTATTGAAATACATTATTTTGTAATGGATTTTCTTTGTATTTGTAACGCACTGATGAATTTTTGATATTATATTTGTAATGTAATTTTTTTTTATTTGTAAATTAGTAAAATGAGGAAATGGGGAAACGGAAAAATAGAGAAAAATGGGGAAATAGGGAACTGGGATTGGGGATGGGGGTACCTCCCCCCAAAATCCCCCAACCCCATTTTCCCCCAAATGGGGAAATGGGGGGGATGGGGGAGGGTCTAGGAAATGGGGATGGGGATGAGGGGGATCTATATCCACCCTCATTCCCTACCTGCGCATCCCTACCTGCGTTCCCTTTACATGTTATACATATGGGGTAAATTGCATAAAGGTACCCTCACATTTTACCATATGGCATGAATATTAACCTTCTGCTTTCATTATAAAACACACCTTGTTTTTAAGATGGAAATGTTACAAATACTCATCCTAACCAGTACAAATAAATATAAATATTGATAATATTAAAATAATTTTTTTTCAATATTTATTAAAAAGGACCAAAAATTAAGAACAATAATAAATAAATAAACCCTCCACAAATGTGATTTTCTCTTCATTTGTGAGGAGAAAAATATCCTATTAGACAACCTGCAAAAATGAGATCACATGCTAGTGAAGATTGCTAGGTCTTCAGAGACCTATCCAGAATACCAGATCTTGACCGATAACGAAGCTACCTCTATACTGACATTGTTTTCTTTTTATTTAAACTATTCTTAAAATTTGTGGGAAATCTGCCTTTTATACACTACAATTTCTTTTATTGGTTTATTTTCTTTCACACGCAAAACACCATTTTACATTTTTACCCTTTAGCTGTTAAGTTGGCCGGTAGTATTTTACAGTAAATTTTTTAGTTTTAATTGCATTAAAATACGCTTGATTGGGTTGATTAATTACAGTAAAATACGTAAAGATAGAATTTCTTTTCACACAAAAATGGTGAAACAATTATCGAGCTGCCACGTAGGCTATTTAATCAAATGAATGAAAGTTTGAAGAAAATTAATATAAAGAAGATATTCATATTCCCGAAACCCAGAAGTTAGGTTCGGATCTCCAAAAAACTTGCCTTCTCAATGAGGATGATCTATCTATTTATACAATATGAAACATGCTGAGGTATCTATACTCGAGTCTTTTTGGCTGGCACCGAAAAGTTAGTTTGAGTGGCCAAAAAAACTATCTAAAGGCTTGCCGTTGGGTCAGCGAATGCTCGATTGACACGTAGATTTTTCAATATACCCGCATCGTTGATTTGGGTGGTATTCAAGCCACCTGGGTGATTTGAGTGTTGTCTAGTGGTGGCAAAATGGGCTTGGCTTGGCGTGCCAAGCTCGGCTGGCATGTTCCACAACCAAGCCGAGCATGGCAACAAGACGGGCATGGCACGGCCTGTATAAGGCTACATGCCCTTATGCAAGCCGTGCCAAGCCTCATTCATGAGACATGCAAGCCAGCCCGACCTGACCTGTAAGGCTTGTCAACATTTAAAAAAAAATTAATACTAATTAAACAATATATATATATATATATATATATATATTAAAATATGCATAACTTTCAAAGATAAACTTGTAGTGAAATGGTTGAGTCACACATTCTCTTCTTCAATAACCCTGGCTCGATTCCCATCCATAACATTTTTACAAAAATTTTATGAAAAAAGATCTACACAAGCTAGCCCGACATGTGCCAACCAAGTATGAGGGCTGTGCCAGACCTTGCTAACCTTAACAAGCCGTGCCTAGACCCGGTCTGTTCAGAAGATTAGGCCTCTTTGGCATAGGGACCGCTATTGCTAAGTGGAGTGTTTTTAGGCTTTAGTTTAGAGATCTGTAGAGTTTCAGCCTATAGTTTATTTTTATGCCGAGAGCTGTAGGTAACTAGGGCGGTACAAAACTCTTTTTAGGCTCTTTGCTTTTGGACCCATATGGAATAGTAAGCCACATGGTAGTAGGTTCATATTTCGGTCATAACAATAGCACTTCAGTTTTGCCTGGTATTTTTATTTATCAGGAAAAAAACTCGTATTTTGACCCGAGGTAAAAGAATTCTTGTATGGATTTTATCTTCTCGACTGACGCTTTTTCGAAAGATGGGGTTTCATTTGATATACTCGATGTCTTTTTTTGAAAACGTGTCAGAATGGTTCTGGTAATTCTAAATTGAAGATACGCATGTCTTGTCAATTTAGGCGGTTAAGTTGCTTCGAATCCACGTGTTGGCTTGTGCGCCAACCGCTTGATTGACGAGGGCTTTGGCTTCAACCCATTTGGTGAAATAGTCGACCGTGACGATAACATATTTTGCTCGAACCTTGGCTCTCTGCATTGTCCCTATCAAATAGATTCCACATCTGTCGAACGGATAGGCGGACATTATGGTTCTAAGCTATTTGGGGGCTGTTTGATATTATCAACTATTCTTTAGCACTTGTCACCGCTCGTGGCGGCTTCTTTGGCATCATCAAAGAGTGTCGGCCAATAAAAACCTTATCTCAAAACTTTGTGGGCGAGACATTGTGACCCTGTGTGGTTACTACACACCCCTGCATGGATCTGATTCAAAACCTTATTAGCTTCGATTGGTCTGACTGATCGCAGCAGTGCTTTCGAGAAACCCCTTAGGTATAGCTTATCAGAAGTAATAGTGTATTTGGCGAACGGTATCAGAGCCTTCTGGCTGCTGTGTTGTTTTCAGGGGATTGTTCCGTTTGTCAGGAAAGATTGGATTGATGTCATCCTGGTAGGTTCGGCCACTCCGATATTGATGTCATATGCTGAAAAACCCCTAGGCAGTATCCATCTATATAAATGAGAAAAGAAAATAATAAAGAGTAACAAAGACCGAAAAAGCACAAAAACCAAGGGAAAGAGTCCCAACCAAAACAGTGACACGTAGGCCACACCAAACAGAAACAGAAAACATCAGGAAAACAGAAAAGACTCATGAATCATGCAGTCATTGTCAACCAGCAAAGAGCTGAAAGACAAGGTTGAGAACCACCAAGCATCAACCTCTAGCCCCAAAGCATGTTTAGAATGAGCGTCTGCAACCTGATTCCCTACCCTAAAAATATGAGACACCTGAAACTCCATTTGCGAAATCTGATAGATACACCGCTGCCAATCCTGCTGAACCCTCCAAGGAACTTGCTCAGAGTGAGAAGAAAGCAGTTGAACCACATAAGATGAGTCATTCTCAAGCCAGATCTGACGCCACCCTTACTTCCAAGCGTAGTTAATGGTCATCAACACCGCAAAAAGCTCAACATCAACCTCAAACACCCAAAAAAATACGTATTCCGAAAAAAGACATCGTTCGAAAGATCTCGTTGAGATCTTTAAAAATTACACCAATATTAAATACATATTTAATTTATTCAATTTACTTATGAATTATACATTTAACTATTGTTAAATTAATTATATTGTGTAAATATTTATCAAAAGAATATTTTTTAAGATGCTATTTACAACAAATTGATTTAGAATACATTGAATTGGAAATTTTTTGGGTGTAAACATATTCTCTAAAGATGCTCTTTTAAAAATAATTAGTGTATAATTTTGTGAGGAACGTTGGAGATGCTGTTAGTTGCTCTAACATCATCTTTAACCATACTCTAAAATAGACTACGAACTCCAAACCAGAGTACCAAATGTTCCAACTGTTCTCTAAAACTCTGTTTCCAAAAAAGTTTGTAGAATTCCTTTGTTTGGTACTCTAAATCTAAAGTACTAGATATGAAACTTTAAATTCACTTTTATCCTTTTCTAATCCATTTTTACCCTCATGTCTACACTTATAAACAAATATTTGACAGTTATAAATATATATATATATATATATATCTTTTTTATTAAATTCAATTAATACATAATAAGTTTTTATTTATAAATTTTTTTATCATAAAATTATAGTATTAGAAAATTCTCATTTAGATCTTTAAAATGAAACTAATATTGAACACTAATTAAAAAAATATTTTTATTTAATAATTTTTCATTCATCAATGTATACTTTTACTTATTCTTACCCTAGTTTTATATTATTTGCATATTAATAATTATAAGTTAGTAATAAAATAAAGACTAAAACATAGTTACATTAAAACTTTCAAATGAAAATAATCCACCATGTATTTGGGAATTGTAAGTATTCTTTTTAAAGAATTTCCATCTTCTCTCATTTGAAAGAATTTGCCTTCGTTGGGAATTTTTATGGAATTCAAATTAGCATCATAATTTTGTTTGATGAAAAAATTAGATAAAAATATATGGGAGAATATTTTGTTTTTATTAGTGCACGAATATGAGAAAATTTGGTAAGCAATATTTTTTTTTGAACTGTGAACTTTATTAGAAGGGCAGCAACCACAGACCAGCAAGACCTAGTAATAGGCTAGGTAAGCAATATTATGTGAGAAAATTAGTCTAAAATTAGAGTGATTAAACTAAAGTAAAAAATTATAATACCATGCATTAATATAAACGTTATATTTTTATAAAAATTAAAATAATATTTGTTAAAATTTAGTTGAAAAATAAAATTATATAAAAATAATTTATTGAAAACAGTAAGAAATACTGAAATAATAATAAAAATATAAGTTATTTGAAAATAGAGATAGAGATAGAGAGTGTGGTTTGAGTGAAAAAGTTTAAAGATAAAATTATGAAAGAATATTCTCTTTTGAAATTCTATTATAGAGACGGAGATAGATCATAGGCTGGAGATACTCTAAAAACTATCTCCATTTTGCAAACAAAATCAAGCAGCTGTGGCATGTGGGATATGCTGTGATGTAAAATATTAATCTGCCCTTATCTTCTCTTTTTTTATAATGCAGTATCATTTTCAATTAATTTCAAAATTATTAAGAGGTAATATGTCTAGTTGCGATGGGTCCTTAGTGAAATATGAAATCTCAAATCAAAATTAAAAAAAAAATCTGAAATCTCAAAGGGTATTCATATTTACACATCGAAAAATTTGTACGTATACCTCCATTAATTTTTTTAAAAAAAATATATCTTGTAAAGTTGTAAACACACCCTACACGTAACCAAATATGCCATTTCTTTTAATTTTGAAAAAAATATATAAAAAATTCTAAAATAATTAAAATTATAAAAATGATTTTTGATGGTGTTTTCAGCTGTGGTTGTGTGGGTTTTTGTTGTTCTTGATCCCGATGTTTTTGTGGCGATTTTTGTTTTCTTTGCTCCGTTTCCTTTACAGATTTTGTTGGTTGTGTATGGTGTGGCCGTGTGGGTATTTGCTGCCCCTGTTTTGTAGTGGTTGGTGCTTGGGGTTGTTTTCCCCTATTTTCTAATAAAGCTGTTGTTCAAAAAAAAAAGATTATCACACACATAATAAATCAACTAAAACAAAAAATAAAAGGTACATAATTGAAACAAAATAATAAATATACAAACTAAGAATTATGAATAAAATTCAAAAAATTAAGAAAATCATAATAGCAATTATATATAAAACAAATAAATTTACCTTATATATAAAAATAACAAGAAAAACAAAATCTCTTTTTTAATTAAACAAACATCTTAAACATCAAACTATAAAAACCAAACATTTTAAATCTTTAAAAGCATAACATTCTCTTCAAAAAAACCAAAATTATAACATTAAGTCCAAGACATAAAGGAGAAGAAGAACATAAAAAAATATATAGAACTAATTACAACATAAATAGAAAGTATAACAATAGAAATATGGATTTGAAACAAATTTTGGAGAAAATGTAGAGAAAATAATGAAATGGGAGAGACAAAGGTGTGGCCACTTAAGTTTTGTGAAAGAGTTTAAGTGATGGTGTTTAGAGAATGGAAAAGTTTAAATAAAAGATTTTTTGTTTTTGGTTGGAGATGAAAATTTTCGACATTTTTTCCCTCCTTTTACCTTTTACTACGGGCATTTATATGCCCGTTATAAAAACAATAAAAATAAAATATCTTTTCACTTTTAGCGGGAAATGAAAATTTTGAATTATTTTCCCTCCAACTATCTTTAACAACGGACATTGTCTGTAGTAATTTATAAAATCTACAACGGATAATGTCCGTAATAAATAATCATTTTTTAAATGTTTATATTTTAATCTCTTTACCAATATAATGACTTTCCACTACAGTCTTTGCCCGTAATGAATAACATTATAGACTACGGACAAAGCCTGTAATGCATATATTATCTACAACAAGCCCATTTTTACTCGTAATAATTATTCATTATCCATCACGGACATTAAAGGCCCGTTGTAAATGATTTCACAAGCACAACTCAACTACGGGCTTTTAAGGGTCCGTAATGAATAATAGTTTTCCATCATGGGTATTACAAACCCGTAGTGAATGCCCCGTAGTAGATATACATTTTCTTGTAATTGGGGGCGTTGGCGGCAGCAACTTAAGCTTGCATTTTGTTATTTCAGTTTTTGTTTTGTGAAAACATCGATGAATCCCTTGATCTGTAAGAGGAAGCAGAAGCAGGGGCCGACCCACCTTTGGACCAGGTGGGGCATGTGCCCTACCTCAAATTCTTAAAAAAAAAAAAATTGATTTTGTATTTTTCTATAGATACATACATACAAATAACGTTCTATACAACTCAATGTCTTCCAGCACAGCTGGTATGTCACTTCCATTTCAATCTCATGTTTTAAGTTCAATTCCTAGTACTAGCATTTTTCAAGCAAAACAAATATTTTTTTTAATGTCTTTTATATTTTACACTCTTTTCCACTTCCATCTCAAATTATCTTATTCTTCAACAACAAAACAACTCATATATTTTTTTTAATGTCTTTTATATTTTACACTATTTTCCAATTCAATCTCAAATTATCTTATTCTTCAATAACAAAACAACTCACTTTCTTTTTCCTGTCATTGTCAACTACTTAACTGCCCATTATTTGTGATTACCTGATTCAATTTTATTTTATAGCTAATTATCTATTATTTTTATTCAATTTATCTTATTTCTAATAATTTTAGTTTGATATACCTAACACATCCGATCAATAAACTCTAAAATCTCAAATTTTATTTTTTGTATTAAATACTCAATCTATTATTATGATTCATTTTATTTTATCATAAGTATTTTCTTTATTTTATAATTTTAATTTATTTAGAATCAATAAATCAATAATTAGAAGAATAAAAAGTTCAAAAACATATCTAGTAATATTTATTAATTAATTATTTTTATATAAATTTAAAGTGAATTCACTATAAATACAAAAAAAATTATTATAAAATTAAATTGTAATTTATGTTTTTATGGATAAATATTATAATTTCCCATTGTTTATGTTGTTTCTCTTATCATTATTATTTTTTAATATTATATTTCTTGTTTTTATTTCTTTTGAATGTTAGATTGTTTAGTTCATCTTGAGTAAAAGTATTCTATTTGTTTGATTTTATCTAAACTTCACTATACTGTCAATTTTTCTTTTTATATAAAAAACTCATTTTATTATGATCTTAAATTTTAAGTATTTTTTTATATAATTGTTATTTTGTTCAAGTGCCCTATCTCATTAAAATTTCTGGATCCGCCATTGAGCAGAAGCAAATATGAACAATATTATTTCTTTATCATCATCAACAAAATCAACTGACCATTGGTTTTTTTCAATAAAAAAAGAGTCAAATAAGTGGGAATATGAACCCCATGAATTTGCTTGGGACTAATTTATCCCACGTTGATGGGATAAATAATATGGATGAGATTAATTTATCTCATCCCACAGTCCAACCAAATATGGGCAAGGGCTTAAATTATCCTATATGCCAAACGTGACACAAGATCATCAATAATATTCTTGTATCCATCAATGCATTATTTTATTCTTTTTCAGTATATGCATACGACAACTTAATCATATGCAAGTATGTAACTTCGAATTCTATGAGACTGATCATTATTGTTTTACAAATGGGAGTTTTGTTTTTCGAAATGAAAACAGTGAAAAATGTGTTTCTTGACTATGTTTTCGAAATGAATTTTCAGTCGTACTAGTTTACTAGATCAGCTGATTAGGACTTAATTTATTGTCGACCAACAGATGTTGAATCGATCTTATTAATCACATGGTGGGTGAGTGGGTGGGTGAGGAGGCGTCGTCACTCATCCTTGAATCACATTCACATTTACATTGGTTATTGTAATAATAAACATAAATTTCTTAGATTATATAAATGTTTATACTTGACATGATCCAACTGAATTGTAATATATGTTCTTTTTTTAAACACTTGTATAATTGTTCAGTTTCCATATTTGAATGAGTGAAGATGAGTGGTTTAATTGTTTGGAATGGGTAAAAGAAAAAATGATGTAAGTTACCAATCAATTGAGCCACATAGCTGAGTCAGTATTTTAAGTGGTAACCGGTCAGCTCTCAAGTTATTATCCTTCTATAAATTTAAAATAATGACTCACACCAACACCATCAACATTATAGGTTCGGCTCTATGTCTCAATCATCAAATTTATTATAACAAATAACAAGTAAAATAATCTAAAAATGAATTGGAAAACTAAATAGGGTGAGTAAGATATATGTATATGTAATAAATAATTATGGATTTCCACCGGACTCACTCACCTCTTAAACCAAACAAGTGGGGGATGTTTACTTAGTCTAATAATTTTCCTTAATAAAAGTGGTGGATGTTTACTTAGTCTAATAAATTTCCTTAATTAAAAGTGACCGACTCTTTGTTGTCTTCTGTTTGTCTTAAAAATCTATACATAGAGAGATATTGTTAGTTGCGGTACCATTTTCAAAACGATTTTTCTAATAAATGATAGAAAAATGTGTCCGGTAAAGAATTACGATGAAAATGCTGAAATTGATTTTTATTATTTAGCGTGCAATTGCCCAGCTTTACTGAAAACATCTCAGAGGTGTTTCCAGTGTTTTGGTCTCTGATTTTTCCTGGGCCCACTAGTTAATTAATAATTTATTTTCCGAAAGTTGGTTTTAGTCAATAATTGTTATATATTTTTAATAAATAAACATTTTTTAAACTCTGAAATGATGAAAATGAGATAAAAGTATATTCATTTTTTAATATAAATATATTTATCCAACATCACATCTTTCTTTGCAACCAAAGTACCAAACCCTAACTCACTGTCTCTCTCTGACATATCTCATTCTCAAGATAAAGCCACTGGTCTAATTACTGATATACATGACGAAGGGTAAACCTGTGAGCAGAGGAATAAATCTCAACACTCATTGCCAATTTCAGCTAATATGAAGAGTACTTACTGTAACAAGGCTCAGGACTTCATAGATTGTCTATCAAAGGTTGTAACAAAAGAAAGGAACAGAGGTAGATTAGTGTGAGGTAGTCAGATAGCTGAGGTGGCAGTAGAGGTTAGAAGTTAGTTAGAAAAAGGGCGGTAACTTAATCCTTGAGAATTTTGTTTTTGACTCATGAAAGGTTTTTGTATAAATAGCTTAGTTAGGTTAGAAGTTAGTTAGGTTTTTTTTTTTTGAGATGTTGATTGATTATTTATTATTATTATATTTTATAGATCTTTGGGTTGTTATTATTTTTTTTTCATCAACATGCAGCCACGAAAGCATGTTGATGAAAGAGTCAAAGATGTATAGAAATTGTGCTTTAGGGCTGAAGTTTAGGATTATATATGTGGTGGTATAATTGGAATAATGTATTTTGGGTATGCAATTTTAAAAGAAATTTCAGACCCATTCAACTCCAGATTTCAGCTACTATTTGTGGCCTTTTCACTCAAACTTTTTATTTATTTATTTATATTTATCAAATTTGAGATGTCTTAAAAAAAAATAAACAAGATGTCTGAAAAGGTCATTTCAAACCCTTAAAGATTTCAAACCTTAAAAAAAAACCCTAAGTTTTCAAATGGGAAGAACAAACAGGCCCTTCAAGGGCAAGTAATAAGCTAGAACATGGACACAAATAACACGAAATCAGTTCAATGTGGGTGAAAGAAATAGTGATCTCTCATGGGGTTTGATGATTGGAGGGAAAACCAAATTCCTCCGTGTGATTGATTAATTGTTGTAGAAAATCATTTTGATAGAATGGAGTCCAAGTGTTGTTGGACCACCTTCCAAGTCCCCACCACATGTTTCTCCTCAGTAAGGCTCGCACCAACAGCGAAACGTATCACATACATTCCTCCAACAATTGCATGACTCATACAAGCTTTCCCACTTGCATTTATCTTCTCCAACAAAGTTTCACTCACTTCATTTGACTTGTTCTCCTTTTCATCATCATTTACATGTTTAAACAAGGCTGATGATGCTGAAACCCTAAAGCACACCATTGCAAAGTTTCTAGGAGCTACAAACTCAAACCTCTTATCACTCCCTACCAGCTCTTCAAAAACCTTTGCCATCTTCACATGACTTCGTAGGAAGTTCCTCAGATTGCACACACCGTGGCTTCTCAACACAAGCCATAGTTTCAGAGCGCGAAATCTTCTGCTTAGTGTTATTTGCCAATCCTTATAGTCCACCACTTTCCTTGAATCACTAGCTTTGTTCCTCAAATACTCAGGATTCGTTGAGAGCGATTGATTAAGTGCCCTCGGATTCTTCACCCAAAGGCAGCAACAATCAAGATTGGTGAAGAACCATTTATGCGCATTAAAACTGAACGAGTCCGCATTCTCAATTCCATCAAGAAAATGTCGAAACTCTGGGCAAATACAAGCACTTCCCGCATAAGCAGCATCGATATGGACCCATATGCCATATCTTTTCGCAACCTCACAAAGCGGCTGTAAAGGATCCACAGCCCCAATTCCAGTCGTCCCAATTGTTGCACATAGAAATAATGGGATTAACCCATCTTCTATGTCCAACTTAATTGTTGCCTGTAGCGAGTCTGCAGATAGGCCAAATGCTGATGATTTCGAAGTAATAATAGCTCGGAAATTCTTTGGATCGATTCCTACAATGTGAGCGGCTTTTTGAAGTGCACTGTGAGTTTGATCGGACCCATAAACAACAAGCTTCCCAATGTTTTCTCTTCCGATTTTTCTCAGAATTTGATCTCTTGCAGCAGTAAGTGTGCTCAAAATGGCCTCACAAGTAGTTCCTTGAATAACGCCTCCTCCATTGCCGGAGAAAAGGAAAGACTTGGGAAGTTCGAGCATTTCCCCAAGCCAATCCATAACTATATTCTCAAGCTCGGTTGCAGCTGGTGATGAGATCCAATTGAAGCCAACAACATTAAAGCCAGTGCTAAGCATTTCGCCGAGAAATGCTGAAGTGCTTCCACTGGAAGGGAAGTATGCGAAGTAGTTAGGACTCTGCCAGTGTGTTATTCCGGGGACTATATGTTGTTCCACGTCTTGGAGAATAGTCTCGATAGGTTCAGGGTTATATGGAGCGGATTCGGGTAAGCGTTTTCGAAGATAACCGGGTTCAACTTGGCTTCGAACCGGGTACTTCTCAACATTTTTGTAATAATCTGCGATGAAGTCAATAATCAAGTGGCCTTGCCTCCTGAATTCCTCTGCGTCTAAAGGCTGGTTAATGACTGCGATTGAGTTATTTTGGGCTTCATGATGGAATTCGATGCTACCCATTGGGAATAGAAATGAGAAGATAATGATGTGGTTTGGATGGGAGATATGAATGGGTTTTTGAGGTGGTGGATATGGAATTCAATTGTGAAAACTAACTGCAAGTTTAAACGTATATATAGCATTCCATGCATGGCCATATTAACTATCAACGTGCCTAAAACAAAAACTCTAAACCTACCAACCAGGCAACCACTGTAATGAAATTTGTATTATTTGAATGCACACCTGATCAGCGTGGATGAAAAATAAAATTGTGTGGTGTGATGGGTAGACGGTGTCAGCCCAAAAATAATATATGATTTGTCTTGGAAATGGAGATAACATATGATTCCAAAATCAAAAGAAAAACAAGAGTGGGGAACTGGGGGGTATGGCCATGGCTAGGTACATATAGAAAAAGGTTAGTCTTATTTGATCATTTAATTCAATGTTAAAGGTTCCCATACATAAGGCCTTGATTGTTTTTTTGTCTTAAATCAGAATGGGTCTTAAATATTTCCGTGCAGATGTTTTGTTTGTTTTTCAACAATCTGAAATCTTAAAAAGTAAAATAATAATAAAAATAATAATAAACTTGACATAAATCTTATCTTTTTTTTACGGTATCTATATATCCACCTATCTAAAGCCTAGACTATGTATTTGTTAAAGCTTTTTGTCTATAATAGGATTTAAACCAGTTGACTTGTGAGTCATTTACTCAAACTCCAAGCTCGTCCATATATTTTAGCACCCTATTTCTAAAGTTGCCTTCTGAAAATGACAACAATATTTAATTAAAATAAAATATTGATAATATCAAATTGACATCTTCATCGGGAGACTAAGGAATAAAGGATATGTGACCAGTGAAACGCGAATCCTTCGTCTTCGGTGATATCATATTTATTTTCATCTTATTCTTCAACTTCTCAACCTGTGTTTTTTTTTTTTTGAAACAGGGGAATTAAAAAAAAAACTACACAAATCTAAAACCAATGAGCTAAAAAAACTGAACAAGAATATCTAGCACTTTCGAATCAAATTCACAAAACAAAAGGCATAAAATCCCATTATAATATTGTTTGAAACAACAGAAAAAAAAAAAGCATACATAAGTCAATTGGAAATTCCTTCAAAGATCGGAAGGTTTAGGGGAGATGTTGTGCTCTCAAAAATCATTCAGTTACCTACAATTATATATAAATATATATATATATAATTAATAGACCAATAAAAATTTAAAAATTATAGTTTAATACTTTAAAAGATTATAACAGTTTTAGACCTACCATCTTCATTACTTGTACAGTTAGAATCAAAATTACCGTGTTTTATAGTTAGAGATTCACGAAATCTCCATATTGCACAATTAGATATTCATAAAATTACCATGTAGTTTATATGAGTGCTCACTAAGGACAAAAAAAAACTATATATTTATAAGATAGTCAAAACTCGGATTTGTTAGGTTGTTAATTCGAAACCGTTTGTTAGGTGGGAGAGAGAAAAAAATAAAATAAATAAATTCTAACAATTTATTTGCTTGGTTGCCATATGGCATCAGATGTTTAAAAGGTGAGCAAAAATTAGATCGGTCGTTTGTCCATATCCCTCAATCCCGAATTATTGTAATATTTTAAAGAAGAAATTAAAAATAATAATGCATTAAAAAAAATGCAGCTATAGGTAGATTAATATTTTATTAATTTATTATAACATAGGTCATAGGGTATGGTTGTATGTGTATACAATTTTTCTCTCATGAACATACATTTTAAGCATACTTTGAATATAATAATACATATTGTTATCCTAAAAATCCGGCTGGGACTTTCGAGACACCAGTTGACCGCGGTGTACGGGTGCACCGCGGTTGGTCCGGATCGAGTAGGGTGTCTGTCCGGTGCAGTCGGGGTTAGTATCAGGGCACCCTAGGTCCGATTATCAGGGACCGACGTTGGGATCCAGGACTGGTCTTGACACTACAAGAAAACTCGCATCTTAGGTCCAGTTACCAGGGACCGACGCTGGGATCCAGGACTGGTCGTGACACTACAAGAAAAACTGTTAACGACAACAGGTGATGCTTGTGGTAGATGTGTATCTACCACTGGCACCACGCCTATTGTAGCTGGGGCGGTAGCTGAAAAGCCCACTTTTCGACAACAGGCAATGCCAGTGGTCGATTCTCCGGGTTTTATTTATAAAAAAAATCTGATTGGTATATTTTTTCATACAATTATCTCCAAAATAATCTGATTCTTTCAATCTTCAATCTCCGCAAGTTTTGAATGCAAAGTTTGGATAGCACCAATTTTGTTTCCAATAGAAATTTGATGACAGGAGAACTGCAAGCAACCAACAAATAAACAAAACAAAACAAAACTGAAAATCATAATTTAATTTTTCCTCATAATCCACCACCACTCTAAATCCCTCAAATTTCTGAAAATCTCCACATAAAAAATATCAATATCAAAAAATATGAATATATATGCTCAGTCATTTTCCTATCAGTGCGCACTGATAGAATTATATAAGGACATTGAATATGAGCGACTTATTTATAAAAGAGTTTTGACAAGTGCATACATGCCAAGTCAAAATATGTAAAATGAGTGGCTCACATTCAATGTCCTTATATATTTTCACCCAAGCAATCAACAAATGAGATCGAATAGGAGCTAAATCAGATATAGCAATATAGTGACATCAAATAATCATTTTGAAAATCAAATAGATAATTGATATACTAATATAAAAAAAATAATACACATCAAATTATATAAATAAAAAATAACAAATAAACAAGGAACTAATGTCTCTTACACTAGATCTATAATTAAAAACACATTCTACAACAACTAAAAATAAAAATAAAATAAAAAACTTACGAAGATGGAGTTAAATCACATGCGAGAGATGTCGAAGACGAAGACGAGCCTTGGATGACTCTAAAAATCAAAAACGAAAATAAAGCTTGATGACGAACTTGAAGAGTGAAGTCGATCTCGAAGTGTGAAGAAGATGAAAAAAAAAGAGAAAATGAGATGATGAAGGCGTTGAGGAAGATTGTGGAATTAGTTTATATATATATATATATATATAATCATATCAGACTATTTACCACGGGCCAAATTTTGCTCGTGGTAATAAAGCGAGTATCTACCATGGGCATTTAAAGGCCCGTGGTAAATGTTAGTTTTCTAACACAAGCCTTTCAAGCCCGAGGTGAATGAGATGTGATGGAAAGTATATTTTCTTGTAATGTGAAATGGGTTTAAAGGGTAAAGGTTTAGGAGATTCAATCAGGTATGCTTTTTATTATTATTATTAATCATGTAAGTGAGGTACATTATATGTTGCCTTTAAGCGTATACACTCTCTAAATACGGCTTACGTGGAGAGGAATGGGGGAAGGTGGTAGCCAGGAAGGTTGGACAATGTGGAGTTCGCTATAGGAGGGTAGTAGCCAAGTATGATGGACGATACGAAGCTTGCTGTAGGAAGGTAGTAACAAAGTAGGATGGATGATATGAAGCTTTCTGTAGGGAGTGGCAGCCAAGTAAGATGGATGATATGGAGTTTTCTCTTAAGTTTTTATTAGAAAAGCCAACCATACACTCTTCTTGAGTTAGGGTATTTATAAGGCGACCTCAAGGATATCCCCTTAGGCGGGAAAGGACAAGCTCGATCCCCACCGTCCCTTTTAGGTCAGGCGTTGAGGTGTTAGGTTTTAGCTCATATTCTCAAGTGAATTCAATGAGAACCAAACGAGACTCAACTGATGTGAAACTTCATGGAGACGTGGGATACGTTTAGAATTTGGAGATGGTGATTGAGAGAGGTTTGAAGACCATTAAGAACTGAAGAAGTAGTTTATTTCAGTGTATGGATCGTTGTTTTCTAAACGATGTAATTTCAGGTGACTTGTAACGGTTTAAGAAGCGGGTGCGCAACCGTGACCCGAATCGTAGTCAATCATAAGTATGAGTGGATGGGAAATCTTCAAGTGGAAAAGGAAAGTAATCTTTTGGAAGTTCTTGTGCTTGAAGGAAAGAGATTTCTCTTTATAAGAAGACTTGTGCATAAAAGGAAATAGTATTTATATGAAACAAGAAAGTCTTGTACATGTTAAAGATGGATTTCCTTATTGGTCTAAGCTCCCTGTAACTAGTATAAATAGAACCTTGTAACTAGGTTATTTGTGTGGAGTCAAAAGAACACATGTAACATCAGAGAGAGGTTAGATCCGGGAGAGATCAGGGGAAGACCCAAGGAATATCAGGGAATATCAGGGAATATCAGTGGATCAAGTTAAATATTCATGGGTGATATTCAAGGGAGACCTCGGGGATATTGGGGGGTTCTTGGTGAGGATCTTGTGAGCGTTGTGAGCTGGGTGTCATGATGTAAAGCTCAGGTGTAAGCCTGGGGACTTGGAAAAGCTATGTGGTTTGGGGTTGATGTGTGGGAGAAAATCCTGGAGTATATGGTTGTAACAATTTATCATATAGTTGAATTTTCTCTAATGTCCTGATTTAGGCCGTGGTTTTTACCTGATTTAGGGTTTTCTACATATATTTTGTTTTGTGTGATTATTTATTTTCTCTCATCCTATTTTTCTATTATAGATGTTAATTTTTATGAGTTATGGGTGAATATTAGGCATTTCGTTTCCGCATTCATCGGTTCAAATTTCTAACAACTGGTATCAGAGCCTCATGGTTGACGATGGTGGTGTCAAGTCTTTACGGGAGATTGTATGGAGGACTTGGTGGTATTGGGATGATGATGATGGTTGCCTAGTATGGGTTTAGCAAAGGAGATACATCTTGAAAGCGGTTTCGAACTCGGAAGGGTTTGATGGAAGAATAATAGAGATGGAAGTGAATTTTGGCTTGTGGTGGCAAGTACGAATCATGGAGATCAAATCTGGGTTACACAAGGAGATTAAAAAAATGCTCGAAGTCTCTGTTGTGGTGTGGGGCTTATATGACAAAGCACTCCTCGTACTAACAACAAGTCTTTCACTAGATTAGGTGATGCAAGGACACGTTTATTTGGCAAGTTTCTCCACTGGCCATGAAGATGATATGTTTCTGCTAGTGGTCCACAAGTTTTGCATATGGGCATCAGTCAGAAGGTGATGCAAGGTGTGTGGCTGGATAAGGATGTCGATGGTTGATGAACTCCTTGGTAAATCTGACATGAGGAGTTGCACCACACTTTCAGCAAGTTATTTCGACATGGTGTAGGAACAACGACCACTAAAAAAATTATAATGGTTCTTTCCGCGGTGGTTATACCTTGTGGTGGGGTATGGTGATTCTCGATATAGAGAATCGTGGCTATGGACAAGGTCTTGAGAATTCAAGCCAAATGGGAGAATTGTTAGGTTTTGACTCGTATTCTCAAGTGAACCAAATGAGACTTAACTGATGTGAAACTTCGTAGAGCCGTGGGATACATTTGGAAGTTGAAGATGGTGTTTGAGGGAGGTTTGAAGACCATGAAGAACTGAAGAAATAGTTTGTTCAGTGTATGGATCACTGTAATTTCAAGTGACAAGTAACGGTTTAGGAAGCGGGTGTGCAATCGTGACCCGAATCGTAGTCAATCATAAGCATGTGTGGAATGGGAAATCTTCAGTGGAAAAGGAAAGCAAATCTTTTGGAAGTTCTTATACTTGAAGGAAAATGATTTCTCTTTACAAGAAGACTTGTGCATAAAAGGAAATAGTATTTATATGAAACAATGAAATCTTGTACATGTAGAAGATGGATTTCCTTGTTGGTCTAAGCTCTCTATAACTAGTATAAATATAACCTTTTAACTAGGTTATTTGTGTGGAGTCAAAAGAACACCTATAACATCAGAGAGAGGTTAGATCCGGGGGAGACCTAGGGAATATCCGATGAGGGATCTAGGGAATATCAGATGATCAAGTTAGAGATTTGTAAGTGATATTCATGGGAGACTTAGGGGATATTAGAGGGTTCTTGGTGAGGATCTTGTGAGTATTGTAAGCTGAGAGTCATGATGTAAAGCTCGGTTGTGAGTCTGGGGACTTGGTATGGCTATGTGGTTTAGGGGTTATGTGTGAGATAGAATCCCGGCGTATATGGTTGTAACAATTTATCATATAGTGGAACTTTCTCTGTTGTCCTAACGGCCCGTGGTTTTTTCCATGATTTAAAGTTTTCCACGTATATCTTGTGTTGTGTGAGTGTTTATTTTCTCTCATCTTATTTTTCAGCTATATATGTTAATTGTTATGAGTTATGGGTGAATATTAGGTATGTCGTTTCCGCGTTCGTTGGTTCAAATTCCCATCACTAGGTGCCATGGCAGGGAAGGCTATGATGGTGCCACCCAAGCTTCACTCTTGATCTGCTGCTTGTCTTGAGAGGTGAGGGTTCTGCTTCCTAGGTTGAAGGATGGCCAGTGAATCCTCACTGCTGCTTTGAATTGGGCCAGTGGACGACACATGCCTTAAAGGGCTGTGATTGATCCACTTATGCCCTACTTTGTTACAAATGCTTTAAAAGTGTTGACATGACGCTTTGGTAGCGATTCTCGTTGCTTGGATTGGCTGGAGACGCTCTTGGTAGGTGAGAGACGTCGCTGTCACTATTCCGCCCAGTGGGAGACAACGTCAGCGCCTATCCCGTTGCACATTGTCAGACGCTCTTCTCCTTATTTTCCTTCTTCAGCTTAGAGGCTTCTTACCTCAATTTTACAGGGAAAACAAAGCTTCCTCTTCATGAATGGCATAGTAGACATTGCGTAAGGCTTAGGTGGGGTGAGATATAACCGTTGGTGAGGTGCGGTTGTTAGGGGATCTCACATGTTGGTCCTCTATCATTCCTTCTTCATGCATATTGTCCCATCATTAATTGCCCAATCCCTTTTACAAGTTGCCCTGGCCTTCCTTTTACATATGTGGCTTTGCTTTAGGGATAACATCAGCCATAAACATAGGACAGTCGCTTGTTGGGGTTGTTTGGGTCGTTCTAGAAGGTTCTTGGGGCGCTTGAAGGCTTGGTCACAGTCAAAGGCATTCCTCGATGCTAGGAGTGGGTCAGAGCTGATCAACCGTGCTCGCCAACCGTGGATCTCTAGGTACCTACCGGGCCTGGTGGTGATGATCTGGTATCTTTAGAAGCCGGATACTTACCAGGGTCGGATCCTTACGAGATCATGTTGGTATGACTGTTGTAGTTTTCTCATTGAGGGATGGGGTCCCTGGAGGATCGAGTCCCTCCCGAGAACCGGCCTCTGGCAGATTGGGTCCTTATGGTATCGGATCCTCTTTAGTGGGGAAAATGCTTCTTTAGAGAAGTTGCCAACTTTTTTGATTAACACACGTTATTATATTTTTATAATGAAAGTAACATAACTTCAATCATAATAATACCACATATAACAAAAGTATAATAATATGTATTATTATATTTAAAGTCCGCTTAAAATATGTTATCTATAAAATAAAATTTGGACAATACAAATTTTTAGTCTCCTTCCACATTGATCATATGCTTTAATATTAATACAAATTTCATCAGAGTGGTTGGCACGCTTCAGAGTGGAATAATATAATGTACGTTTAAATTTGTAGTTACAGCCTTCTTGATTGAATTTCACAGCCACCGAAAACAGTCAAATCTCATTAATGGTCACATCACATGCACCAAACAACACTATTTTATAATGTTAATGGTACAGAAAGTATTAGGTCCCCGAAGTGGGAGACCTAGTCTTCTTCCACTTGGGAGACTTAATACCAAACAGAAAAACAAAAATAAAAACAAAAAAAGAGTTTAATTGGAAATTTACAGTATTTTAATCCAGCCCGAATTCTATTTAATAAATATTAAGATAGTATATTTTTTTCCAATTTAACTTTGGGGCTTTTCTTCCACTTTGATGATGTGAATCAATATAATATATGTACGTCTGGCGGGAGGGAGACCTAGTCTTCTTCCACTTGGAGGGACCTAATACCAAACAGAAAAAATAAAAAACAAAAGAGAGTTTAATTGAAAATATACAGTATTTTAATCTAGCCAAAATTCTATTTAATAAATATTAAGACAGTATATGTTTTTCCAATTTAACTTTGGGAAGAAAACTCCCATAACATCCTTGTAAAATGCACATCGTGGGATTTAAACTCCCTTATCATTTATATAGAAGGAAGGTGCATTACCAGCTCTGCGAAGAGGTGATTTGTTTTTTCCAATTTAATTTTTAATTCCTTTAATATTCCAAAACCAAATTTTGACACAATCCACCTAAAATTTTAGGTACTCTTATTTCTAAAATTGAGGATTAAAATGGAAATTAATTCTAATAAAGTTTTTTTTTGTCAAATATAATGCCAATAATCATAATACTATTATTGTGCATCTTTCATATGAATTTAGTTATTATACACTATTCACATAATAGATGAGTAGTTATTATTCCATATTTTTTATCTCAACACATCATGTGGCATGTGATGTGTCAAATTGTGAGTAGATACACATTAATGATATTTTATCCTACCTACCACATGTATTCACCCACCACATGATAGGGAAGGAAAGGGAAGAGAAGGCAATAGAATGGGGGGACCTAGTCTTCTTCCACTTGATGATGTAAATCAATATAATATATGTGGAAGGGGACCTAGTCTTCTTCCACTTTGATGATGTGGATCAATATAATGTATGTACGTTTGGCGGGGGGAGATCTAGTCTTCTTCCACTCGGGGGAACATAGTCTTCTTCCACTTTGATGATGTGCATCAATATAATATATGTACGTTTGGCGAATTAGATATTGATTAATATAATATACTTTCAGCTGACAAGTAACTAATCATAGGTTATAAAGCAAGTTGGAAAAAAATTGTACTTATTAATTGTTTAAGTTGAATTCCATGTGGCAAATTAAATAAGATATATATTGTAACTAATCTCTAGTCTTCATCCACTTTGATCATGTGCATCAATGCATCAATATAATATATATACGTTTATTTAAACTTGCAGTTACAGCTTTTCTCAATTGAATTCAATTCCACCGACCACCGCCACAATGCATTTTGTATGATAAATCAGAGAAGTATGGAACTATATACCATGCCTCTCGTCATACTCGCCTCAGACGCCTTCTTTAACAAACAACTGAGAACCTCGATAACAATATTGAAAATAAAAAATTAAATTGTTTGGTCGGGCTACTGTTTACAAGAAAAGATTAAAATTAAAAAATTAAAAAATTAAAAAATCTAATTGTTAACTAATCAACCAAACCCTAGATCTTCGTTGTTGACCATCGGCCCTCACTGAACCTACACCGATTCCATCTAACTGAACCGGCACAACACAGCCACCACCTTCTTATCGGTTTCTCCAGTCGCGAAGAACTAGCAACCGACCCGTTGTGAGAAGAAGACCCGGCCGGAAACAGATTCGTCACATAGAAAACCATTAGATATCAAACCAACCGAAGGTAATTTGATTTCTTTTTGAATGTGGTGTTACATGGGTTCAGTGAGTGGTTTATTTTGTGTTTTGATAGGTTTTATAGGTTTTTTTGTGATGCTAAGATTTGTGTGTGTTGAGCCATTGCTGCGTCAAAATTGTATCGGATTTATGTATGGGTGGTGTTCGATGAAATGCTTGAATGAATGTAGATAAATTCAAATGGATATTATAATTCTGGATTGTGATTTTTGTTGTTTCAGCTGTCTGTTTTCTTCCATGTTTTTCCTTGTTATTCTCTTTTCTACGCGACGGCCTATGTTCCTCTTGTTGTGTACTTCTTTCTTTGTTGTGGTTTTCAATAAAACTAGTTGTTCAAAAAATAAATAAATAAAGGAAACTAAGGCATAATGTTGTCAAATCTCGCTGCTGCTGTCACTGAATAAGCAGATTGTTGTGCATTGTGCAGACCATAATATTCCATGTGTTAGGTGATTAGTCTTTAATAAAGTTGCTGATTGATTGGTCCAGTTTGTTTTTTTGTTATCTGTTATAAGAATTTTTTGTTAGCATGACAAGTTAATATGATCACCTGAATGTACGGTGATTAAATATGTCATATCACCAAAGTCAGCTATGAAAGATCAATCCAAGGCGACCAATAAATGATGTTAAGGCTTGATCAAGTTTGTCCAAGATGGCCAGGGAAACTAATCGATCGGGTACAAATAACCTGGTCAGGTGAAGTCAATCTAATCGGGGTAAGAGAGATCTGGTCGGGTTAGATAACTGGTCAGTTGGATAATGCGTGGAAGATATTAAATGCGATCACAACTCAAATACGTAAAGAAAGAGTCTTACTCAAATAAGATATCTCGAAGCATCCTCTTATAAGGAAACAAACTTCCTTATAGATATCAGAGTCATAATCAAGCAACAAATCTAATTTATTGAATTCGTGGAAAACGCGAAACAGGAAAGAAGATAAAGACGACTTCAACAAGTAATCAGTCCTATTTAGACACCACTACTTTCCCTTATTTGTATACCACGATTTAGGGTTCTATACACATATAAATAGACCCTAAATAATATTGTAAGGGTGAATGGTAGAAGACTTAAGAGCAAGAAAGTCTGAGTGTGTAATCATATTATTCATAGTGAATTCGTTTCCTCGCCGTCACCGGCAACCATAGATGTTTCCCCACCTTGGGGTTTTACCATGTAAAATCTTGTTTACTTGATCCTTTATTTCTTTTCGATTCATTACTCGATTGTTAATTTAAAGTACTTTGTATGACGCGTGATCTATTTTACACAATCCAAAATCACCGTCAACAATTGGTGCTAGAATAAGGGGTGTGTTGAACTAAATTTTTCTAAGTTAACCTCGAAGAACTTGTGAAGCAGTGACATGACAGATAATAGGGATGGAAGTCAATCTCCACATGATGTTGGCACCACTCGTGGTGTTAACAACTCTGGCCCAATGAACGCTAGCATCGATGGAGGAAGTCTGCTCTCCGTGACTACAACCTCAACTGGCCAAGCCGTAATAACCTCCACAAATGGCCCCCCGTGAATTTCACCAGACGCATTCCAGCAGGTCCAAGAGTCCCTACGGAGAGTCACTGAAGACGCCGCTAGACAGGGAATCAATATAACATGAACTGCTAATCTAGCCTCACCATACCAACTATCTACACATATGGTGGCCCAAGACCTCAAGTTGCATTCTGAAATAGTGGGTGTGACCCCAGGCACGCCCCGTAAAGCTAGTAAAGATAAGGCAGATTACCTTAGAAAAGGGGAACACTCCCAAAGGGGAGATGAGGGAATTAACGGACGGGGCAGGCAAGATCGATATCAAGCAGATTCTGTGCCTAAGGAAACCCGTAGAGATGTTTGTAGATGAGATCGATCTAGTTCGTCAGATGACAGTGATCAACCACCCTGCAGAACATGCTGAAGGGGAAAGTCCCCGCTAAGATTCGATACCCCAAAGGTAGGCACCCAAAGAATCCAGCAAGGGTTCACTAAGCGTCAGCGATCGGGAATAGATAGTGAGCTAGAAAGGCGAGATATCCTGATATGGAAATTAACCAAGAAGGTAGAAGCATTAGAACGTCGCCATAGGCCACAAGATCTATTGGACGATAATTCTGAAAGCCCCTTCGTGAACAACATTCTCCAAACCCAGTTCCCAGAAAGATTCAAAATGCCTCAGGTTGAGCAATTTAAAGCAAACACGGAACCAAAGGAACACGTGAGACTTTTTCGAAGTGCGATGGCACAGTACTCATACAATGACCCACTATTATGCTTGACGTTCCCACAAACACTCGGGGACTTAGGGTCTAGGTGGTTTGGAAGGCTCCTTCAATGAACAATCAAGAATTGATGAGAATTGACCCAAGCTTTTTCATGACAATTTTTAGGAAATATACAAATGAGGCAATCAATAGCTCACCTCACTAGGAAAGAACGAATTATTGAAAGATTAAATGAAAAAGGTTCTCTCAGGAAGTGTCAGGAATCCATAATCCTAACGGTGAGGCTGGCGTGGCCGCCTTTACCAACAACATACAGAAGGGTAAGCTGTCATTCGATTTGAGGAGGGAAAGCCTGAATACATACGCCCACCTAATGGATATAATAGGCATTTAGGCAATGGATGAAGAAGAGGAGTTGGATCATGGGGGTAGTTATATGCATAGGGGTCGCCCTGGGGAGAACGCTAAAACAAGTGAAGGCTATGCAAAGAACCAAAATGGTGATCACCAGGAGAGTGACGGGAATCGTAGAAACAGTCGGAGGGACAAAAAGTTCCATGGTCAGTACATCAACTACACTCTCCTCGCCAAAAACAAAAGGAAATCACGGCGATCGTAGAAGGCCAGAAGCTAATCAAATATCCTCTTAGATAGTCAACCTACGCTCAAAGAGACAAAACAAAATACTGCAGGTTCCACAAGGAAAGTGGTCATGATACATCAAAGTGCTACCAACTAAGAGATTACATCGAGACACTTATTAGGGAGGTTCATCTCAAAAATTTAATTCTAAAATCAACAGACGATCAGGAGAAGGATCCCTTCTGGGACGATCAGCCAAGGGGAAACCAGGAAAAGAAACGAAGCTCGGGCCGAGGCAACAGCGAATGGATAGTCAGCACTATTTTTTAAGGACCCTACACCCAATAAACAAAACCTACTCTTGAGAGAGATAGATTAGTTGCTTTCAGTTTAAGATATTTTTAGTTTATTTTTTATTTTTAGTTTTTCTAATTATTTTTTGTTTTTATTTCCAGATCAATTAAGAAAGAATCCAAGAACAGTGTCCAAAATTTATATAATAACAATCATCTTTGTTATCAAAGCTAAACTCGTAGCGCTGACACCTGCCATGGTGGGTGAAGGTGCCTGAGAGGCTGAGAAGTCGGTTGTTAGAGATCCGGCTCGCCTGCTGAGCTGACTGGGTGCATATAAAGCACTGTCAACAATCCGGCCACCCCGAGATGCCGGTTTTACTGGGGAAAAAACTCTCGGGTACACCATCGGGAAAACCCTAGTGAGATGCATCGGTTGTGTTAGTATTGCACTAACGATTCGGCCGTGTTAGTATTGCACTAACGATTCGGCCAAACCCTTATAAACAGACTAAACCAAGAGACGTCATTGGTGACTTGTTTACATGGGAAAAACAGGGGAAAATGGGACAAGGTTCCCAGAACACCTCTTGGCTGAAGACTCAAAACGGTTGGAAATTATCCCGAATAAGTAATCGGGACACCGACTGAATCAACTTCAAAGACCAAGATGGTCAGGAATTATCCTAGGTAAAGAGCCAGGACACCGACCGGTTCAGCTATAAGGTCGAGAATTATCCTAGGCTAAGAGCCGGAACACCGACCGGTATAACTAAAAGGAAGCAAAAAATAAATCAAGGAGTCCAAGACTGATCAGTTTTGATAAGATACTTGATCAGTTTAGCAACAAAAAACGATCAGTTTATTAAGATATTTCATCGGGTTAAAGCGATAAGATCAGAAGAACCAAAAAATCAAGTGTTCAAATCCCCTTTGTCGAGCCGCCAAGAACTCGTCTCGTGAATTTGAGGAGGTAATGTTATAAGGATTTTTTGATAGCATGACAAGTCAACATGATCACTTGAATGCACGGTGATTAGATATGCCATATCACCAAAGTCAGCTAGGAAAGATCAACCCAAGACGACCAATAGATGATGTCAAGGCTTGATCAAGTTTGTCCAAGATGGTCAGGGAAACTAACCGATCGGGTACAAATAACCTAGTCGGGTGAAGTCAATCCGGTCAGGGTAAGAGAGATCTAGTCGGGTTAAATAACTGGTCAGTTGGATAACGCTTGGGAGCCATTAAATGAGATCAAAACTTAAATACGCAGAGAAAGAGTCTTACTCAAATAAGATATCTCAAAGAATCCTCTGATAAGAAAACAAAACTTCCTTATAGATATCAGAGTCACAATCAGGCAACAAATCTAATTCATTCAATTCGTGGAAGAAGCGAAATAGGAAAGAAGATAAAGACGACTTCAACAAGTAATCAGTCGTAGTTAGACACCATTACTTTCCCTTATTTGTATACCACGATTTAGGTTTCTATACACATATAAATAAACCCTAAAATAATATTGTAAGGGTGAATCGTAGAATACTTGAGTGCAAGAAAGTTTGAGTGCGTAATCATATTATTCATAATAAATTCGTTTTCTTGCCATCACCAGCAACCGTGGATGTTTCCCCACCTTGGGGTTTTACCACGTAAAATCTTGTTTGCTTGATCCTTTATATCTTTTTGATTCATGACTCGATTGGTAATTTAACGTACTTTGTGTGACGCATGATATATTTTACGCAATCCAAAAATCACTGTCAAAATTACCTGTTTGTTGTTGATCAATGTATGACCTTTAATATTTTGTTTGTTTGTTGTTTGTTACTGTGTAATAGATAAATATGAAATATTCTGTGACTATGCTTAAATTAATATATTTTTTTGTGATAGGAAAATGCTGCCCGTTAGAGTCTACCGTCTTCGTGAGAAAAGGTAACGAATTATGTGATATGGATGTCTTGGAAACTGGAGAGTGCAGTGTTATCTCAATCATCAATGATGCAAATGAGTTTTTGTCAGAGGGTGTTCAGACATTGGAGAAGTGGGAGTTGTGTATTGATTTTCCTTGGAATGGACTAGAACATACACTCATGTCTGATTTGGAGTTGATGTATGCGTTTGAGGAGTTTGATAAACGCAACAAGCCTATCATTTATTTCCACATCAATGCAGTACCTTTACTAGAATACACTCCAAACACAAGCCCCCAAGAAATAATTATCCAAGCAAACACAAACCCCCAAACCTGCTCAGCAACTAACAGGATCTCCTGTCCATTCTCTATCTCCATCTCTAAAATAGAGTTTTAAAAGAGAATATTCCTTCCAGATTCTATCTGTAAAAAAATTTCACTTCCACCACACTCTCTATCCTTATCTCTATCTATATCTCTATCCATATTTCTATTTATATCATCAAATAACTTATATTTTCATTATTATTTTTTAGTTTCTTTAATAAATTATTGTTCAATTAAATTTTAACAAATACTATTTATAATAACATTTTTTTTTTACTTTTTTAAAAAATATAATGTTTTATTAGTGCATGTATTTATAATAACTTCTAAAACATTTTTCAACTAATTTTCTCAACTTACTTATTTGTTTTCTAACATTTATCAACTAATTTTCTCAACCTACTTATTTCTTTTCTAACTTTTTCAGTCAACTTTTTTTAATCTAATTTTTTATTTCAACCTAAATATTACTGTATCAAAATTTGTTGGTGTATAAATACATAAGTGATATAATAAATATCTTACTAATTTGTTGATATATCAAACTTTCTCAACCAATTAAATACACCGCTCATCATCATATTTTTCTATAAATAGCTACTCTGGTCCTCTTACTTCACCATCCACTTAACTTACTTCACCACCAAGTTTATTTTGATTCATATAAATTTAGTTCTAAAATGAGTTTTTATTGTATTACTAACTTATAATTATCAATATGTAATAATAGATTTTTTTATTACATAAAATAGTTTTTTTTAGAGAAAATTATAACAAAATAATAACATGAAGAGAAAATGATAAAGTATGGTAAATAAAAAATTATTCATTAATATTCAATATTGGACTCATTTTAAAGATCTATATGAGACATTTCTAATGGTATAATTTTATGTTAATAAAATGTATAAATTAAAATTTATTATACATTAATTGAATTTAATGAAAAATTTAAAAGGATATAAATAGAATAAAAAATATTGAAAAGTGAATTTAGAGAATGAGATGTGGTTCTCTAAATTTAGAGTATTAAGTTAGGAAACTCTAATAATGTTTCTTGGAGACAACATTTTAGAGTATAGTGGGAGCAACTCATACTCTAAAATTTCTTGGAGATATAATTTTAGAGTATGGGTGGGAGATGCTTTAAGAACCCAACCGTAGAGAAAGTTATAATACCTTAGGTGGAAGATGACTCGGATGATATAGACAGTTCCAATGTAGAACTCGATTCTGAGTACCAGCCTTCAGAACTAGTAAGTGACTCCAATGTCAGCCTTGTACACAGTGATTACGAGGGGCAAGTAATGAGTGGCATTCCTAGTCGTTGTGATCCTGATGGTGACAGATTTTGTTGGGATAACTCATCCAATGAAGAAGATGGTCCAACAAGGATGACTCGTTATTGTATCTGTAATGAATGAACCCCTAATCTAGATGGCTTCATTTCATTAACGGCTGGGCAGATTTTTGCAATGCAATAGAAGTCAAAGATGTGATTAGAAGATTTGCAATACAAGAGAGTTTTCAATTAAATAAACTCAAAAATAACAAAAATAGATATACTGTGACCTGCCTGAATGAAGATTGCGATTGAAGGTGACTTGCATCTACATTGACTAACGGAGTCACTTTCATGATTAAGAGTATTACCGGCAGCCACAGTTTATGTCAAAGGCAGCCTGTGTATAGGGAAGCCAATTCCAAGTGGATAGCTACAGCATTTGGAGCCATGATACTCTCAAATTAGTGGTTGCCCATGCATGCATGCAATGGCTATTATGGCTTATAACAGACAGCATGCACATGATTTCATACATTGGTATTACTCAAAGGAAGCTTTCCAAATCACTTATAGTGGGGCTATAAACCCAATTCCAGACTCTTCTCGTTGGCCTGCAGCGGATGGTGCTCCACTTAAGCCAATATTTAGTAGGCCGAAGAAAAATAGAATGAGAGAACCTGATGAAAGGCCTGCAGCCTGGTAAGACATTTTTCAATAAGGCTATATTTGGTACACCAGATTGGACTAGGATTGGACAATTTTAGTCTCAATCCGGTGTTTGGCATGGTTTTGGAGATGGGATTACTAATCCCAGAAGTAAATTTAGTCTCATTATTGTGGGACTAAATAAATCCAACCCCCACCTTACCTTTATATGTCCTGGGATTATTTTCACCAACCCACGTCAACCCATTTCATCACCAGTTTCTCATCATTCAACAAACAAACTCATATCAAAACCAAACTCAAATCTTCAAGACCGCCGCCACCGCCACCACCACCCAACACCATTGTCGCCGACACCACCACCAAAAAAACCCCATAACATAGAAACACCATCGCGACGACCCAGATTCAAACAAATTCACAATCACTTCACAAATCAACTTAATCCACTCTAATGAAAGCCAAAACAAAATTAATTGAAAAATAAAACTTGGTGAAAGAAGATAAGGAGAAGATGAATGAGAGAAGATATGAGAGAAATAGAAGACGAGGTTTTTATTTTAAAAAAAATCTGGGCACTTGTTTAAGGAGAAGATCTGAGAGTTGAGAGAAGGATATTTGGAGAAGAGTAGAAGACAATCTGGAAAAGAACAAGAAAGAAAAAGAAAAAGAGAACAAGAAAAAAAAAAGATCCGGACAAAAGTAGAGAGAAAAAGAGAACAAATAGAATTATGGCGAATTCTAATTATGTATGTATATATATATATATTATATTGTATATTAATAAAAATATTATATTTAGTTCAGTCCCATGTTTCACCAAACACAGTATGATATTAATTTAATCCAGTCACATGTTTCTCCAAACACAGTATAATATTAATTTAGTCCAGTCCAGTTCAATCTCATCTAATCTCAGTCTCATTTTAATCCAATCCAATCTCATGAAATAGTTCAATCCAATCCCGCACACCAAACTCACCCTAAGTGCAAGAAATGTGGGACTATAGGTCACAACAAAAGGACAGGTACCGGCGATGGTGGAACCCAATCAAAGAAAAAGGCGAGACTTAATATTTATTACCTTGTTTAATTATACTTAAAGTTTTTTGTTTTTGACTCTGAAATGTGATTGTATACAGCGAAAAAGAAAACCAAAAAATACCACAACACCCGGAACTGCAACTTTAAGTGGTGTGAATCAGGTATAATACTAAGCTTCATAATTTCTTTTCCATAATTTTAACATTCAATACACTACAAATTCTCTCCAATTTATGCAGGGTCAAACAAACATACCTACTGATGTGAGTGTTCCATGCCATGAGATGTGCTCACAATGAGATTCCAATTTCATTTATTTACAATTTATTTTATTTGCTATATATTCCAATTTATTTTATTTGCAATTTATTTTATATCCAATTTATTTTATTTACAATATATTTTATTTGCAAATTGCAATTACTAACTACTAAGTTTCTAATTTTCTTATTTTCTTCCAAATTTATTTCCAACCATTTAATCATTTTTTAAATCAATTTTTTAACATTTTTTGTTCAAGGAATTTTACAATTCAATTTTTAAAATGGCAAGTGGAAGTGGTGACGCTCCTAGACGCTCCATTTCGATGAAAGGTAAGGGTCGTATGATGGATAATCTCGGTCATGACGACCGTGCCTATCACGAGTATCTACAACAACAAGTCTATGCTGAAGACTTAGGCCTAAACTTTCTTCAATCTCATTCTCATCCCTCTCTTAGAATTTCTGAACCCGATCTTAATGTCACCCCCATTTTGACAAGCCAATCAGAAAATATGCCTGATCTTGGCCATGATGGTGATGAGTCTGGTGAGCCTGATCCCAACCCACATCAAGATTTTGATTTTTATCCACAGATGGAAGAAAAGTTACCGAAGCAGGTCAAATCTGATCTATTCGTACTCCATATGAAGAAAGTTACGCATGAAGATGGAAACACAGTAGTGATTTGCAATTACTGCAAAAAAAGTATTTAAATGACACAAATCTGGAGGATATGGGTCATATCGGAAGCATATAACGAACTCACATCCAGATGCACATGCCAAATCGAGTTCACAATCTCAAATTCCCAGGTACGCTACCCCTAACCAACAATTATTTAAATATAGTGATGCAAAAAATAGAGAAGAATTAGCTAGAATAGTTGCAGTAGAACACTTACCATTTAGTTTTGGTGAAAATGTTGGTTTTAATAATTATTGTCAACGAGTATTAAATCCTGCTGCATGTCGTGTTCCTAGAACCACGCTCACAGAAGCACTTGAAAACATTTATGAAAAAGAAAAGAAAATGTTGGAAAAAATTTTAGAAAAATATAATGGTCGTGTTTCCGTATGTGCCGACATATGGAGTGATCATTGGCAAATGCATTCATACATAGGTGTCACTTGCCATTATATGGATAATGCATGGACTATCCAAAAAAGAATTCTTGCATTTAGAGTTTTTGATGAAAAACACACTGCTGCTAATATTTTTAAACATCTTAGAATTATTTTCACAGAGTATAAAATTGAGAACAAAATTTTTACAATTGGTTTTGATAATGCTTCTAACAATACCGCTGCTATTCCTACTTTAATTGAATTATGCAAACCTTATCTTGGTGGTAAATTTTTTCATCAAAGATGTGCATGCCATGTTTTCAATTTATATGTTCAAAAAGGATTAAAAACTCTTGAACAGTTTATTCAACCTATTAAAGATGCCCTTTATTTTTTGTGGAAACATCCTTCTGTAATGAAATTATGGGCAGCATATTGTAAACAAAATGGTAAGCGTGCCATTAGATTTCCTCGTGATGTTCCAACATGTTGGAATTCTACTTATAAATTGCTTGCTAGAAGTTATGAATATAGGGATTTATTAGTTACTTTTATTCAATATCATGTTAGTCACATTAATCTTTATCAAAGTCATTGGGATGCTTGTAGCAATGTTTGTGGTTTGTTAAAAGTTTTTTATACTGCTACTAACAATTTATCTGGTGTTTATTATCCTACAACTAATTTATTTATTATTGAGAGTCTTAATATTGCTGGTGCATTTGCTCATTGTGAATCCGACTCAGAATTACATGAGTCTGTTACTGCTATGAAGGATAAATGGTTAGAATATTATAAGGAGTTTCCAAATATTTATTTGATTGCCTTGTGTTTTGATCCACGTTGTAGATTAGAAAGTTTGCCTGATTATCTTTCTGCTTATTATGAACAAGGTTTAAATATAGATTATGATGTTGATATGTGTTGTGCTAGGGTTAAGACATTATTGTATGAATTATATGATGAATATATTAAAGTTTAAGGTCCATCACTGAACATAGATGTTCCACAAACTCAAAATGTATCTCGTTCATCATCATCATCCTCTGGATTTGTTAATTTAGGGTATAATCTTTTATAAAAAAGAAACCAAAAAATTAGAAGGTTCTTCTTCATCAAACTCCACCACATATTCTGAGCTTGAATCTTATCTAAGTACCTCTTTTTGGTTCATAGAAGACACCGAAGATAAAAAATTTGATATCCTATACGGGTGGAAAGAGCATGAAAGGTACTTTCCAATCTTGGCTATGATAGCCAAACAAATCTTTTCAACACCAGTTTCTACGGTGGCGGTAGAACAACAGTTCAGTGCCGATGGGAATATTTTAGACCCAAAACGTTCCCTTATGAGTCCGAAATCACTTCAGATACAAGCTTGTGTTGAAGATTGGACGAAGGTTCAATATAGACAACAAAAAATCGATCAAGAGGAACCATATGATTTCTTTAAAGATGATCAACCGGCTGAAAGTAGAACGGATGATCATGGCAACGATTAGTCCACGACTCCACGCCAAATCTCCATCTCCAAACTCCAAACTCCAAACTCCAAATCTACAATAAAAGGTAAGAGAACTACGTGACATTTGATTCTTCTAAACCCTTAAGAGGATACGTAGGCAACTTAATTGTGGTAAAAATTAAGTGCAAGGCCAATTTTATTTTTTTTTGTTTTTGTTTTATTTATTTTTTATTTTTTAATTTGTCATTTATTTATTTAACTTTATTTTACGGGTGACCCAATAAAATACATTTACCAATTACATTTTTACATGACTAATTTTTTTTATGAAATATGATTTTTTTTTAAAATATTAAAAAAAAAGGGGCCGGTTCCGATTCGGAATCGGTGGAACCGGACCGGAACCGAAGGAACCGAAATCGGAACCGGAGGAACCGGAACCGACGTCATGTCTACGTTGATGGGATAAATAATCTGGATGGGTTAATCCCAGAGTCCAACTAAATATGGGCAAGGGCTTAAATTATCCAATATGCCAAACGTGACACAAGATCATCAATAATATTCTTGTATCCATCAATACATTATTTTATTCTTTTTCAGTATATGCATACGACAACTTAATCATATGTAAGTATGTAACTTCGAATTCTATGAGGCTGATCATTATTGTTTTACAAATGGGAGTTTTGTTTTTCGAAATGTAAACAGTGAAAACTGTGTTTGTTGACCATGTTTTCTAAATGAATTTTCAGTCGTACTAGTTTACTAGATCAGCTGGTTAAGAATTAATTTGTTGTCGACCAACAGATGTTGAATCGAATCTTATTAATCACATGGTGGGTGGGTGGGTCGGTCGTCACTCGTCCGTGAATCACATTCACATTTACATTGGTTATTGTAATAATAAACATAAATTTCTTAGATTTTATAAAGGGTACTCGACGTGATCCAGTTGAATTGTTATATGTCCTTTATTTTAACTCATTTTAAACATTTGTATAACCGTTCAGTTTTTATATTTGAATGAGTAAAGCGTATTGGTTTTATTGTTTGGAATGGATAAAAGAAAAAATGATGTATGTTACCAATCAATTGAGCCACATAGCTGAGTCGGTATTTTAAATGGTAACGGGTCAGCACTCAAGTTATTATCCCTCTATAAATTTAAAATAATGACTCACACCAACACCATCAACATTATTGGTTCGGCTCTATGTCTAGATCATCAAATTTATTATAACGACTAACAAGTAAAAAAATCTAAAAATGAATTGGAAAACTAAATAGAGTGAGTAAGATATATGTATATGTAATAAATAATTATGGATTTCAACCATGACTCACTCACCTCGTAAACCAAACAAGTGGTTGATGTTTACTTAGTCTAATAATTTTCCTTAATTAAAAGTGGTGGATGTTTACTTAGTCTAATAATTTTCCTTAATTAAAAGTGACCGACTCTGTGTTGTCTTCTTTGCTAAGTCAATGGTCTTTCAATTGTCTATAAATGAAGGCTCAAATCTCACTTGTACGTTTGTCTTAAAAATCTATACAGAGATATTGTAAAGTTAGACGCGGTACCATTTTCAAAACGTTTTTTACGTTTTCCAATGATAAGAAAATGTGTCCGGTAAAGAATTACGATGAAAATGCTGAAATCGATTTTTATTATTTAGCGTGCAATTGGCCAGCTTTACTGAAAACATCTCAGAGGTGTTTCCAGTGTTTTGGTTTCTGATTTTTCCTGGGCCCACTAGTTAATTAATAATTTATTTTCTGAAAGTTGGTTTAGTGAATAATTGTTATATAAATAAACATTTTTTAAACTTGAAATGATGAAAATGATATAAAAGTATATTCATTTTTTTATAGGTACACCCCCTACTGATCTATTCATGTCCAACTTTTTAAAATTTTGATTTAATTAAATAAAATTAAATTTTTTTATTAAATTTTTTAATTTATTTCCAAAACTACCCATTTTATTTATTTTTCAAACTTAATACATACTATATATGATCTATCTATCTCTTATCTCAGTATATGTATACATCTCTCTCACCTTCATTGATTGATTTATTTTTTTCTTCTTATTTCTTTTTTTTAAGTTTTTTTTTTCTTCTTATTTCATGATGGAAACGAAAAAATAAAAAATAATAGGGTACTTCAACACAACGACGGCTTGATATCATTCTAAAGAAAAAATAAATTTCAAACTTATTTCCAGAGAATGAATTGTTTCCAGATGCTTACTATCATTGTCAGACAATTCTTGTTTTATATCATTCTCAGACAATTCTTCAAGATATTTGATATCGTTCTTAAACAATTTTTCCATATTCTGGATATCGTTCTCAAACTCTTTCATAATATTTTAGATGTATGTAAGAAGCATATTTTAGGGTTTAAGAATTATATTTTTTTTAAGAAGAAGAAACAGATTACGGGTTTAAGAATTAAATTTTTTTTTGAAGAAGAAGAAACAGATTATTGGGTTTTTTGTTTTGGAAAAGGAATATGAAATTTTAATAGATTTACTTTGTAGAAGATTTCTTTCTTAAATTGTATGTCTTTGATAAAGGAAAAAAAAGAATATTCTATAATTTAAAAAGTGTGGCATGAATAGATCAATAGGAGGTGTGCCAATAGCACCACTCTAAATATATTTATCCAACATCACATCTTTCTTTGCAACCAAAGTACCAAACCCTAACTCACTGTCTTTCTCTAACATATCTCATTCTCTCATGCTCTCTAATCCCTTTAAAAAATAAAAAAATCAAGTTCATCGGTGTGAAGGAGAATGAACATCAGAGCTCTCAAGATAAAGCCACTGGTGCAAAAACTGATATACATGACAAAGGGTACACCTGTGAGCAAAGGAATAAATCTCAACACTCACTACTGCCAAGTTCAGCTAATATGAAGAGTACTTACTGTAACAAGTTTAGGATTATAATTGGAATAATGTATACTGGGTATGCAAGTTTAAAATAATTTCAGACTCATTCAACTCCAGATTTCAGCTACGAATTGTGGCCTTTACATTTCAAACTTTTTTTATTTATTTATATTTTTCAAATTTGAGATGTCTAAAAAAAAATAAAAACAATATGTCTTATCCCTTTAAGATTTCAAACCCTTTAAGATATTTTAAACGGTCAGCTAATTTGTAACTCATCGTTTTATTATTAATAGAAAAGTCATCGTTTTATTATTAATATAAAATCCTATTTGTGCGTAGAAGAAATACAAAGAAATTTAAATAATAACAGTAAATATTAGATAGGATAAAAATCCTATCTAATAACAATTTATTTAAAATTAAATCTAAAATAAATTATTTAAAAAACAAAGCAATTGCATTACAAAGCATTCATTCATAATTTCATATCATACCGATACCAATGCATTGACAACTCTAGATATGCTTAGTACTGTGAAGCACAATTAATTAAATTTGCTTCACAATTAATCAAACGGTCAAACCTAAAAAAACAAACACCCCTAAGTTTTCAAACGGAAAAACAAACAGCCCTTAATGTGAAGTACAAGTAATATGCTAGGACATGGACACGCATAACATGAAATCAATTCAACGTGGTTGAAAGAGATAGTGATCTCTCATGAGGTTTGATGATTGGAGAGAAAGCCAAATTCCTCCGTGTGATTGATTGTTGTAGAAAATCATGATGATACAATGGCGTCCAAGTGTTGTTGGACCACCTTCCAAGTCCCCACCACATGTTTCTCCTCAGTAAGGCTCGCACCAATAGCAACCCTTATCACATACATTCCTCCAACAACGGCATGTGTCATACACGCTTTCCCACTTGCATTTATCTTCTCCAACAAAGTTTCAGTCACATCATTTGACTTCTTCTCCTTATCATTATCATCATTTTCATGTTTAAACAGACCATTGAGAAGTTTCTAGGAGCTACAACTTCAAACCTCTTAGCACTCCTTACAAGCCCTTCAAAAACCTTTGCCATCTTCACATGGTTTCGTAGGAAGTTTCTCAGATTTCCCACACCATAACTTCTCAGCACAAGCCATAGTTTCAAAGCACGAAATCTTCTGCTTAGTGTTATTTGCCAATCCTTATAGTCCACCACTTTCTTTGTATCACTAGCTTTGTTCCTCAAATACTCAGGATTTGTTGAGAGTGATTTTATAAGCGCACTTGGATTCTTCACCCAAAGGCAGCAACAATCTAGAGTGGTGAAGAACCATTTATGTGCATTGAAACTGAACGAATCTGCATTCTCAATTCCATCAAGAAAGTGACGAAATTCTGGGCATATACAAACTTCCCGCGTAAGCAGCATCGATATGGACCCATATCCCATATCTTTTGGTAACCTCACAAAGCGGCTGTAAAGGATCCACAACAGCAATCCCAGTCGTTCCAATTGTAGCGCATAGAAATAATGGGATTAACCCATCTTCTATATCCGACTTAATTGTTTCCTGTAATGCCTCTGCGGATAGGCAGAATGAGGATGATTTCGAAGTCTTAACAGCTCGGAAATTCTTTGGATCGATTCCTGCAATATGAGCTGCTTTTTGGAGTGCACTATGAGTTTGATCCGACCCATAAACAACAAGCTTCCCAATGTTTTCTGTTCCGATTTTTCTCAGAGTTTGATCTCTTGCTGCAGTAAGTGTACACAAAATGGCCTCGCAAGTAGTTCCTTGAATAACGCCTCCTCCATTGCCAGAGAAACGGAAAGACTTGGGACGTTCGAGCATTTCCCAAAGCCAATCCATAACTAAATTCTCAAGCTCGGTTGCAGCCGGTGATGAGACCCAATTGAACCCCACAACATTAAAGCCAGAGCAAAGCATTTCGCCAAGAAACGATGCAGTGCTTCCACTGTTGGGGTAGTATGCGAAGTAATTAGGACTCTGCCAGTGTGTTATACCGGGGACGGGGACTATATGTTGTTCCACATCTTGTAGAATAGTCTCAATGGGTTCAGGATTATATGGAGCGGATTCGGGCAAGCGTTTTCGGAGATAACCAGGTTCAACTTGGCTTCGAACCGGGTACTTCTCAACATTTTCGTAATAATCTGCGATGAAGTCAATAATCAAGTGGCCTTGCCTCCTGAATTCCTCTGCGTCTAAAGGCTGGTTAATGACTGCGATTGAGTTATTTTGGGTTTCATGATGGAATTCGATGCTACCCATTGGGATAGAAATTAAATGAGAAGATAATGAAGTGGTTTGGATGGGAGATATGAATGGGTTTTTGATCGAGGTGGTGGATATGGAATTCAATTGTGAAAACTAACTGCAAGTTTAAACGTATATATAGTATTCCATGCATGGCCATATATTAATTATGACGTGCCTAAGGGTGTGTTTGGTATGTGGTACAGGACCATATAAGGGTGTGTTTGGTATGCGGTACAGGACCATAACAACGTGGGATAGTTTTCTCTTATCCTACGTTTGGCACGACATTAGTATAGGACAACACAGGACAAGGTGTGACAAAAATTATGAAAAACTGTCTCACCTCAGACCATGGGACTACTTGTCTTATGGCATGGGACAAATGTCAAAAAGACCATTTTACCCTTCATATGTTCAAAAAATTACAATCATGTCCAGTGTATTATATATATATATATATATATATATATATATATGATATATATATATATTATAATTACATATATAATATAATATAATAGTATATATATTATAATAATATATTATTATATATATTATATTATTTAATAATATATATCCTATATATAATAATATTTAATATAATCTTTAATATATTATAATATATAATATATATATATAATATCAAACATTATTATTATATATATGATAAATAATATATATATATATATATATTAATACATAATATATATGGTATATATATTATTAATATACATATATATTATAATAATATATATTTCAGTATATATATTATAATAATAAATATATATATTATCAAATATATATGTAATATAAATATATAAAATATATATATTATAATATATATAATATAATATATAATATTTTATTATTATATATAATAATTTTTAATATTACTATTACCTATACAATAATATATATATATATATTATATAGGATATATATAATATATATTATACATTATATAGTATATATATATTATATATATCTATGTATATTTTATAGGGTAAAATTTATAAATAACCAAAAAATTATGAGGTTTATTATTTTTACCCAAAATTAGTATTTTTATTGTTTCTACCAAAAAATCCATTTTTTGGACAAAATTGTCCTTCTTTTTTATTGATTTTTATTTTTAAAGACTAATTTTATTTATAAAAAAAAAACTTTTTTTCTCTATTTTTCTTTCTTTTTCTTCTTCTTCTTTCCAGACCTCCATCTTCTTCTTCTACAATTCTTTTTCCCTTAATTGTGTTAAAATTGGTGTGTTTAATTTGATCTTGCCCCGGTGTGTTTAATTGATTTTTGACGGTGTGTTTAATTGATTTACACCTGGTCTTGCCATGGTGTGTTTAATTGAGTTGCCCTGGTGTTTAATTGGCATGCATTGGTGTGTTTAATTGGTGGCCTGATGTGTTTAATTGGTCTGCCCTAGTGTGTTTAATTGGTATCCTGATGTGTTTAATTGGTCTGCCCTAGTGTGTTTAATTGGTTTACACCTTGTATGTTTAATTGGTCTGTCTTTGTGTGTTTAATTGGTGGCCTGATGTGTTTAATTGGTATGATTTGGTGTGTTTAATTGGTGTCTTGGTGTGTTTATTTGGTCTGCCCTGGTGTGTTTAATTAGTCTACCCCGGTGTGTTAAATTGGTTTACACCTTGTGTGTTTAATTGGTCAGCTCTGCCCTGGTGTGTTTAATTGGACTGCCCTGGTGTGTTTAATTGGACTGCCACAGTGTGTTTAATTGGGTTGTCATGGTGTGTTTAATTGGTGGTTTTGTGTGTTTAAAGAAATCTGGAAAAATTTCCAGATTCGAATAGGTTTAGAAATTTTCCAGATTTTATCATACCAAAAAAAAATTAAAAAATCTTTGAAGATATCTTGATGGATTTTCAAATCTCTTCAAATAAAAAAGTGAATAAAAAAATTAAAAACTAAAAAACCTTTGAACAAAATCAAACCATTCACCAAAATCAATTTTATTTTAAACCAAAATCAGTAAATCACCAACACAAACCTAGAACCAACACCAAAATCTGTACCATTCAAACCAAAATCAATTTTAATTCAAACCACATCAGTACATCACCAACACAAACCCTATCTCCAGATCTGTTCTTCATCATAAAAAAAACATTTTTTTTACATGATTGGAGGTGATCTCCAATGGACGTTGCCGGCCAAACAACAAAAATAAAAAAAAATTGAAGAAGAACAAATCTGGAGAAGAAGAGGATCGCAGACCAAACAAAAAAAAATAAAAATCAATTATGAAGAATAATAGATCTAGAGAAGAAAAACAAGTTTGGAGAAGAAGAATAGTTCTGGGAGAAAAAGAAGAGAGAAAAGAGAGAGAAGTAGAAAGAAGAAATGGTCGACCAAAGAATGAAAAAAAAAAGGAAATCATAGGTAATGGAAAATGAGGGGCATTTTAGTCTCCACAATGGATTGCTTGGTAAAAACAATAAATTTACTAATTCTGGGTAAATTTAATAAACTTCTAAATTTTTGACGAAAATGAGGTATTTTCTCTATCTTATATATATTACTATATATTATTATTTAATATTATTATATATTAATATATAATATTATAATGTATATTATTATATATAAGGAGGGCACTCTGGTCATTTGAGCCTCTTTGTCCAGTCATGTCCCAGCCATACCAAACGCATAACAGCACAGTTCATAGTTCTGTCTCAGGCATTTCAAACACAATACGGAAAAACTATCCAGTCCAGTACAGTCCAATCTAGTCTCACGTTGTCCTGTCCCGCCCCCGTACCAAACACACCTTAAAAAAACTCTGAACGTGCCAACCAGGCAATCACTGTAATGAAATTTGTATTATTTGAATTCACACATGATCAGCGTGGATGAAAAAAAAATGTGTGATGTGATGGGTGTTGGAAATTTTGTGATAAACACATATTTTGAGAGTATTATTTGGGTATAATTGATTCCATGAAAAATGGAAGATTAAAGTATATTCGAATTCTCCTCTGTGAGAGCTTCGAAATGGTGTACTCAAACTCACAAAATTATTAATGGATGAATGAGAAATTGAGTTTTAAAGTGAGCCCATTGTGTAGGGAAAAATGTGCATTCCACATTGGTTGGGGAAAACACTTATATGTAGTATATAGGTGGTTGTGTGATAGTTACTTAAAAACATGTGTGTGTGGGCGCGTCCTGCGTACACGAATGCTGCACCGATTGGACCCTGAGAGTACAATCGACTTTTTGCTACTATTTTTAATTTCTTTTTTCCTAAATCAACATTTTATTGATTAGGAAAGAATTAATTTAATTTATTTTTCCCTAAGTTAGACGGTTTAAATGATAAGGAAAAGTTGACTAACGAAATAATTAATTTCCGTTTTGGGTTATGGAAATTAATTAGATTAAGGAAGAAGTTGATTTCCTTTTTTGAATTCTGATACTTATTTGATCACTAAGTTAATCAGAATCAGTGTTTAATTAGGAATATCTCTTTTTGAAGATTATTCCTTAATTATTTTCCTTTATCATTACCACCGTAGTAATTAAGTATTTCCAAAATCAATCCTATTGATTAGGTTTTCTATTTAAAATCCTAGTCTTTTCCTTATAATTTAATTATTCAGGAAATCACAAAATGAAGAGAAAATATTGTTCTTTTCCTAGTTCTTCCGTTCTTCGTGTCTTGGTAAGTTTGAATTCAATTTGAGTTCGCTAAGAGTGGTTTGTGTTCTACACATCCACTATTTAAACCGTTGTATCCTGGGAGACAATCGTCATACACATACAGTGTTAGCAGGTGAAATTATCTTAAGGACACCGTGTGAAAACACGGGTCTCGATTTCTCTAATGTGATGTTTTCCTGTCTCTTGCATATTCGAATCAGATTATTTTTTAGCAATACAAACAACAATGGGTAGACGGTGTCAGCCCAAAAATGATATATGATTTGTCTTGGAAATGGAGATAACATATGATTCCGAAATCAAAAGAAAAACAAGAGTGGGGAACTGGGGGGTATGGCCATGGCTAGGTACATACAGAAAAAGGTTAGTCTTATTTGATCATTTAATTCAATGTTAGAGGTTCGCACACATTAAGGCCTTGTTTGTTTTTTTGTCTTAAATCAGAATGGGTCTTAAATAATTCCATGCAGATGTTTGGTTTGTTTTTCAACATTCTGAAATCTTAAAAAGTATAATAATAATAATAATAATAAACTTGACTTAAATCTTAACTCTCCTTTTTTGTATCGTATCTATCTATCCATCCTATTTAAAATCTAGACTATAGTATTTGTTAAAAAGTTTTATTAGTGGTAGAACTAACCGTTAACTTAGTGAATCATTTTTCTAAATTTCAAGTTTATCTATATATGTTAGCACCCTATTTCTAAAGTTGCCTACCGAAAATGACAACAATATTTAATTAAAATAAAATATTGATAATAAAATGAAATTTCTCTAATCAAATTGACATCTTCATCGGGAGACGAAGGAATAAAGGATATGCATGTGACCAACGATATGCCAATCCTTCGTCTCCAGTGATATCATTTTTATTTTAAATGTTTATTCATTGATTTCCCCTCATCGAGAAGAAGACTATTTTATCATTCTTCAAATATGTGATGACTTGCTGGAAACCATGAAAACCCACGAGAAGGAAATCACCAAAAAAAATGGCCAGAAAATCTATTCTAGATATCGAGGAGTTGACTCTCTACTCGGTCTCCATTATATGTTGTTAGAAAATGAAATCAATATGTTGGTTGTTCGATTTTATTTGTTAATTTTGAAGAATGATATGAGTATATTATGAGATAGTCAAAACTCGGATTTTGCTTGGTTGCTAAAACGAAACCGTAAGTTAGGTGGGAGAGAGAAAAAAATAAAATAAATAAATTCTAACCATTTATTTGCTTGGTTGCCGTATGGCGCACATGTTTAAAAGGTGAGCAAAAGTTAGATCAGTAGTCTTTCTATATCCCTTCGATCTCGAATTATTATAATATTTTTAAAAAGAAATTAAAAATGATAATGTATTATAATTATAAAAATGAAGCTATAGGTAGATTAATATTTTATTAATTTATTGTAACATAGGGTATGGCTGTATGGCATACAATTTTTCACTCATCAACATATATTTTAGACATACTTTATATATAATAATACACATTGTTATCCTAAAAATCTGGTGGGGACTTCCGAGATATTAGTTGACCGTGGCATATTAGTGCACCAGCAGTTGGTCCAAACTGGATAGGGTGTCTGCCCGATACAATTGGGGTTAGTATCGGGGCACCCTAGGTCCGGTTACTAGGGACCGACGTTGGGATCCAGGACTGGTCCTAAAATGGGTTTAAAGGGTAAGGGTTTAGGAGATTCAATCAAGTATGCTGTTTTTTTTATTAATTATGTAAGTGAGGTACATTATACATTGCCTTTAAGTGTATACATGTGCCTTTAAGTGTATACACTCTCTAAAATACTGGCTTAGGTGGAGTGGATTAGGGGAAGATGGTAGCCAAATAGATTAGACAATGTGAAGCTCGCTATAGAGAGTAGTAGCCAAGTATGATTGACGATATAGAGCTTGTTGTAGGAGGGTAGTAGCCAAGTAGGATGGATGATATGAAGATTTATGTAGGGGGTAATAGCCAAGTAGGATGGATGATATAGAGCTTTCTGTAAGGGGTAGCAGCCAAGTAAGATGGACGATATGGAGCTTTCTCTTAAGTTCTTGTTCGAAAAGCATGCCTTATACTCTTCTTAAGTTGGGTATTTATAAGGCGACCTCATGGTGGCAAGTAAGGGATATCCCTTTAGGCGAAGAAAGGCCAAACTCGATCCCTACCATCCCTTTTAGGTCAGACATTTAGGCTGGCACGACTGGGAGGGCTTGGATAACCCAAGATTCACTGCTGATTTGGTGCTTGTCTTGGTAGGTGAGGGTCCTGCTTCTTAGGTAAAAGGATGGCTAGTGATTCCCCACAGCTGCTTTGAATCAGGGCCAGTGGACGACACATGCTTAGAGGGTTCTGATTGATCAACCTAGGCCTTACCTTGTTCCAGACGCTTTAAAAGGGTTGGACATGGCAGTTTTGGTGGTGATTCGTGTCGCTTGGATTGGGTGGAGACGCTCTTGTTTGGCGAGAGACTGTCGTTATCACTATTTCGCCCATCAGGGGACAGCGTCAACTCCTATCTCGATCGTTACGCACAGTCAGACGCTTTTCTCCATGGTTTCCTTCTTCAGTATAGAGGCTACATGCGTCCATGCTGCTGAGAAAAACAGAGCTTCCTTCTTCACGAATAGAATAATTAACATTCGGTAGGGAGAGATCATCTAACCTTTGGAGAGGTGTGGTTGTTAGGGGATCTCACATGTTGGTCATGTATTCTTCCTTCTTCATGCATATTGTCCCAGCATTAATTGTCCAATCTCTTCTATAGGTTGCCCTGACCTTCCTTTTACATATGTGACTTTGCTTTAGGGCTACACATCAGCCATAAACGTGGACCGACACTTGCTGGGGTTGTTTGGGTATTCTAGAATGTTCTTGGGGCGTTTTATGGCTTGATCACGATCACAGGCGTTCCCCGATGCTAGGAGTGGGTCAGGGCTGCTCAACCCCACTCGCCAACCGCGAATCTCTAGGTACCGACCAGGCCAGTGGTGACTATCCGGTATCTATGAAGGTCGGATACTGACCAGGGCCGGGTCCTTATGAGATTCTGTTGGTGAGGCGGTCGTAGTTTGCTCACAGAGGGATCGAGTCGCTCCCGGGATCGGGCCTCTAGCTGACCAGGTCCCTCATAATATCAGGCCCTCTTTGTGGGGAAAATGCTTCTTTGAAGAGGTTATCAATTTTTTTGGTTAACACACATCATTATACTTTTATAATGAAAGTAACATAACTTCGATGATAATAATACCACATATAACAAATGTATAATAATATGTATTATTATATTTAAAGTATACTTAAAATATGTGTCTATAAAAGAAAATTTGTGCAATAAAATTTTTTAGTCTCCTTCCACATTGATCATATGCTTTAATATAATACAAATTTCATCAGAGTAGTTGGCACGCTTCAATGTCGAATAATATATGTACGTTTAAATTTGTAGTTACTGCTTTCTCGATTGAATTTCATATCCACTGCCCTCCAAAACAGTCAAATCTCATTAATGGTCACATCACATGCACCCAACAATACTAACTTCTAAATGTTAATGTTTCAGAAAGTATAAGTCCTATAGCCAATAGGAGTGTAGCTCAGCTGGTAGATGGATGAGATTGAGAAATTTTGGTAAATGACTTACAGATCAACGGTTTGAACCTCCTCAATGATAAAAACTTTCAAATAAATACCTATCCAAATTAATAAATATTGTCAAAAATAAAAAGTATAACTCCTATAAAATAACAAAGCACTCTCGGCAAAGGTTGAATAAAATAAGGAAGACTTGATAAACACAACAGTTTTTTTTCATAATTGAATCTCAAATCTGAAATCTAATAAAGCAGTTTGTTAGATCTCACCTCCTACTACGTCGAAGAAGTAAATTGGTTGTTCCTCCAAATCTGTTTTCTTGAAGGAGGAGAAAAAATGTATTACTAGATATCAACTTGTATCCAAATCTTTGGATGACAATTAAGTTGTATTACATGTGGCAATTTAGATAAGTGATTAATAATATATGTTCGGTTGACAAGTGACTAATTAATCATAGGTTATAATGCAAGTTCGGAATATAAAATTATACTTATTAATTGTGTAAGTTGCATTATTTATTTTTTAAAATATTACATTTACAACTATTATAATTTGACTGTCGGGACCTAATAAGATCAGACAATATATGTGTGGTCTGGATAACGAATCTCACCAACCAGGAGAAAACTCATCACACATGCTTGTAAAATATGTATGGTGGGACTCAAACCCCTGACCACCAAATTGCATTACATGTGGCGAATTAGATATTGATTAATTTAAGGGGTATTATTTTTTTTTCACCCTCACTTATGAGGTATTAGTCATTTTACACCCTCTTGTTTTGGTATTGGTCCATTTTCTACCCTACAGTCAGTTTTGGATGGAAAAGTGGTGTTCTGACATTTGTAGGTTGTGAAATTACATTGTTGCCTTTGGCCAATTCCATCTATTTTTATTTTCTATTTTCATCACCATCATCATCAACAACACCAACAACACCAAACCAGAACATCATCATCAATAGGGGTGGGTATGGATCGGTTCGATTCAGTTTTTACCAAAACTGTATTGAACCGATATCTATTCAGTTTTTGAAAACGTGAATCGATTTGAACCGTTTTAAACTTAAAAACCGAATTGAACCGAACACTTTTATCTTGGTTCGGTTCAATTCGGTTTTTGGCCTATTTGGCGTTGAAGGTTTTTTTTTATATGTTTTTTAATTTTTGGGCCTTTAAGTTGTTTTTTTCCGCATTTAGGTTTAAACTTTTTTAAGAAAACATATTATGTAAAAAAATAATTTAAACAAAATACAACCCAATTTTCAATCCAAATATAAAATTTCAATCATATTAAGTATACATTGTCGATCAAAACATAAAATCTTCATAACATCTATAAAATAGAAATCAAAAAATGTAATCCAAAATAAAACATCATCAAAAACAGTCTATAATAAAATTGAACCTTACAAAATAATTAATTAAGACAATTCGGTTTATTCGGTTCGGTTTGGTTTGGTATGTTCAAAACCGAAACTAAACCGAATTCAATCCGGTTTTCAAATTTCAAATCGGTTTGAACCAAATAGAAGCTATGAATTGAACCAAATAGAAGCTATGAATCGAACCAAACACCATTTTTCCATTCGGTTCGGTTCAATTCGGTTTTGGTTTTTATGCCCACCCCTAATCATCAATAACACACCAAATCCAAAACACTACAACACACCGAAACTCATCATCAACACCACACCACACCACACCGTAACTCGTCATCAACAACACCAAACCCAGAATATCATCATCAATACCAAAAATCGCAATCGAAACCCAAACCTAAACCAAAACCACCAAAATCAAAACAAACCTAGAAATCACCATTCATTCTCTTGTGTCTTTCACAGAATACTCCCAAACGCAACCATAAATGGAAGAAACAAAATCCAAAATCAAAACACAATCACCAAAAGATAAGAAAAGAAAGATTGAAATTGAAAAAAAAAAATCTGTCAAACACAAACTCATACCCAAATAGATATCTTCAAAATCCAAACCCACACTCACACGACCACTACCATTCCACTGTCAACCACACCCACCATCGCCACCACCAGATTCTACAACCCAAACCACCAAAATCCAGGAAAAATAGTAATAAAAAAAAGGGAAAACAAAACTGGAAAGTGATCCCGGAGGCGGCGAGAGGAGGACGAAGGAGACAGGCCCAGAGGAGGTTGATTGCCTGCAGATCTGCTCACATAAGAGCAGATCGTCCACCGCCGCTAGAGTTGTTGTCGCCGGCTCACCTTGCCCTGGACAACGAGCAGAAGAAAGAGATGGGAGTCGGAGAAAACAGAGTGAATTCTGGTCTATGTAGTTTAAAAAAAAATTACTGATGACACTAACTGGTGGTTTTTCCCCAGTTATCTTTGTTCAATAAAAATAATAATTCAAAGACTAGTCATTAGATTGATAGTGGGTTTTTTTTTTGTTTTTTTTACTGAGGTGAAGACAGTTTTTAAGTTTATTTATTATTATTTTAATTAGTTTTATATAATATTTTTATTTTTATTGATGTTTTAGGATAAAGTTACCTAATTACCCTTTAGATTGGTCAGATGTTTAATGTTTGACTAACAGATTCTAACGGTGGTGTGAATTTTAACTATTAATTCAAATTACAGGGTGTTTTTTGGCCATTACCCAAACTATATGGTGCAAAATGATCAATACCTCAAAACTCAGGATGGAAAATAATAATATCCCTTAATTTAATATATGGAAGGGGGGTCTTCTTCCGCTTTGATATGTGGATATATATATATATATACACACATACACACCAAATAAACCATTTCATTTTAAAGTTAGTTTTCAATCCCCATTATTCAAAGGAATATATGTGGACATATTCAACCATCAAATGAAGCATTTTATTATTTTATGATTCTAATTGATGTATCTAAGAGATGATCACATGTTTGTTTATTATCAAACATCTCAATATTACTAGCACATATTATCAGTTTTTGGGGAATAATTTTCAAATTATCAAGTCAATGCGCCACCTTGATAAATATTAGGGAATTTACTTATAAGATATTTGATGAATATTGCAAAGCAGTTGTGATTGATGTTCAATATCTAATTTTCAGATATACTCTTAATTACCCTTTAGATTGGTCAAATGTTTAACGTTTGACTAACATATTCTAACGGTAGGGTGAATTTTAACTATTAATTCAATTACATGGTGTTTTTTTGCCATTACCAAAACTATAGGGTGCAAAATGACCAATACCTCAAAACTCAGGGTGGAAAATAATAATATCCCTTAATTTAATATAGGGGGGGGGGGGGTCTTCTTCCACTTTGATATGTGGATATATTCATACACCAAATAAACCATTTCATTCTAAAGTTAGTTTTGAATCCCTATTATTCAAAGGAATATATGTGGATATATTCAACCACCAAATGAAGCATTTTATTATTTTATGATTCTAATTGATGCATCTACGAGATGATCACATGTTTGTTTATTATCAAACATCTCCATATTACTAGCACATATTATCAGTTTTTATAGAATAATTTTCAAATTATCAAGTCAATGCGCCACCTTGATAAATATTAGGGAATTTACTTATAAGATATTTGATGAATATTGCAAAGCAGTTGGGATTGATGTTCAACATCTAGTTTTCAGATATACTCATAATCAGAATGGATCAGCGAAATTACTTATCAAACGTCTCCAGGTAATTGCGAGAACTTTATTATTCTGATACGGTTACCAATTCTATATTACATGTTGCTGCATTCACCTCTGGCCCACTACTTATCATCATTTTTTTACCATTCCAACTTTTAATTGATCATTGACTTATTCACTTGTTAAGATATTTGATTGTGTTGTATATCTATTAATTGCATCTCTAGCATGATCTAAGATAAGACGTTTATATCATTCTGAGATTAATGTTGATTTTTATTAATCTTATATTTGATCATTTAAACTTTTGATAGTTTATATTTTAAAGCACAATCTGCATATTATTTTATTGATCAATTTCCAAATAGAAAGTTTCTCCAGAAGAAAAGAGTTAATGAAAAGTTACTTTTATACAAAATAGAGATATCAGTTCAATTCTTTATAAATTTAATAAATATGTCTCATCTCAATCTTCGTATCGCTCAAATAGGAAAGATAATTGATCATTAAATTATTATTAATCATTTACCTTATATATTAAAGGTATCAAAATTTTATAAGTTGTCATCTCATAAACCCTGGCCGAGTGATTGTTCCAGAAGAACGATCAAAGCAAAGGGAAACAAATAAATCATCTGATGCATATCATAAGCTTGTGAACCTTTTTTAAAAGGTATGTTATCAAGATCCTAATGTAAACAAAACTCGAGTTATAAATAAATTCATTTTCTCTAAATCAACTCTATAAAAGTCTGATATATCTAAAGAGACACAAATCTATGAAATGACTAAATCCATTGAAATGGAAGAAATCTCAACAGAGATACAAGAATATAGAAATTGAGAAAATTTCTGTAAATCATACAAATCTATGAAATGACTAAATCCATTGAAATTGAAAAAATCTCAACAGCGATACAAGAATATAGAAATTGTGAAAATTTATATAAATCATACAAGTCTGTGAGATAACTAAATCCATTGAAATTAGAGAAATCTTAACAGAGAAACAAGAATATAGAAATTGAGAAAATTTATATAAATCATACAAGTCTATGAAATGACTAAATTCATTGAAATGGAAGAAATCTCAACAGAGATACAAGAATATAGATATTGAGAACATTTCTATAAATCATACAAGTCTATGAAATGATTAAATCCATTGAAATGGAAGAAATCTCAACAGAGATACAAGAATATAAAAATTGAGAAAATATATATAAATCATACAAGATAAATGTGGAATAATGAAAAAAACAGTCTTCAGTGATATATTATCATACACAATAGCGCTACTAAAATTGTTATTGGTAAAATCCGAAAAGATGACATGTCAGCATAAATGTCGTATTTCGTGGAGATTAGAAAATGGCATGTCAATGAATGCCAACTAGATTGAGCCAACATAAGATGACTATAATGTGCCCCCCATAATATCTGGTCAAGGTAGCTTAGATGGTTAAGTGGAAAGCATTCAACCAAAGTAATTGTATTGACCAAAATAAAGAAGATGGCCGGGGGTACCCACAATGGTCGGGGATATAGAAAATTTGGTCCGGTTTGGCAGACGGTCGGTTGAGCGATACGTGGACAATTTTGGGATACGCTCGGAGTGACGACAAGTCAACACGTAGGATTCAATACAATCACGACTCAAATACGCAAAAGAAAAGTCTTCTTCAAATAAGGTATCATGAAGTATACTCTGATAAGGAAACAGATTCTCCTAAAGATATCAGAGTCCAGAATAGGCAAAAGACCTGATGTGTCTAAAACACTATCGATGCAAAACAGAAAAGAAGATTAAAACGACTCCAACTAGTCAGAGTTTTATTAAATTACTACTGCCTTTCCTTTTACTTGTACTCCAAGAATTAGGGTTCTATGCATGTATAAGTAGACCCTAAAAACACTCAAAAATGGTTAACAAATCATTAGATATTCGAGAGGGCAAGAGAGGTTGAGCTTGTAACGATTTCTTCATAGTGGATTACTTTCTCGCCGTTACCAGCAACCGTGGTTTTTTTCCTTCTAAGTTTTCCACGTAAAAAATCTTGTTTGTATGATTTCTTTTCATTCTTCTTGATTCGTTATATTTTACTACTAACTCATTGCAACTTGTTCAATGCGTGATCGAATTTACGTAATCCCAAAAATCACCGTCAACAATTGGAGCTAGAAGGAGGGGGTGAACAGTAAAGTCTAAAGAAATTTATGGGACAGTCATATGATGAATAGTAGAGATGAAAGTCGATCCCCGCGTGAGACTGGCTCCCTACGTGGTCTCGATGAAACTGGTGAAACAAACACCAATCCTGCCAGAAAAAATTTACCTTCTTAAACTTCCCCTTCCATCAGACAAGATGTAATAACATCTACAGATGCCATCCTTGGTATCTCCCCGGACGCTTTCCAGCAAGTCCAGGAATCCCTACGGACAGTCATCGAAGACGTGCCAGACAGGGAATCAACATAACTTCTACCGCCAACTTGACCTCACCATACTAGCTATCTACGTCGGGGAGAGCTCAAGACCCCATGGTACAATCTGAAATAGTGGTTCCGACCCCAAGCGTGCCGTAGAAATCTAGTAAAGATAGGGCAGATCGTCGTGACAGAAGGGAACATTCCCAGAAGAGAGATGATCGCCAAAGATTACCGCGATCGCAGAGGGATTGGGGGTCGAGGGGAACCAAGAAAGAAAGGAACATTAGGAGTCCAGTCTGTAAAAAGATGCCGTAAGATACCAGGAGGTGAGCTACGATAGGACCGACAGGTATGACGGTCACAGTAGGAGATCTTGATCAGCTTCAACTGATGATGAAGCTCCTCCTAAGAGGCGCAGGGAAACAATCCCTACACCTAAATACAACATTCATGATGCCCAGATCACATGGTGAGTTTGAAAGGACCCCTATGGTCTCATCATTCGCCAGAAGTTTGATGAACGCCATGAAACAGGGGGAGAACGGGAAGTTCTATTAAGAAGAATTGAAGCACTGGAGAGGAGACAAGGTCGTGGTAACCTGCTAATTTGTAATTTAGGTAGTCCGTTTGCTACTTCCATAATGTAAGCTCACTTTTCAGAAAAGTTCAAGATTCCACATGTTGAACAATTTAAGGCCAACACCGACCCCTAAGAGCACGTCAGAAGGTACCAAAGCGCATTGGCGCAGTATTACTATGATGACACGTACATATGTAGGATGTTCGCTCAAACATTAAGGGGCCAAGGGTCTAGATGGTTTTACGGCCTAGCTAGTGGGTCAATCAAGAACTTTGAAGAATTGGTACAAGCCTTCACCCGGCAGTTCATAGGGAATATTCAACGTAGAAAGTCAATCTCTGTCCTTTCAGCCTTGAGGCAAAAAAAGGACGAAAAGTTAAAAGACTACCTCACCCGATTTTTGTAGAATGTCTCAGAAATGCAGGACCCCAACGACGAGGCGATAATGTCTGCATTTGTTAACAGTTTGCAGCACAGCCAGTTGTCACTTAGCTTGAGGTGAAGGGGGCCAACTACCTATACAAGTCTGGTGGATGACGTGGGAGAATATGCCATGGCCAAAGAAGAGCAGATAGCCGACCAGGGGAAGGTCAAAAATCCAAAGACAATGGTTCCAAGGGAAACGCTAAGGAGACCAAAAGAGCAATTCAGGGAAAGGCAAAGAAGGCCGCAAGAACGATGATCAAAAGGGCAATAGGACCTTCAAGAGGTAATACATTAATTATACCTCTCTGGCTCAGAAGCAGATAGAAATTCTGAATGTGATAGAAGATAAAAACGTGTATAAAAAGCCCTCAAAGTAGTCCAATTTTGCAAGGAGGGACACCTTTATGTACTTCCATTTTCATCTGAAGAATGGTCACGAAACTTCCAAATGCTACCAGCTGAGAAACTATATTGAAAAGTTGATTAGAGAAGAACACCTGAAAGTAATGGTTCTCAAAGGAGGGGATGATGGCAGAATGACCCCGTGAAGAATAACCAAGACAAAAGAGGCAGTCGAATGGGAAATACAGATGTGGAAGCTATCAACACCATCTTTGTCGGGCCATGCATAGGAAGAAGTAGCAGGGAGAGAATGACTGAAGTCCACGAGGTAATAGATGGCTAGAGGAACTTGGAAGTAAATTCAGTATGCCCCTACCAAAAGAAACTCAAGCAAGGTTGGGACCCGATCATATTTTTGAATTTGATGCCTACGAACTTGAAGTTAGACCAAACGATGCAATTATGGTGTCAGTCCATATCGGTCACTAGGAAGTAAGAAGAGTGCTCATCGATAATGGAAGCTCGGTGGATATTCTGAGTGTCGGAGAATTTGATCAATTGGGACTGTAAATGAAGGATCTACATCCATTGATGTTCCCGTTTAGAGGATTCGGAGGAGCAGAAGTGAGATCGTTAGGGACGGTCAAACTGCCAGTTGAGATAAGAAGTTTCCTATGTCAGAAGACAGTATTACTAGACTTCATAGTTGTTGACACCGAGAATTGGCCATACAGTGCCTTGCTAGGAAGCCCATTCTTGAACAAGACAAAGGCAATCACAGCAACCTATGCACTAACTATCAAATTCCCAACTAAAGCTGGGATCGGAGTCCCGAAAGGCTCACAGGAATGGGCAAAGAAAAGCCAATCTGGCAGTCTATAGAGAAAAAAACAGAACCATTCGTAATACAGATAAACTTCACAGAGCAGGAAAAGTGCCTCAAAGAGGACGAAGAGGAAGAGAAGGCGGAAACACCAACTCAGTTCGACCTGGACTCAAGGGAGACATCTCCGGAAGATGGGAAAGACCAGGAAGGGGAACCAACTAATGAGGTTGTAATAGATGACAAGAACCCCGGGCAGACGATGAAGTTAGGGGCACAGTTGACAGAACATGTATGAGATAAGTCGGTCAATTTGTTAAAAGTGTACAAAGACGTGTTCGCTTGGAAGCATGAAGATATACCGAGGAACGACATCAAAATAATTTCCCATGCTCTGGCGGTTGACCCTGAGCACAAATCGGTTATCCAAAAGAGGTGACGATTCAACCCCTAGAGAAGCCAAGCAATCAAAGAGGAAGTCCATAATCTATTGGCAGCAGGATCGATCAAGGAAGTGCAGTACCCCGATTGGGTTGCCAATGATGTACTCATGAAAAAGAAAAATGGGCAATGGAGAATGTGTGAGGACTTCACGGACCTAAACAAAGCATGCCCAAAAGACTGTTTCCATCTGCCTCGAATAGACCAGTTGGTTGATGCGACTATAGGGCATGAACTGCTGAGTTGCATGGACTCTTACTCGGGCTATAACAAGATTAGGATATTCGGCCCAGATGAAGAAAAAACTGCATTCACAACAGATCAGGGGCTTTGCTGTTACAAAGTAATGCCTTTTGGCCTCAAAAATGCTTGAGCAACTTACCAAAGACTGGTAAACAAGATGTTTGCCCGACAGATCTGCAGGAACATAGAGGTCTATACAGATGACATGCTGACAAAAAACATCACAGTAGAAAAGCATGCAACCTATCCGGAAAAAACATTTGGGGTGTTGAGAAGGTATGGGATGAAGCTCAACCCGAACAAGTGCATTTTTGGGGTACCGTCAGGAAAGTTCCTTAGGTTTCAAGTACACCAGAGAGGGATCGAGGTGAATCCTGAGAAGATAAGGGCTTTGGAAAAAATGATGTCATTTGCTACCCTAAAAGATATGGGCTGCCTAGCCTCGTTAAACCGATTTATAAGCAAATCAACTGACAGGTGTTTGTCTTTCTTCAAAGCAATAAGGAAGGGCAAATGAGTGGGATGGAACGAAGAATGTGACCAAGCCTTCCAGAAGATCAATGAGTATCTAGGTAATGCCCTAATCTTGTCAAAGCCTCTAGATGGGGAAGTATTGTATTTGTACCTGTCAGTCACAGTTGTGGCCACGGGGTCGGTACTAGTCAGGCTAGATGAAGGAGTACAAAACCCATATATTATACTAGCAAGGCCTTGCAGCCAGCAAAAACAAGGTACTCGGCAGCCGAGCAAATGACATTAGCAATAGTAACCACCGTGAGAAAACTAAGACCATACTTTCAGGCTCATAGGATCGAGGTTTATACGGACTATCCATTAAAGCAGATCTTGTCTAAACCGGAGGTATCAGGAAGGTTGACAAAATGGGCTGTTGAGCTAAGTGAATTTGATATCATTTACTTGTCGAGGGCCGCAATAAAGGGGCAGGCAGTTACAGATCTGATCGTTGAGTTCACTGAACCAAACATTGAAGTGATCAGAATGCTCAAAGACAAAGAAAGGAAGAATTTTAGTTGTAAGTTGCATGTCGATTGGTCGTCAAATACGCACGGCAGCTGGGCACGCGTAGTGGTGTCTACCCCAGAATGTGATCAGGTGGAATGTGCCTTACGATTTGACTTCAAAGCTACTAACAATATGGCCGAGTATGAGGCATTATTGGTAGGACTTAGGGCTTGCACGACATTGGGAGCGGACGAAGTGGAAATATTTAGTGACTCATAAGTCGTGGTCAACCAAGTCTTAGATGAATACTAGGCGAAGGATTATAATATGGCGGCTTACCTGGAAATAGCTAAGGCACTCCTCGGGAGATTCAAAACTTACAAAATCACTCAGATCCTGAGAGGGAAGAATGAGAAAGCTGACGCTCTGTCAAGATTAGCATCCGCAACCACTGGAATCTGGTGCAAAACAATCCCAGTGGTTCATCTCAGTAAACCCAATATCAAAGAGGAGGAAAAGTTGATAGTCGAAGCTACTGAGGAAGGGCAAATCACCTGGATGACCTTGATCAAGAAGTACCTAGAAGGTGGCGCACTTCCAGAAGATACGGTTGAAGCAAAGCGTATCAGGTACAGGGCAGCCCGGTATTCAATAATAGGAGGAGAACTCTATAGAAAGGGGTTCTCAAAGGCCTTGTATAGATGTTTCAGTCAGGATGAGGGTAAGATTCTGGTGAGTACACACAGAGGTGTATGTGGGAACCATACAAGGGGAAAGAGTTTGTCTCATAAAACTCTCAGACATGGTTTCTATTGGCCAATCTGTAGCTGAGAAGTGCGGTACTTGTCAAAGGATTGCAAATGACATTAAACAGCCACCTGAACACTTAAAGAATCTGACACCGCCCTGGCCATTCGTAATGTGGGGATTGGATCTGATAGGCCCAATGCCAACAGTGACTAAAGGAGGTGCAAAGCATGCCATAGTAATAGTAGACTATTTCATAAAGTGGGCAGAAGCAGAAGCATTGGTACAAATAACCGAAGCCAATACCACCAGCTTCGTAAAGAAAAATATCATCCACCTATTTGGGATCCCAGATACATTCGTCACTGACAATAGGACCCACTTCGGTAGTGATAACTTCAGATAAATGTACCAAAAGTAACATATCAAGAACTACTATGCCACGCCGGCCCATCCTCAGACATATGAACAAACCGAAGCTGTCAACAAGATCATCAAGCACACCTTGAAGGCCAAACTTGACGACAGGAAAGGAAATTGGGTAGAAAAGTTACACGAGGTACTTTGGGCGTACCGGACAACTCAAAGAACGTCAACAGGAGAAACACCCAGCTCTTTGGCGTTCGAGACTGAGGCAGTTATCCCGGTCGAGATAACCCACACTTCCCCCAGAGTCCAGTTATACCAGCCTGATGCAAATGTAAAGACTTTAGAACAGAACCTAAATGAGTTGAAAGAAAAAAAGGGACATGGTGAGAGTAAGAAACGCAGCATATCAACAAAGGGTTGCTAGATATTACAACTCGCACAACCGGATAAGAAAATTTCAGCTCTGAGATCTGGTCCTCAGATGGGTATCTCCAAACACAAAAAAAAAAAAACAGTTGGATATTTGGCAGATAAGTGGGAAGGACCTTATCAGGTGGTCAGATTAGCTGGGCATGGAGCCTATCGCCTTACCCGACCTTGCAACGCCCAATATTTGAAGATATTCTACCCTTGAGGGGTTTTTTTTGGAATTTCTTTCTGTTTATTTAGATACTCTATTAAATTTAGAATTATTGCAAATTTTATTTATTCCTAATCAGTTGTTGCTTCTTATAGTTTTTAATTGAAGTTATCAATAAAAGCCTTTCGAGGGAAGAATAGTTCAAGAGAAAAGTGTTCTAATATTGCTTTTGTACAAAAGCAACTCACAGCATCCGTTCACAGCATCCGTTTCATCCAAAATCATTAAACCCCGAACGGATGCTCGAAGGGCCTAGTGATTGGGCCAAAATCATGCCTCGTAAAGACAATGTACATTCACCGAAACTAACTGGGTGTATATAAACATTGTTAGAGTGCCTTCAGGTCATAGATACCTGATGGGCAGGGCAAAAAGTTGGATGGCGCAGTCCAGTTCTCATACTTGAACACTAGTTAGCCATATACTCGGTTGATATAAGTTAAGTTAATAAGGTACAGATCATCCCCGTTGCAACGAATCTTGAGCAACAGACTACTGAGAGACGTTTCAGTGACTTAGTTGACAAATAAAAGACAAGCGTCTATAAATTAGATACCATACGAATGGTCTATAAAACGAACACTACTTGACAAAATTTTCAAAAAAGCTACTGCAAGCAACCCAAGCAAACATGATCAGAAACTATCCATGCAACAAACCAAGTTCAGTCAGTTGATTAGATAACTGATCAGGTCAAGTAAATTCTAGTTAATAATGAAACCGACCAGACCAAGTTTAGTCAGTTGATTAGATAATTGATTAGGTAAATAACGAGCAGTCAATGAGATAATTGAACGAGTCAAAATTGGTTGGTCCAATACAAAACTAGTTCAATCAATTAATAATATTATTGATCGGGTCTGTAAAGATCAGTTGATGAGATAACTGATTAAACCAAAAATAACGATCAGCGAAGATTATCAACTAAAGCGTAGAGATTCGCATGTGTAAATAAAGATCTATATTATCAGAAATGAAAGGACCTTTCATACAATAGTATAGAAAATTAACTAAGATGTGCTATTACAAGAAAAAGACAATAAAAAGGTAAAATCAGGCTCCAGGAGTGCTCAAGGGACCACCAGGTCCAGAGTTTCCAGGAAGGTTGCTTTCATCCTCATAGCTCTTGGTCAAGTCCCTAAAGTCTGGCCAGCAAATATCATCCTCTGGGTCATCGGTCATGAAAGGAGAATAATCAGCCTCAAGTGAGGGTCCAACATCAATGCCCTTGGTAGATATACCACATTCCCCCTCTGTATGGAAAGTTACTAGGGAGGACTTGGAGGGGAGCTCCGATGCATTAAGTGAGGGTCCTTCCCGATCGATCTGCAATAGGCCATCCATCTTATCCATTGATTCTTTATAGCATCCAAAGACTCAGCCTTATGTTTTTGGATCGTCCGATCCCATTTGCAACAAGCTTCACCAGATGACCTTTTCTTGGCTCTAAAAAACATCCGAGCAGTAATAAGTCGTCTCTCAAGTTCTCTCAGCATAACTGCTTCTAATGTTGGGGACCTCTTGTACCGATCGACACTCTGGACTTCGAGGGCTTGTTTGGCCTTTTGAGAAAGCACATCCACACTGACCTTACGTTGCCTTAGACATTCAGCCAGCCTCCCATAGCAAAGTTTGGCTTCCTCAGATCCCTGCTAGGCCACAAGCATAGATTGTTGGGAAGTGGCCAGAGTCTTTTTAGCAGCTCGAGCTTCCGTTTCTTAACTAGTAGCAGCATGTTCAGGCATGATGAGCTTTTGCTCCAATTCAGCGCACTGTTGTTCAGCCTTAGATAGGTTCGCTTCAAGTTGGGTGCTCATCTTGGAAAGTTCAGTGAGATTGTAGGTGGCTGTATCAACTCGAGTCTCAGTAGTAGCCAGAGCCTTTCTTAAGATCACTTCAGTCACGTCACGCTGCCTCAGCTTCTCTTCAAACGATTTCTTTAGCTTTGATTCACTGGTTGAGGCAGAATTGAGCACCTTCTTCCTCCTTTCAATTTCCTCTTTTAGCTTGGAGATCTCAGCAGCCTGCCTCTCCTGAGCGATCATGGCTCTGGTCAACTTCTCCACGACCTAAAAAAGAAAACAGATAGGTTACGATAATAAACCAAAAGCAGAATGAGTTGATCAGAAAGTAAAACACTTACATATACGCCGTTGTTGTAAACTGCACAGACTCGCTTCGGGTTGCTGGCATTCTGGAAGTCCTTCCAATAGGCTTCCCCAACATAGCCCTTCCCGGTAGACAGTCTATAACATATCAAGGGGGTCGACCGACACTTCCCCGGAGTTAGAAAGACCAGCAGTAGTAGATGGCTACGTCGCCCTACTACTTTGAGGTTGTCAATCAATCGGAACTGTACCAAGAGTAGGTGGAGTAGCCTCATAAATAACCTCCAAGGGCGTAGCAGCAGTTTGCCCCAGATCAGTGGCTCATGATAAGCTTGTTTCAATGACACCCGCAAGAGGGGTTTTCCAACATTCAGCAAGACCCAGAGAGACGGCCCAACCGTATAGAAATTTTATCGGCATGATCTGCCCCCTGGTCAGCCAGATTATCATTAATTTCATGAGCATAGGGGTCAGTTGGCACCTCTTCAGGGTCGGCCTGCCCCTCGTTAGAGTCCGAGTCAGTAAAGACTATCTGACGCTTGACCAAAAATTGCATCAGGGTCTTGCCAACACGTTGCACATGAGGTACAAAGGGGACTTGATCCATTAGGCAGTCAGTATAGGAGGGAGCTAATTCGGATGGAGGCGGGGGCTATGTTTGTTGAGGGATAACCTACTCGCTAGCCTCAGCAAGAGTTTAATCATCCACTTTCAACTGATCAGATGAGGGAACAACAGACATAACGGAACACGATCAGTTCTCTTCTTCGATCGCTGCTCTCAGAATCAGACCAGTTAATGTATCATGATCATCATCTTCCTCTTCAGGGTCAATGAGCTTGACTCCAGTCTGATGAGCCGTTGGACTCTTTGCTATTTTAACCTCCTTCTTTTTATGAGCAGTCTCGAAGACGGAGGACCCCTTAATTGTTTTGGCTACCTTACTGACTGGAGACCTTTCAGAAGATTTGGCCAGCATCTAGACAGCCATTTCTTTGGTGAATCTCCTTTTGGAGCCCCTAGGAGAACTCATTTTCTCGCTATCCTGATCAGAGGATCTTCTCTCTCGTTCCCGATCAGAAGCACCCGAAGCAGTATTGGGATAGGGCTTATAGGTATGCTCAACCATGTTTTGTTGAGAATGAGCAATCCACTGAGCCAGTTGGGCAACAACCTCTGCTCGGCTAGCCCTGTCAAGGTTTTTAACCTTTTCTGCCATCTCACCAGCTACGATGTCCATCTCGTACACTGAACAATTAATTCATAGAACATCAGAAAAGCCAATATTCTGGGTAAGATAAAATTGGGGAAAAGTAGCACTCACATCGCTTGAGCCGGTTGGAAATAACGGGGAACAATCCCAGCTTCCCAAGATCCGTCTCAACGAACAACATCCGACGGTCTCTGGCTTCCTAAAAGGTTTGAGCAACCTAAATCACGTTTTTGGCTTGTTCATCATTCAGCAATGCAGGAGCTTTGCTCCACAGATCAGGATTGCAAAAATACCTGGGAACACTATTTCTAACCAGCTTATGGTGAGGGTTAGCAGCCACAGTCTCGCCCCACTCACCTCGGACGAAGAACCAACTATTCTTCCAATATTTGTTAAACGAAGGAATACCCCAGATGAAGCCCTTATGGTCCCTGTTGGCCACATGGGTGCGTCGCTGGCTATACCTACTAGGAATCTAGTGGTTGAGAGAGCTGGATTAAAGATGGTAGGTACCGTCGTTGTTCGACCGGCCCAAGGTATAAAAGTTACGAATCTCTTGGGGGGTCGGGGGATGGGGGGTGTGTGCTTGGTACCAATCTGCTTCCACAGATGCCATAAGCTGATTAAGACCCGATATGAGTTCGGGGTGAGTTGTGCAGGAGCGATTCCCACGGCGGCTAAGAATCGGGTGATAAAAGGCAGAAGAGGTAGCGTAACCCCAGATGTGAGCATGGCCCCGTAAATTGCCACAACGCCTCGAGAGGGATTCCAGATAGCGTGCTGACCACTCATAAAGAGTTTAACTGATCGAGGGAGATCAAACCTCTCGCTGTACTTCATGATCTCCTTTTCTCCAACTACATTCACTTCAGAGTCAAAAGAACGTGGTTGCTCAGCTGAGAACTTCAATAAGTGGGCTAAACTCCTCTTGGGAACATTTTCCATCTTTAGCAGCTGGGAGGGGATCTTCAAGTCAATCGCAGTGGAATCCATTACCCATGATCTGCTTCCCCAACCGGATCTTGATGTCTTCAAAATATCTGGGCATGTATTAGGAGAAGTAATGTTGGGGTTAGCAATATTTGTATCAAAGTATGAAGGTTGAAACTCAGGACGAGCAACTGAGTAATCAACCCTAAGAGCTGTGGGTTGAGTTGCAGTGGGTTTTGAGAATGCCCATGTGTGATAAAATCAATCCTATCAGTGTTCTCTTTGTCGCCAGTCTCAACAACTCTTATTAACAGTTCAACAAAACAGTGACGGATAATAGGGTCCATACCTAAGTGATTACAAGTGGATGAAATGTGAACTTGACGATAATGAAGTTGAAAACCTGGAGAATATGAAGAGCTCTGGGAAAACTAGAAGTGAGGAAAGTTTTCAAGGGAAAATAAATTTACAGTTTCAAGGAGAAAATGGCAAAGATCGTGTGAGAGGGAAAATGAAGAGATTTGAAAATATATATAGGCGAAGATGACATCATGCGAGAGTGGGGGTTGGTGTACGAATCCCAGAGATCACACGCCATTTGAAATTTGAATTGACCGCAATCAGTTACGTCATACGCGTCAAATCACCTAGGCAAATCAAACGTTTGCGGTTAAAATTTAAAGATTAGTTGTCAAGCATTAATTAGCATTAATGAGCTACAAGACAAAAAGACTCCCGAATTAAACATATCTCACCGAGCGAGTTCTCTTTGTTGAACAAGATGCTCGGCTTGAATGTTTAAGGGGGTATTGTTATTGGTAAAATCCGAAAAGATGGCATGTCAGCATGAACGTCGTATTTCGTGGAGATTAGAAGATGACATGTCAATGAATGCCAACTAGATTTAGCCAACCTAAGATGACTATAATGTGGCCCCAATAATATCTGGTCAGGGTTACTTAGATGGCTAAGTGGAAAGCATTCAACCAAAATAATTGTATTGACCAAAATAAAGAAGATGGTTGGGGTACCCAAAATGGTCGGGTTTAGTTACCCAGTCGGGGGTAAAGGAAATTCGGTCGAATTTGACAAACGGTCGACTGAGCGACACGTGGACAATTTTGGGATACGCTCGGAGTGACGACACATCAACAACATAGGATTCAATGCAATCACGACTCAAATACGCAAAAGAAGAGTCTTTCTCAAATAAGGTATCATGATGTATACTCTGATAAGGAAACAGATTCCCCTAAAGATATCAGAGTCCAGAATAAGCAACAGACCCGATGTGTCTAAAACACTAACGATGCAAAACAGAAAAGAATATTAAAACGACTCCAACAAGTCAGAGTTTTATTAAATTACTAACACCTTTCCTTTTACTTATACTCCAAGATTTAGGGTTCTATGCATGTATAAATAAACCCTAAAAATACCCAAAAAATGTTAACAAATCATTAGATATTCGAGAGGGCAAGAGAGGTTGAGCTTGTAACGATCTCTTCATAATGGATTATTTCCTCACCATTACCTGCAACAATGGTTTTTTTCCTTCTGGGTTTTCTACTTAAAAAATCTTGTTTGTATGATTTCTTTTCATTCTTCTTGATTCGTTATATTTTACTGCTAACTCATTGCGACTTGTTCGATGCGTGATCGAATTTACGTAATCCCAAAAATCACCGTGAACAAAAATTATAAATGATGATTATGAAACTCATAAGATCAATGATTGTAGACAAATGCATGATTGGTGTAAATGAAAAGAAGCAATTCAAGAAGAATTGACTTCATAAGCCAAACATAAAGTATTTAGACCAATAGTACTCCAAACACTTGGAGATGTCAAACTAGTTGGATATTAATGGGTCTTTATATTGAAATGTAATGAGACAAACGAGTTCGTGAGATATGAGGCACGATTGGTAGTACAAGGTTTCTCACAAGAAACTTGATATTCAATAGTGCTGAATACAATTATGTTTCAATTTTCTGATAAATTTGGATGCTTTTAAAATGCTTGAAATGTGTCTTCTAGATGTAGTAATCATTTATCTATATTGTTCACTCAATGCAGATATGTATAATCCCTGATGGATTTAAAATGCTAGAACCATATAAATCGAGATCTCATTATCTGTATTTGATGAACCTACAAAAATCCTTATATGGATTAAAAACAATATATACAGACCTGATATAACCGTCTCAGTGTATATCCGATAAAATAAGGGTATAATAATTATATTATATACTTATGTGTCTTTATAAAGAAATCAGAATCCGGATTTGTTATATTCACAGTTTATGTTGATAATATAAATTTAATTGGAACTCTTTGAGAGCTTCTGAAAACTGCTGAATATTTGAAAAGGGAATTTGATATGAAAAATTTAGGAAAGATAAAATATTATCTCGGTCTAATGATCGAGCATTGATCGAGTAGAAGGATAAAGGGAATATGTTGAAAAGATTACATATTGATATTACTTATCTTTTAAGTAATCATATGGTTGTTAGAACTCTTGATTCTAAGAAAAATCAATTCCAACCAACAGAAAACACCTAGGAAAGTTGCTACCTAGATGGAAATAATAGATGAATACACAATTATTCCAAACGTGGAAAATATGTATAGTCGTTTTGTGTAGAGAATGACCTTTATTTTGGTGCCAAATAAATTTTTCTTACGGTTAACGATGACCTTTATTTTGGTGGGACCGTTTTGGCCTTTTCATCAGTAAGCATGAATGCCTCTCTCTCTCTATATATATATATATATATATATATATATATATAAATAATTTTTATAGAAGGACGCACCGATAGAATTATATAAGGATATTGAATATGAACCACTCATTTTACATATTTTGACTTGGTATGTATACACTTGTCAAAACTCTTTTATAAATGAGTGGCTCACGTTAAATGTCCTTATATAATTCTATCGGTGCGCATTGACAGGAAAATGACTTTTATATATATATATATATATATATATATATGGTCTTTCTATTGTTCGTTCGAACTGATATAAGATATATTAGTTCATTGCATGTAGGTCATTGAATTTAACAAATGTTTTGACAATTGCATGCAGCTAAGCATCTGTATTTAAATTCAATAACCCATATACGAAAAATGGATATATTTTATAACAATTCAAATTGAGAATAGAAAAATTGTATATATATATATATATGGCTTTTGTAATTATTTGAGACCCTAAAAATCAATACAAAAGCAATATATTCTCTCTCGTCTCTCTCTCCTCTCTCTGTATTCATTATTTATTTTTTTTATTTACAACAGTATGAAGTCAGAATTTCAATTTTTTCAATTAGGATGGTGCGACTTAAACTGGACGTTATCAAGCTATATGGGTGTGTTTTATTGCCAAATCACATAATTGTATTAATAGCAACATAAAATTTCGCTTTTATCGTATATTTCCAGCTAGCAAAGTTGCTACCTAGAAGGAGGAAATAATAGATGCATGGACAATTAATCCAAACATGGAAAATACGTATATTCGTTTTGTGCAGAGAATCGAAGCGTGGAAAATACATATATTCGTTTTGTGCAGAGAATGACATTTATTTTGGTGCCAAAAAAATTTCACCAACAGTTAACGTTGACCTTCACTTTGGTGGGACCGCTTTGGCATTTTCCTCTGTGAAGAGCCAAGTTTGCAAGATTTGGCCTTTCCCTCCGTCAAGAGGCAAGTTTGGGAGAATGTTGATCCCATTTGTATCCTTTCTTTGTCTCTTTAATGAATACAGTTTGTTTAAAAAAAATTGAATTTGGATCAGAAAAATATTTCAGTATTTATATTCAGTCATTGAGATCATACTATATATGATATAAATAAATATATATATATATATAATTTATTTAGACCACATATATGTCAGATGGATTTTTTATTGGGATAATATTATCATCTCTAGTTATTATGCGAAAGATGAAGTAAACTACTGCATATCTAGTTTATGTCTTCTTATAATTACATTTATTCGTGCTACTTTTTGTAGATTTTATAATAGTTTTATACGTATTAATTCTATACATTCTTGATTAGTTATGTTAGATGTAAAAATGAGTCTCTGACTAAATACTTGGTATGTGATTTGAACAACCTAATAAATTATGATCGGATTACAGTTTACAAGAATAGAGACTAGTGGGATGAACTATAAGTCCCGATTAGTGCTCTCTCTAATCCTTCTCTTCTAAAAATATTTAAAAGCCGCTATTTTGTACAAGTAGTGTGGTTTATATAGGCTTGACTTCTGACACGGCCAATTCCCTGGCTACCTGCGATTGGCTGGACTGTGACAAGTGTTCCTGACATGTCAAAGATATGTCGCCCCATTGGTAACCTCTGATGATCACGTCGGATGAAGTGGTATCCGAGCATTTTCTCGAGGGACTTCAGCAATTGTTCGGTGGATCACTATATCGGAGGATGTAGGTTCGGCCCTGGAGTTGATCGGTGTCCGTACCTACGGTCCAAAATGAGGCCTAACAAGTTGCAAGGATGAAAATATCCATGGATTGATACATCGGTATTACGATTTGACTGAAATATTGATGGATATATCAATATCAACTGATATTGACTTAAAATTTACGAAAAGTATAGAAATTTAGTTTAAAACATTTTAAAAAATTAATGAAACTTAAAAATAAGTTAAAATAATCAATATTCTAACCCAAAAAGCAAATTTTCTTTAAAGATATTTAATATCAAACAATTATATGGTAAAAATATGAATATAATGCACACGAGCAGTATATAAAATCTTTCATTAAAATTTTATTCTCTAATAGTTTTCATCATACCTATAATATAGAAATTTTAATACCAAAAAGAATACCTAAATGATTCACACACTGTTTGACTACCGTCTTGATTCATACAATATTGATACCATATATTTAGAATTTGAATGGTTTTCTATATATATAATCACAAACATTCCGTTGGTAGAGCCGTAAAGCTATGTGAGAAGAAACTTTCAAAGTGATAATACAAAATTTTGACCATTTATCCGTCAATATGGATATTTTCATCATTGGTTGTCATTTGCCACCATGACTAAACATTCACCGATTGCTTAAAAATTATATTTTATGTTCTTTTCATACTCAATTCTCATGTCATGGAAATATATTACATTAAATTTTAAAAAATAAAAAAATGGATATAAAAACATTAGGAAATATCATCAATTTTTCAAATTACATCGACAGATATATCATCGATATTTCAAGGAAATATCGTGGATATTTCACGGATGTATCCATAATATTATGTCTAAAGCACTGACGATGCAAAACAGAAAAGAAGATTAAAACGACTCCAACGAGTCAGAGTTTTACTAAATTACTAACACATTTCCTTTTACTTGTACTCCAAGATTTATGGTTCTATACATGTATAAATAGACCCTAAAAACACCCAAAAACGGTTAACAAATCATTAGGATATTCGAGAGGGCAAGAGAGGTTGAGCTTGTAACGATTTCTTCATAGTGGATTATTTCCTCGCCGTTACCGGCAACAGTGGTATTTTTCCTTCTGGGTTTTCCACGTAAAATCTTGTTTGTATGATATCTTTTCATTCTTCTTGATTCGTTATATTTTACTGCTAACGCATTGCAACTTGTTCGACGCGTGATCGAATTTACGTAATCCCAAAAGTCACTGTCAACAGAAATTATAAACGATAATTATGAAACTCATAATACCGATGATTGTAGACAAATGCATGATTGGTCTAAATGAAAAGAAGTAATTCAAGAATAATTGACTTCATAAGTCAAACATAAAGTATTTAGACCAATGATACTCCAAACAGTTGGAGATGTCAAACTAGTTGGATATTAATGGGTCTTTATATTGAAACGTAATGAGACAAACGAGTTCGTGAGATATGAGGCACGATTTGTATTACAAGGTTTCTCAGAAGAAACTTGATATTCAATAGTGATGAATACAATTACGTTTCAAATTTTTGATAAATTTGGTTGCCTTTAAAATGCTTGAAATGCGTCTTCTAGATTTAGTAACTATTTATCTATATTGTTCACTCAGTGCAGATATTTATAATATCTGAAGGATTTAAAATGCTAGAAACATATAAATCGAGATATCATTATCTGTATTTGATGAACCTACAAAAATCTTTATATTGATTAAAAATAATATGGACGGATCTGGTATAACCGTCTCAGTGAATATCCGATAAAATAAGGGTATAATAATTATATTATATACTCATGTGTCTTAATAAAGAAATCAGAATCCGAATTTGTTTTATTCACAGTTTATGTTGATTATATAAATTTAATTGGAACTTTTTGAGAGCTTCTGAAAACTGTTGAATATTTGAAAAGGGAATTTGATGTGAAAGATCTAGGAAATATAAAATATTATCTCGACCTAATGATCGAGCATAGATCAAGTAGAATGATTGTCCATCACTCAGAATATATTGAAAAGATTCTGAAAAGATTACCTATGGATATTACTTACTTTTTTAAGTAATCATATGGTTGTTAGAACTCTTGATCCTACGAAAAATCAATTTTAACCCATAGAAAATACCTAGAAAAGTTGCTACCTAGATGGAAATAATAGATGAATAGACAATTAATCCAAATGTGGAAAATACGTATATTCGTTTTGTGCAGAGTGACCTTTATTTTGGTGCCAAATAAATTTTCCCAATAGTTAACGATGACCTTTATTTTGGTGGGACCGCTTGTCCACTTTGGCCTTTTACTCTGTGAAGAGCCAAGTTTGCAAGATTTGGCACTTTCCCTCCGTTAAGAGGCAAGTTTGGGAGAATGTTGATCCCATTTGTATCCTTTCTTTGTCTCTTTAATGAATACAGTTTGTTTCAAAAAAAAATTGAATTTGGATCAGAAAAATTTTCAGTATTTATATTCAAACATTGAGATTATACTATATATGATATAAATAAATATATATATATAATTTATTTAGACCACATATATGTCAGATGGATTTTTTATTGGGATAATATTATCATCTCTAGTTATTATGCGAAAGATGAAGTAAACTACTGCATATCTGGTTTATGTCTTCTTATAATTACATTTATTCGTGCTACTTTTTATATAGATTATATAATAGTTTTATACATATTAATTCTATACATTCTTGATTAGTTGCAAGGATGAAAATATCCATGGATTGATATATCGGTATCACGATTGGACTGAAATATCGATAGGTATATCAATATCAATTGATATTGACTTAAAATTTACGAAAAATATAGAAATTTAGTTTAAAACATTTTAAAAAAATTAATGAAACTTAAAAATAAGTTAAAATAAATAATATTGTAACCCAAAAAGCAAATTTTCTTTAAAAATAATTAATATCTAACAGTTATATAGTATAAATATGAATATAATGCACATGAGCAATATATAAAATCTTTCATTAAGATTTTATTCTTTAATAGTTTTCATTATACCCATGACATAGAAATTTTAATACCAAAAAGAATACCTAAATGATTCACACATTGTTTGACTACCATCTTGATTCATACAATATTGATACCATATATTTAGAATTTGAATGGTTTTCTATATATATAATCACAAACATTCCGTTGGTAGAGCCGTAAATAAAGCTATGTGAGAAGAAACTTTCAAAGTGATAATACAAAATTTTGACCATTTATCCGTCAATATGGATATTTTCATTATTGGTTGTCATTTGCCACCATGACTAAGCATTTACCGATTGCTTAAAAATTATATTTTATGTTCTTTCCATACTCAATTTTCATGTCATGGAAATATATCACATTAAAATTTAAAAAATAAAAAAAATGGATATAAAAACATTAGGAAATATCATCAATTTTTCAAATTACATCGACAGATATATCACCGATATTTCAAGGAAATATCGTGGATATTTCACGGATATATCCATAATATTATGTCTAAAGCACTGACGATGCAAAACAGAAAAGAAGATTAAAATGACTCCAACAAGTCAGGGTTTTACTAAATTACTAACACATTTCCTTTTACTTGTACTCCAAGATTTATGGTTATATGCATGTATAAATAGACCCTAAAAACACCTAAAAATGGTTAACAAATCATTAGATTTTCGAGAGGGTAAGAGAGGTTGAGCTTGTAACGATTTCTTCATAGTGGATTATTTCCTTATCGTTACCGGCAACAGTGGTATTTTTCCTTCTGGGTTTTCCACGTAAAATCTTGTTTGTATGATATCTTTTCATTCTTCTTGATTCGTTATATTTTAATGCTAACTCATTGCAACTTGTTCGACACGTGATCGAATTTACATAATCTCAAAAGTCATCGTCAACAGAAATTATAAACGATAATTATGAAACTCATAATACCGATGATTGTAGACAAATGCATGATTGGTCTAAATGAAAATAAGTAATTCAATAATAATTGACTTCATAAGTCAAACATAAAGTGTTTAGACTAATGGTACTCCAAACAGTTGGAGATGTCAAACTAGTTGGATATTAATGGGTCTTTATGTTGAAACGTAATAAGACAAACGAGTTTGTGAGATATGAGGCACGATTTGTAGTACAAGGTTTCTCATAAGAAACTTGATATTCAATAGTGCTGAATACAATTACGTTTCAAATTTTTGATAAATTTGGATGCCTTTAAAAGGCTTGAAATGCGTCTTCTAGATGTAGTAACTATTTATCTATATTGTTCACTCAGTGCAGATATTTATAATCTCTGATGGATTTAAAATGCTAGAAGCATATAAATCGAGATCTCATTATCTGTATTTGATAAACCTACAAAAATCTTAATATGGATTAAAAACAATATGGACTAAAAACAATATGGACGAATCTGGTATAACCGTCTCAGTGAATATCCGATAAAATAAGGGTATAATAATTATATTATATACCCATGTGTCTTCATAAGGAAATCAGAATCCGAATTTGTTATATTCACAGTTTAATATAAATTTAATTGGAACTCTTTGAGAGCTTATGAAAACTGCTGAATATTTAAAAAGAGAATTTGATATGAAAGATCTATAAAATATAAAATATTATCTCGGCCTAACGATCGAGCATAAATCAAGTAGAATGATTATCCATCAATCAGAATATGTTGAATAAATTCTGAAAAGATTACATATAAATATTATTTACCTTTTTAAGTAATCATATGGTTGTTAGAACTGAAATAATAGCTGAATAGACAGTTAATCCAAATGTGGAAAATACGTATATTCGTTTTGTGCAGAGTGACCTTTATTTTGGTGCCAAATAAATTTTCCCAATAGTTAACGATGACCTTTATTTTGGTGGGACCGCTTTATCCTTTTCATCATTAAACGAGCGAATGTATATATATAGTTTTTTTATTGTCAGTTCAAACTAATATAAGATATATATATATAGTCTTTCTATTGTCAGTTCGAACTAATATAAGATATATCAGTTCCTTGTATATGAGTCATTGAATTTAAAAGATGTTACGAGAAGTACATGCAGTCAAGTCAAAACATTTAAATCCAATGACCCATATACGAAGAACTGACATATCTTATATCAATTCGAACTGACAATAGAAAAATTATATATATATATATATATATGGTTTTGTAATTATTTGAGACCCTCAAAATCAATACATAAGCAATATATTCTCTCTCGTCTCTCTCTCCTCTCTCGCTTTATTCATTATTTATTTTATTTATGTACAATAGTATGAAGTAAAAATTCCAATTTTTTCTTTGTTTTCAATTAGGATGGTGCGACTTAAACGGAACGTTATCAAACTATATGGGTGTGTTTTGTTGCCAAATCACAGAATTGTATTAATAGCCAACGTAAAATTTGGCTTTTATAATATATTTCCAGCTAGCAAAGTTGCTACCTAGATGGAAATAATAGATGAATAGACAATTAATCCAAACGCGGAAAATATGTTAAATCGTTTTGTGCAGAGAATCTTTCAAATTGATGTTTCTCAGGACCTTTGTGTGGATGTTTTGAAACCAAACTAAGCTACCAAATAAATTTTCCCAATAGTTCACGATGACCTTTATTTTGGTGGGACCGCTTTGGCCTTTTTATCATTAAGTGAGTGAATGCCTCTCTCTCTCCCTCTAAATATATATATAATCTTTCTATTGTCGATTCAGATTAATATAAGATATATCAGTTTCTTATAAATAGGTCATTGAATTTAAAAGATGTTACGAGAAGTACATGCAATCAAGTCAAAACATTTAAATCCAATGACCTATATACGAAGAACTGACATATCTTATAACAATTCGAACTGATAATAGAAAAAAAAATCATACATATATATATATATATATATATATATATATATATATGGCTTGTGTAATTATTTGAGACCCTCGAAATCAATACATAAGCAATATATTCTCTCTCTCGTCTCTCTCTCCTCTCTCGCTTTATTCATTATTTATTTTATTTATTTACAATAATATGAAGTAAGAATTCCAATTTTTTCTTTGTTTTCAATTAGGATGGTGCTACTTAAATGGAAGGTTATCAAACTATATGGGTGTGTTTTGTTGCCAAATCATAGAATTGTATTAATAGCAACATAAAATTTGGCTTTTATAATATATTTCCAGCTAGGAAAGTTGCTACCTAGATGGAAATAATAGATGAATAGACAATTAATCCAAACGCGGAAAATATGTATAATCGTTTTGTGCAGAGAATCTTTCAAATTAATATTGTCGGTCCAATGCTACCAATAAAATGATGTTTCTCAGGAGCTTTGTGTGGATGCTATGAAACCAAACTAAGCTACCAAATAAAATTTTGCAATAGTTAACGATGACCTTTATTTTGGTGGGACCGCTTGTCCACTTTGGCCTTTTACTCTGTGAAGAGCCAAGTTTGCAAGATTTGGCCTTTCCCTCCGTTAAGAGGCAAGTTTGGGAGAATGTTGATCCCATTTGTATCCTTTCTTTGTCTCTTTAATGAATACAGTTTGGTTCAAAAAAAAAAATTGAATTTGGATCAGAAAAATATTTCAGTATTTATATTCAAACATTGAGATCATACTATATATGATATAAATAAATATATATATAATTTATTTAGACCACATATATGTCAGATGGATTTTTTATTGGGATAATATTATCATCTCTAGTTATTATGCGAAAGATGAAGTAAACTACTGCATATCTGGTTTATGTCTTCTTATAATTACATTTATTCGTGCTACTTTTGTAGATTATATAATAGTTTTATACATATTAATTCTATACATTCTTGATTAGCTGCAAGGATGAAAATATCCATGGAATTGAATATATCGGTATCATAGGTTTGATTGAAATATTGATGGATATATCAATATCAACTGATATTGATTTAAAATTTAAGAAAGTATAGAAATTTAGTTTTAAACATTTTTAAAAAATTAATGAAACTTTAAAATAAATTAAAATAGTCAATATTCTAACCCAAAAAGCAAATTTTCTTTAAAGATATTTAATATCTAACAGTTATATAGTAGTAAATATGCATATAATATACACGAGCAGTATATAAAATCTTTCATTAAGATTTTATTCTTTAATATTTTTCATTATATGCCATGACATAGAAATTTTAATACCAAAAAGAATACCTAAATGATTCACACACAGTTTGATTACGGTCTTGATTTATACAAAATTGACACTATAGTTTAGAATTTGAATGGTTTATATATATATATATATATATATATATATATATATATATAAAATCACAAACATTTCATGTGTAGAGCTGTAAAGCTATGTGAGAAGAAACTTTCAAAGTGATAATACAATATTTTGACCATTTATCCGTCAATATGGATATTTTCATCATCGGTTGCCATTTACCAACATGACTAAGCATTTACCAACATGACTAAGTATTTACCAATTGCTTAAAAATTATATTTTTTGTTCTTTCCATACTCAATTTTCATATCATGGAAATATATTACATTAAATTTTAAAAAATAAAAAATGGATATAAAGACATTAGGAAATATCATCCATTTTTTAAATTACATCGACAGATATGTCACCGATATTTTAAGGAAATATCGTGGATATTTCACAGATATATCCGTAATATTATGTAAACATACACTATAAATTCACCGATATAGATATTCCCTGTATACTTTGTAGAAAAAGTACTATATCCAATATCTATATTGATATCCTTTAATTACATAAATATTAACAGATATAGCATGAAAACGGTAGGATATTTTAAACTATGATTAATTGTACCTTTTATTTTAAAATAAAAAGAATAGTCTCATAATACTGAGGTTCACCCAAAAAAAATTACGTAAACCCTTGAGTTTTGTCATTGTCACTTGATTAGTTATTTGAATGAATTTTTGTGATTGTCATTATCATTCTCACCCAAATTATGTATATAAATAATAAATTAATCCAATTAAATCTAAAAATAATAATAATACTTGCAAGTGCACATGGTTACAAGTTACCACTGTATAGCCTTGGCAAAAACAAGGTGAGCCCATATTGTTTAACTTGGAGCTAGAGGTGCCCACGGTTCGGTTAAACCGTGGGTATCAAACCGAAACCAAACCCCAAAAATCGAAACTATAACCGAAACCGAAACCGAAACCGTCAATTACGGTTAAAGATGACCGAAAACCGATCAAAACAGACGGTTAAACCGTCGGTTTACCGCCGGTTTTGATCGGTTTATATATATATATATATATAAATTGTCAACCAATAACAGAGTGCCATGTGGACAATAAAATTGAAAAAAAAAAAAAAAACCGAAACCGAAACCGAAACCGGTCCAAACCGAAACCGACAACTAAACCGGTTTCTCTCGGTTCGGTTACGGTTTGGGTGGCTACTGAACCGAAACCGAACCGTGGCCACCATTACTTGGAGCCTTTAATCTGGAATTACTCCTGATACCCTAATAAATTGAACCTAAAACTAAAACACTTACCTATAGGCTATAGCCTAAGGGAAATCCTACTTACGAATAAACTTAACACAAGAACAAACAACTAATTCCTAGTCTAATAAATATCACAAAAATAAACCAAAATTAATTAACACACTCATAAGCTCCCTAAAACTATGACTCAACTAGAACTTAACTATCGAAGAGGTTTATTTTTGAAAATTGGTTTTTTGAGAGATTTAGGGTGCGCCTTGTAAGCGTTTTCCATTTGTTGTTTTTCGAAAATAAAAATGAAAATGAAAACTGTGTTTTTTGTTTCAGTTTCGAATTCTGAAAATGTGTCGGGTAACATATACTAAAAGTTGTATTCAGAAAAATGAAAACAGTACAAACACGTCTGGTAGCTTATTTGAAAGCCGAATTCTGAAAATAAAAACAGTAAAAACATGTCCAGTAGATTATCTGAAAACATCAAAAACTAAAAAAAAAAACATCTATATATGTAATTTGATTTTCCCATCTCTTTAAAATATTTTTATAAGGTTGTAATAATTCTTTTCATTAACTTGAATTTATAATTTATAATTTAATATATATGTGAAATAATTATACAATTGGTCATAATAATATAATAATGACCATTCAATCATTTGCAATTGAATTAAAACAATAATTAGGCTTATTTTTTCAAAATAGCGAAGTACACCACACACAAAAAAAGTAGCTCTTTTAGGAGCAGTGGATTGTGAAAAGGAGAGGAATTTTTCAATTAAAACTCGTATTTACGGTTAAACTAAACAGGCAATTTTGTCATCTTATCACATATTAAGGATTCAAAATCTTGAAAAGGTATAGACAACTACTCAGTACCCACCGTTGTTATAGCAGCAATCTTTTGAATATTAATCCTGCACAATTTAGCTTTTAGTTCTAACAAGCTTTACAACTAATGGCCATTGACAGTTCTATCAAAGTTGTGAACAAACAAATATTGCAGCAAACACCGAGTCGCCTCCATAATTTAAAATCTTAGTTAAACACAATGACCTAACAATCACCGATGTTGTCCTAATAAACTTGGTAGAACAGGAGAAATCTTGGCTTTGGGAATATAATTCCCTAAACTATACCGAAACAAAATTGATTGCAACAACATGAATGCTTTGGCACCATTTTACTTTATCAAGGGCAACACCCACCTTCATTATAAAAATTTCCAGATTTCCTCTCTTCAGGCTTTTTTTTTATTTTTTAATTTTGTTTGAGAAGAAGAAGAAGCAGATTGGAAGAAGAAGATGAAGAAGAAGAAGATGGAGAAGAAGAAGATCGGAAGAAGAAGATCGGTGGGTCGATCTGCGTTTGGAGGAGCCAATCGGCGACGAAGAGCAGATCGGAAGAAGAAGAGATCGGCGGCGAAGAAGACGAAGAGAAGAAGAAGAGAACAAAAAGGAGAAGATCTGTTGAACGATGAAGAAGAAAAAAATGAGTATTTTATTTTTTGAAAAACTAAATGAAAAAAAAAATGGAAAATATGTTATTTGTGTTTTTCAAAATTTTGACTTTTAACCTTGGTTTTGTTGAATTAGTGTTTGAATTAGAATTACACTGGTTTCTCATTTAAACACACCGGTCTTCTTCAATTAAACACATCAGTCGTCTTTAAATAAACACATCATTCTTCTTCAAATAAACACATAAATTTTCAACAATTAAACATACCACCCTTTTAATTCTTAACGTGTTTAATCAGTGTGTTTAATTCCAGTGTATTTAATCTGGTGCAAGGGTAAATTTATCTTTTCAGTGGAAAGTTTGGTAAAATCAATGAAAAACACTAATTTCGGGTAAAATAGAAACCCCTATGATTTTTTGGTTAAAAAAGGTTACCCCTCACATATATATATTTATTTCTTTTTTTTTTCTCTCCTCGTGAAGAAATGATTTTATTTATATAAGTTCTTTTGTCCTAATATTAAAAATTCAGTTCCGTCATAAGGAGAGAAAAACTGTATATATACATACATGTGTTTATTAATTTTTTTGAAAAGAAAATAAGTGTGTTTTTATTCCCATCTTTTCCCACCTTTAAGCCTAAATTCATATCATACAATGTGAGAAGATGAGAAAACCATTTTCAGTCGTACTAACATAAAATAAAATAAAAAAAGAAGGAAATTTCACTAGATTCATTACTTCTGGCACATCCCCATACTGATCTATTCATATCCCATTTTTAAAAATTTTAATTTAATTAAATAAAATTAAATATTTTTATTAAATTTTTTGGTTTATTTCTAAAACTACATATTTTATTTATTTTTCAAACTTAATACATACAATATATGATCTCTTTATCTATGTATTTGTATACATCTCTCTCACCTCTATTGATTGATTTATTTTTTCTCTTCTTATTTCTTTTTTTTTAGTTTTTTTTTCTTCTTATTTAATGATGGAAAAGAAAAATAAAAAATAACAGGGTACTTCAATACAACGACAGCTTGATATCATTGTAAAGAAAAAATAAATTTCAAACTTATTTCCAGAGAATGAATTGTTTCCAGATACTTACTATCATTGTCAGACAATTCTTGCTTTATGTCATTCTCAGACAATTCTTCTAGATGTTTGATATCGTTTTTATACAATTCTTCTATATTCTTGATATCTTTCTCAAACTCTTCCATAATATTTTATATGTATATAAGAAACAGATTTTAGGGTTTAAGAGTTAAATTTTTTTTTTAAGAAACAGATTACTGTTTTTTTTTAAAAAAATGAATGTGAGATTTTAATAAATTTACCTTGTAGAAGATTTCTTTCCTAAATTGTATGTCTCTTTAAGTAATTATGATAAAGTAAAAAAAGAATATTATATAATTAAAAAAGTTGGACATGAATAGATCAGTAGGGTGTACCAATAGTACCACTCTTTCACGAAATATCACCTTTTTAAATGTCTTTATCATCTTAGTAACTTAAGTCCCTTTGTTTTTAAAATACATCTCTTTAGTCTTTCTGTTTGTCAACCGTTAATTTTGATTAACAGAGTCAGATGTATTTTTGACTTAAAATATAACGATTTTCAAAATATACCATGTGTCAATTTTTTAATAAAAAGTGTTAACTAAATAAATAAATATTAGCAACTTAAAAAAAAATTTAAATAAACATGGGAGATCGCACCAAGCCAGGTCTAGTGCGATCTAGACCTGCGATCTCCCTAGATCAAAGAACTTCCTTTCTATTTAAATCAAAAACTTAATCATATTTGAAGTATCTCCTACCATTATTTTTTTCTTTACCTTCTATAAGTTTTTACATCTATTCCCTTTCATGGATTCCAAATCTTAAATCTCAAATCTCTTCCCTTACATGGATCCCGAATCTCCATCTCGAATTGTATCGATTTCAATTTTTTTTGTATTTATGTACATTTTTCATAACTTTGTTGGGTTGATATTAATGATTTTGGTGATGGATATGAAGGTGGAAGAAGTAGGAGAGGGGAATTGAGTTGGAGACGTGGTTGTTGATGGTGGATACTGGAGATCTACTTAACGTCCACCTTTTTTTTTTTTGTTTATTTTCTTATATTTTATTAATTTTTTTCCAGATTTTATTTAGCAGTAAAATGCGTTCTAATTTATATAATTATAAAAATATATAAATAAAAAATGATAATTTAAAAAGCTTTGAAAAAAAAGGATACAATTTTCTAACGTTTTATTTATTTAATGTTTTATTATTAAATTAGTTTTGATATTAAGATTGGCTTAGTTTTAAAAAGATTTGTATTGATTTGGATTGTTTGAGTCAGTAATAGATTCGGATTTGCTTTGCATCAAGCACTGACCAAGGCAGGACAGTTCTTATAATTTCATACTAATTGTAAAGTTTTTAGACCAGATCAAAGAAGTGATGCATCGGATTTGATGGAAGTATGCAAAATCTCAAAATAACAACTTATTCGAGTTTGTTTCTGAGAATGACCAGTTATTGGATAAGGAAAATCCTGAGTCCAGCTTGTAATTGAAAATTACTGAGAGGTCATGATATTCTGATATGTTTGTTCATAGTTCATCGGCAATTAAATATTGAATGTCCAGCAAATTTACACTTTGTTGATGCCTTGATTATAGAGCTAGATTCGGTAATTATGATTTTTTATCAGCAATTTAATAATAATTTTTCTATTTTATTTTAATTTTTAGTGAAGATTTTTCTTATGTTAATTTTTTTTAAAGATGTAAATATTAATATGTAATTTTGTAATAAGTTTGAAGGCAAAATCATCTTTTTAGTTAATTAAATGATAAAAACGTAAAATTATACTTAATTATATTTTCAGTCGTACTAATTTACTAGATCAGCTGCTTAGGAATTAATTTGTTGTCGTCCAATAGATGTTTTTTTAAAAATAAAATAAAACTGCAAATTTTATTAGAGGGCCAACAGCCAAGAACACACGAGCAAGCAGACCAGAACAGCTGCAAAAGAAAAAACGAAGAACAAAGACAACAAATGCAAAACAGAGCACGACCAAACACAAACACAAAAGCCTCCAACCGAGTCAACGAAACAGCAGAGAAACAGAGCGCCCAAGAGAACCAGAGCAACAAGAAGGACCGCTGCAGCAGAGAAGACCAGTAGACCACCTAACACAAAGCGAGACAGCTAAAACAAACTCACGGGGCCAACCATTCAAGCTTATCCTCAGAGCCTTATAACCAGATTTCGCCAAACTATCAGCCAACGAATTGGTGGTCCTAGATTCCTGTAATCAATTATAAATGACACCTGCTGCGGGTCGTCAAATAGAAGTTGAATTGAAATTAATTCCTCTAATTAATATAAATGACACCTCCCATTTTTATTTGTTTTCGGTTAGAATAGTACAACTTGAACGGGTCATTATCAAGCTAAACGGCGTCTTTTATTATCAAATCACATTCAACTGTTGTTGTCAGAATTGTAATAATAGCAATATAAAATTTGGCTTTTATAATATATTTCCAGCTAGCAAAGTTGCTATTCTAGATATAAATAATAGATGCCCTCGAGATGTAGCTCAGCTACTTGGTCGGTAGGTACCGTCAGAAAAAATAAACTAGATGAACAGACTATTAATTCAAAATTTCAAAGGTTGCAAATATGCATATATTGTTTTTAAGAGCAGTGCTATTATTATTGGTAAACCCCTGATATATTCATGTCTCACTTTTTAAATTATATAATATTTTTTTTTTCTTTTATCAAAATTATTATACAATTTAGGAAAGAAATCTTCTACAAAGTAAATCTATTAAAATATCATATTTCTTTTTTTAAAAAAAAACTCAATAATCTGTTTATTCAAAAAAAAAAATTAACTCTTAACCCTAAAATATGTTTCTTACATACATCTAAAATATTATGAAAAAATTTGAAAACGATATCAAGAATATAAAAGAATTATCTAAGAACGATATCAAACATCTTGAAGAATTGTCTGAGAATGACATAAAACAAAAATTGTCCGACAGTGATAGTAAGTATCTGGAAACAATTCATTCTCTCGAAATAAGTTTGAAGTTTATTTTTTTTCTTTAGAATGATATCAAGTTATCGTTGTGTTGAAGTACCCTATTATTTTTTATTTTTTTCGTTTTCATCTTGAAATAAGAAGAAGAAAAAACTAAAAAAAAATTTAAGAAGAAAAAAATCAAATCAATCAATGGAGGTGAGAGAGATGTATGCAGATATAAGAGATAGAGAAATCATATATGGTATGTATTAAGTTTGAAAACTAAGTAAAATGGGTAGTTTTGGAAATAAACCAAAAAATTTAATAAAAAAATTTAATTTTATTTAATTAAATCAAAATTTTAAAAAGTGGAGTATGAATAGATCAGTAAGGGGTGTGCCAATAGCATCACTCTTTTTTAACGCTATCAATATATATATATATATATATATATATATATATATATATATATATATATATATAACCGAGGACAAACAGTAAGGGGTCGTTTGTTTTTTTGTCTGAACACTGAACAGTCCTGAATTTTTCTAAAGACTGAATAGGGATTGAAATCTGAATCTGAATGACATGTTTTTTTTTCCTCACATCTGAATGTGTTATTAACATGTTTGTTTTTTAAAAATAAAACTGTCTGAAAATAAGTAATTGTACATTTATACCCATACTAATTAAAATAAGTAATTTAATATGCACCATTCTTTATAACATTTTGTATCATTTTTTTTACAAACAAAGTTTAATTTAACAAAATAAAAAGTTAAACAAAGAATATAATTTTGCATGTTCCGCAAACAAAGTTTAAGTTAAATTTATTGTCAAAAAAAGTTCAAATTCAAGTTCAATTTTATACGTTGTCCACGTTTCCGGTTAATATAATTCACGAAACATTTTTTGTTTTTTTTTGTTTCCTGGATCATATGCACCGGAAACCAAATAAAAAAAATGGTTTTTGAATTTTTATATACAATAATTCTATAACATTTTCGACCCACGAAATCTACTTAATATGATAGACAACTTTATTGAGCACTATACGAATAGTTAGATAAAAATAAATAAATAAAGAGTTCTTACCGGGATTTGGCAGGAGAGAAATTCAATTGTTCAATCTCTGAAAAATTTCATTATGAAAAGTATTTAGGTTTTTTTTTTTTTCTAAAACATGTTTAAAATAAGAAATATGTTAAAAGTGAAATTTTTTATACCATATTAAATTAATATAAATTTGGAAATATATCTTTTTTTGGAGGATAGACTTGGAAGAGAATATTTTAATTGTAATCCAGTGATTTAGAATTAAGTTAAAAGTCAGGATTTCTTACTTTTTATTTTAAGTTATTTTTTGATATTTTTAAGTTGTTTGACCACTTAAAAAAACAAACAAAACAACTTAATGAGTTCAATTCAGACCCATTAAGTCTTAAGTGAAAAAAATAAACGACCCCTAACTATGACAGCTAGACTGTCGGCAGATAAGGACAATCCTTGGAGAATCTAATTTTCCGACAAAATTATTAAAATTTCAATAATGTATCCAAACTATGATTACATTTACCATAGTTACATTGTACTATAGTTAAGCTTAACCTCTCCTCTTAGGGGTGGGCACGGTTCGGTTCGGTTCGGTTTTGGGTAAAACCGAACTGAACCGAAAATATTTCGGTTCATCCAAAATTAAACCGGTTTAAACCGAATAAGAAATGGGAACCGAACTGAACTGAACTAATTTTAATCGGTTCGGTTCGGTTCGGTTCAATTTGGTTTTGGGCCGGATAGCATAATGGGTCTTTTTAATTTGTTTTAAAATTAATGAATAGCTTAATGAGCCTAATTTTGGCCATTTGAATAGCCCAAAGCCAAAACAACATATTACATAATATAAAAAACATATTAATACATTCCAAAACATATTAATACATAATAATAAGTTAATAACAAATCCATTCCGGTATATAAAAAACATATTAATACATTCCAAAATCCGAACTCGTAAATAAAAGTTCAAAATTTGTTAATAATAGTACACTATATAATAATACCTCCCCAAAAATAAATAGAACTGAGATGTTGCGTGGTTGTGTAAGAAAAAGAACACTATAAATGTTAGGGTTTTTTTTTTAATAGTTTTATAAGGGGTTTATTCGGTTCAAACCGGTTTTCAGAAAAGCAAACCGGTTTGAACCGAAAACTTTTTTCGGTTTTCAATTTTTAAACCGGTTTAAACCGAATTAATTATACGAACCGAACCGAACACCCTTTTTTCGGTTCGGTTCGGTTCGATTCGGTTCGGTTCCGAACTTAGTGCCCACCCCTATCTCCTCATATATATATATATATATATATATATATAATATATATATATATATATACACACTTAAGACTAGAGCTGTCCACGGTTCCGGTTCGATCCGGTTTCGGTTTGAAACCAGCGGTTTCGGTTTCGGTTCCGTGGAAAGCTTGAATCGTAACCGTAACCGGAAATTTTCGGTTTGGGTTGGTTTTGTAACCGTCGGTTTCGGTTCCGTCCGGTTTTTTTTTTCAAAAAAAGTGCCACGTGGCAGCATCTTATTGGTTGGTTAGTTTTTTCTTTTAATAAAACCGTCGGTTTTAAGCGGTTTTTGGAGAGGTTTAAACGTTACCGAACCGTCGGAAACCGGTTTCCAACCGGTTTTATAACCTCCGGTTTCGGTTTCGGTTTCGATTTCGATTTCGATTTTTTGAGTCCAGTTTCAATTTTTAACCGTCGGTTTATTTAAACCGTGGACACCTCTAGTTAAGACCATACATTTTTTGAAGCAATTTGGCTTCATAATATATTTCCAGCTAGCACAGTTGCTAGCTAGGTAGATGGAAATAATAGAGGAATAGACTATTAATCCAAACGTTTTCGAAAATACGCGTATTTGTTTTGTTCAGAGAATACTTCAATTTCAAATTAATATTGTCAGTCTCAGTCCAGTAAATTTTTCTGACAGTTAACGATGACCTTTATTTTGTTGGGACCGATGTTGCTCTATAATAGACCAAAAATAAATGTTTTAAGAAAGTATTTGGCTCTGTTGGCTTTCTCCTCTGTTTGGGAGTTAATTTGGCTGGATTCCAGCCTGTTCTCCCTCTTTCCTTGTAATACTTGTCCTTCTATATATATATATATATATAAAATGTATTTGGATCGGAAAAATATTTCAGTATTTATATTCAGCCATTGAGATCATACAATAGAGGTGCCCACGGTTCGGTTAAACCGTGGGCACCAAACCGAAACCGGGTGGGAAAAACCGAAACCGGAACCGTAACCGAAACCGGTTGGAAACCGGTTCCGAATCGGTTCGGTTACGGTTACGAGAAGTTGAAAACCGGCCAAAATCGACGGTTTAACCGGCGGTTTCGACCGTTGTTAATAAAAAGAAAAAAAAAATTCTGACGAATCACAAATCGCCACGTGGACCACACATTTCAAAAAAAAAAAACAATTGAGCTGGTGACCGTTGGGCGTTGGGTGAGGTGACCAACGGTCATCTAAGTCACCCAACGGCCATATATATATATATATATATATATATATATATATATATATATATATATTATTTTTTCCCCTTAATTTCTTCAAATTGTAAATTCGCCCCTCCACTATAATCCTATAAATACCCCCCTCATTTCAATATTCTTCACACCACTCTCAACTTCTCTCAATCTCTCTCAATCTCAAATTCTCAATTCTCTCTACATTATACAATTTTCTTTATTTTTCATTTTTCATAAAAATTAATATCTATTTTTTTCTTCAATTTTTTACAATCATCTATTTACAATTTTCTTTAATTCTCATTTATTATAGAAATTAATATATATTTACAAATTCTATTTTTTACAATCATCTATTATTTATTTACAATTATCTATTTTTCTTAGTGTTACCACTATTATTCCAACAATATTTTGAGTGCCTCACATATCTATATATATTTTTTACTATTATTATTTATAATTAATTATTCAATGGCAAGTGGGGGAGAAGGTTCAAGAAATTTGAACAAGGGAAATGGTCCATTGCAAGATTTGTTGGAACACCAAGGTGATTATGTCAGTTATAACGACCGACTTTACCACGAGTTCCTTCAATCTCAATTTGAATCTGATCTCCCTCGTAGTCCTAATCCCCCTCTAATAATTTCCGACGAATCCGACCCCAATCTCTATGACCCTGATAGTAATGAAAATCTATCTACCCCCCAACCCCTTCAAATGAATTTGTTGCAGGTGAAGAAGAAAAGCCGATGAAGTCCGATCTCTTCAAATTGCATATGAAGAAAATTCAGTTAGATGACGGGATGATCCAAATCAAGTGCAACTACTGCTCCAAAATATACAGGACCAACAAATCATTTGGATATGGCACGTACTGGAACCATATTAGGAAAAATCACCCTTCTGAATTGGTAAAGACTAGTAACCAATCACAAATCTCCAGGTACGGAACCCCTACTAATCAACTATTTCATTATACGTCTGAAAAAACCAAGGAAGAATTAGCAGTAATGGTTGCAGTTGAACATTTACCTTTTAGTTTTGGTGAGAAAGTAGGTTTTGTTAATTATTGTCAAAATGCATTAAATCCTGCAATGCAACGTGTTCCTAGATCCACTCTCACACGTACAATGGTTTCCATTTACAAAAAACAAAAAAACAAATTGAAATCATTTTTTTATCAATTTGAAGGTCGCGTTTCCGTATGTGCCGACATATGGACCGATAATTTTGGTAGTCACCATTATATGGGTGTGACATGTCATTATATGGATAATGACTGGGTCATGCAAAAAAGAATTATTGCATTTCGTGTTTTCGATGAATCACACACGGCTCAAAATATTTTTCGACTCCTTAAAATTATTTTTGAAGAGTTTCATATCCAAAACAAAATTTTTGTGATCGGTTTTGATAATGCTGCAAGCAATACCGCATCTATTCCTATGTTGCAGGATTTGTGCAATCCCTATTTTGGGGGTAAATTATTTCATCAAAGATTTGCATGCCATATTTTAAATTTGTGTGTTCAAGCTGGATTACAAATTCTTTCTGTTTATATTAAACCAATTAGAGATAGTATTAACTATATCTGGAGGCAAAACAAACTCCAAAAACTATGGTTAAAATATTGCTCTCACAATGGTATGCGTCCCATTAAATTTTCTCGGGACATTAGTACTCGTTGGAATTCTACTTATAAGTTGCTTAATGAAAGTGTTGTAAATAAGGAATTATTAGTTTCTTTTATTACTTATAACGTTCCTTCAATTTCTCTTCAATTGAAGCATTGGGATATATGTATAAAAATTCTTGAATTGTTACGTGTTTTTAATGATGCTACTAATGCTTTATCTGGTATTTACTATCCCACTACTCATTTATTTCTCATCCAAAGTGTTAATATTGCTGGTGCATTCAGTGAGTGTGAACTCGATGTTTAATTGAGTGAATATGTTGCTGCCATGAAAAAAAAATGGTTACAGTATTATAAGGAGATTCCAAATATTTATTTGCTTGCATCATGTTTTGATCCACGTTTTAAATTAGAATGTTTGCAAGATTATTTAATTCATTATTACAAAAGTTTAGATTTAGAAGTTGATGTTCTTAGTTATTGTAATTCCATTAAGGCTTTGCTTTATGAATTATATGATGAATATCTTAAAATATATGGTCCGTCTTTGAACATGCCGGTTTCACAACATCAACCGACATCTGATAGTACTGGTACTTCCTCTACTTTTAAATTAAAGGGTTTAGGGGATCGATTGTTTTCCCAAAGAGCCAAAAAATTAAGAACATCTTCTTCATCCTCATCCGGCTCGATTTCTGAGCTTGACCGGTATTTAGAAACATCTCATGAATTTTTAGAAGATAGTGAATTTAGTATCTAGGTTTGGTGGAAGGATCATGAACAGATTTTCCCAATTTTGGCTATTATTGCCAAACAAATTTTGGGAACACCGGTTTCTACCGTAGCTGTGGAACAAGAATTTAGTGCAGGTGGAAATATTTTGGAACCAAGACGGTCGGTTATGTGTCCGCAGACACTTGAAGCTCAGGCGTGTCTTGATGATTGGACAAAGGCAAAATACAGACAACAAGAAATCGAGGCGGAGATAGTGAATGATTTTTTCGAAGATGACCAAACCACAGGAACAGAAGGCAGCGATTAGATTCCATTCCAACTTCCAACCTTCAACACCGAACATCTAATTAAAGGTAAAAGAACTACGTGGCCTTTGATTCCTCTACTGCTCTACATTTATAGAGGATACGTAGACAACTTAATTGAGGTCAAATTAAGTGCAAGACCGATTTTTTTATTTTTTATTTTTAATTCAACTTTGTTACATTGTATATTTGAATTCAATATCCATTTAATTATTTTTTTAATACATCTGCAATTGTAATTTTGTATCAATTTATCAATGTCAATTTCTTTTATTTTCAACATTATTAAATACCTAAATGCTTCAATTGTATATTATATATTTATATAATTGTATTGAATATTTTATATTAATTTCATTTTATTACAAATGTTTCATTTTATTACAATGTTTCAATTTCATTTTATTACAAATGTTTCAATTTCATATTATATTTTAAATTTTATTCATTTGTCAAAAAACAATTCTGGAACATTATTTTTCCCATTATTTTAATTACGTTTAGTAATTATTGTAATTAGGTTTTGTTTGGAAAAAATAAATAAAACCGAAACCGAAACCGAAATAAACCGAAACCGAAACCGGCGGAACCGAAACCGAAAACCAAACCGGTTTTCTCGGTTACGGTTACGGTTTGGATGGCCATGGAACCGAAACCGGCGGTTTCGAAACCGAAACCGCCCCGAAACCGAACCGTTGGCACCTCTAATCATACTGCATGTGATATATATATATATATATAATTTATTTAGAACACATATATGTTAGATGGAATTTTTATTGGGATAATATTAAATCATCTCTAGCTATTATTCGAAAGATGAAGTAAACTAGTGCATATTTAGTTTATGCCTAATTACATTTATTCGTGCTTCTTTTATGTATTTTCTTTAACTCTTGAGATTATATAATAGTTTTATACATACTAATTCTATACATTCTTGATTAGTTTCAAGGATGAAAATAACCATGTTGATGGATATATCGGTACAACGATTTGACGGAAATACTGATGGATATATTGATATCGACTAATATTGACGTAAAATTTACGGAAAGTATAGAAATTTTGCTATAAACATTATAAAAAAATAATCAAACTTGAAAATAAGTTAAAATAATCAATAATCTAACCCAAAAAAAAAACACATTTTCTTTAAAGATATATAGTATCTAACAGTTATATGGTATAAATATAAATATAATGCACACGAGTAGTATAAAATTGAAAGTCTCCCATTAAAATTTCAGTACCAAGGAGAATACCTAAATGGTTCAAACATAGTCTCACTACCGTTTTGATTCATTTAATATTGATATCATATTATAGAATTTGAATGGTTGTCAATAGAATCACGAACATTCCACACGTAGAGCTGTAGAGCTATGTGACAAGAAACTTTTGAAATGATAATGCAAATTTTTGACCATATATTCGTCAATTTAGATATTTTCATCGATGGCCGGTTGTCATATGCCACCATAATTAAGAATTTACCGATAGCTTAAAATTTATATTTTATGTTCTTTCCATACTCAATTTCCATGTCATAGAAACATATTACATTAAATTTTTTTAAAAATGGATATAAAAACATTAGGGAATATCATCAACTTTTCAAACTACATTGATAGATATATCACCGATATTCCAAGGAAATATCGTGGATATTTCATGGATATATCCACAATATTATGTAAAAATATCTATATCCACTATAAGTTCACTAATATAGATATTTTACAGATATTCCATTGATATTTTACAGAAAAAATACTATACCTTATATCTATATCGGTGCTCTTAAATTACATAAATATTGACGGATATATTATAAAAACTGTGGATATTTTAAACTGTGATTAGTTGTACCTTTCATTTAAAAAAAAAAAATTAGTCTCATAATATTGAGGTTCACCCAAAAGAAAAAGAGAGTATGAAATACAACAAGAAGAGAACAAGCTAAAATACTAGGGGAAATTGCAATGAAGTACGTCCACATTTATTGAAAGTGCAACCGGATTATACTTTTGTGAAAAAGGGTCATGTGCCTTTAGGGTGCGTTTGGTACGGGGACGGAACTGGATGGAACGAGATTAGACAGTTGTTCTATGTTGTATTTGGAATGTCTAAGACAGAACTGTGGACTGTACTGTTATGTGTTTGGTATGACTGGAACAGGACGGAACAAGAGGTTCAAATGACCAGAGTGCCCTCATTATTCAGTATAATGTTTGTTACTATATAATAGTGACATATTGGGCATGACAAGTCAGTATTTATTTAATTTTATTAAATAAATGTTTTTATATATCATATTTAACAATATTAAATAAATATTATATAAATATTGTAATTGAAATATATTAAAATATTCAACAAGAACAAACGATTCAAATGACCTCCTGTTTTCAATTACAATATTACTATTTACAATATTATTATATTTAACACAAATAATAATATTGTAATTGAAATATATTATAATTATTTAATATTATTATATATTAATATGTAATATGTAATATTATATATATATATATATATATATGATATATGATATTATATAAATATTATATAATGTACATATAAATGTGTGTATATATATATATTATAATATATGTATATATATTAATAATATATGTATATATATTAAATATTATGATTATATATAATATATATTAAATATTATTACATGTATATATATATTATTGTACATGTAATAATATTATTATATAAGTAATAATATTTAATATATTATATATTACATAATATATATATAATTTTTAGATTTATATTAAATACATATTATTATAAGATATATACATATATCATATATGATGTATTAATCTATCATATATATATATATATTATATAGGATATATATTATTATATATAATAATTTTGTATATATATATATATGTAATAATATATTATATTATATATATATATATATATATATATATATATATAACATCAGACAAATTTGTAATTGTATGAATATATAAAAGGTAAATGTGTCTTTTTGACACTTGTCCCATTCTATGGGATTAATAGTCTCATGGTCTGAGGTGAGACCGTTTTTCATAATTTTTATCCCACCTTGTCCCGTACTGTCTCATGTCAATTTTGTGTCAAACGTGAGACAAGAAGGAAACTGTCTCACGTTGTCCTGTCTATTACCACATACCAAACGCACCCTTATGATATATGATAAGACACCATAAAATGAAAGATTAATACTATAGGTTAACATTACAATTGCTAAAATTATAAGAAAATACATTTGACTAAGAGTTAATAGTTGACAGGTAAAAGATTACAAAAATGTCTAAATTACCCTTAAGTGTTAATAAAATAGTCACATTGTCAATGAAAAAAATACCACATCACTCTATTTAAAAATAAATAAAATAAAGGGTCAGTGATATCTAAAGCCACTGATTTGGTAAAGCAGTCTCAAAATCACCATTAATTTTTCAAAATGGCTCAAATTAGCCATTTTATAGAAAAAAGTATCAATTGTTGCCACTTTGGCCATTAATTGTTTGAAGTTCGTTTACTTATATCATATTGCCCATAAATTCTTATAAGCAAATCATTACTTTTTATATATAATTAAATAATAAAATAATCATGAAATAAGTTTGATATCACCCCAAATTAATCAGGAACAATAATAAGTTTTATATCACCTCTAAACAGGAAGTATTATCCATAAAAATAATATATTAATCAAATCGTTAATTTTTATATATAATTAAATAATCAAAATACATAAAATATTGTCCATAAAATTCTTTATGAGTGTCATATCATATATAACGGTAGCTTTCTATTAGATTTTAACAGATCAAATGACTGCCAAATGTTTTGTCAAAATGATGATTTTGAAATAATGTTTTATCAAAATGGTGATTTTGGAACAATTTAAATAGTGAATGGTTTTTTTGGGACTTGACCTACCAATTAATGGTGTCTAGTGCTATTTTCTCTAAAATAAATTCATCTTGACAAATGAAAAAATAAAAAAACAAATTTCTTGATTTCTAAAGAGATCTGGGGATATCTCCTAACAGAGGAAATCAACAAATCTTTTCCATGGAAGCCGAATCCAATCTCGCCTTGGAGGAGATCGGAATTTTCCATGTGGGGAGAACGGCGGCGGGCAGTGGTGGTGTGGGTGGAGATATTCAATAATGGAGTTTTGAGTTTTAATTTGAGAATTTTTTATGGTTTGTTGGGTGGAGATCTACCAAGGAGATTTTGAGTCTTTGTTTGAAAATGAAGAGGAAGATGATGTTGTTTTGTTGATGATTGAGAGAAATAATGTTGATGATGATTCAGAGAAAAGAAAACGGAGATATAGGTTCTCCAAAAAAATAAAATCTTTAAGTTTATTTTGCTTCAATTGATGATGAGAATGGAGAGTCAGGAGAGATCTTTTTTTTATCCTTTGATGAAACCCAAATCTTTCCCACGTTATATTTTATTCTTTATTTTGTTTCTGCGATCGACGATGATGATGGAGAGCCAAGATCTCCCAAAATAGATTCTTTATTATTATTTTTTTCTTTAGTTGGTGATATTTGGGAACCAGATTTCTTTCTCCCTCCAAAATTTCGTTATTTTTTCCTTCAATTGATGATGTTGATGGAGTTCCATATCTACCAAAAAAAAAAAATTCCATATTAATGATGAATTAGATTTTGGGATATTATCATTTGAGTCTAGGGATGGGCATTTCCCCCACGGGGTCCCATCCCCATTTGCCCCCACCCCCTATTTGGAGGCAAATTTTACCCCCATATGGGGTTTGGGGGCGGGGGTGGGGGCAAATTTTGCCCCCAAAACCTAAATGGGGATGAGGGTGGGGGGACCTACCCCCTACCCCCATTTCCCCATTTCCCCATTTCTTTAAATGGGGGTAGGGGCCCCATTTCCCCATATGTATAATATATATATTTAAATATTTTTAATATTTTTTAAAAAAGTAACTTTAACTTTATTATTTTTGGTTCCACCACTAATTGACTATATGACAGTTGAATGTACTTAGTTTTTTTATGAATTTGTTTTGGCTTTTATGTGTAATACTAAATTACTATAGTTATTTCTATTAATTTTGAACAATTATATGGATTGGGTATCGAAACATGGTGATTTGTAGGATTGGAATCATCGAATTTCGAATTCAGAATTATAAATTTCAGATTTCAAATTACGGATTGTAAAATATTAGGATTAAAAATGGGGGAAATTGGGGAAATGAGGGACAGGGGTGGGGGCAGGGGAACCTCCCCCCAAACACCCCCATCCCCATTTCCCTCAAATGGGGTTTGGGGGCGGGGATGGGGGGAGGTTTCATAAATGGGGATGGGGGTGGGGGTACCCTCCCCCGCCCCAATAGGGCCCCACGCCCATCCCTATTTGAGTCTCTATATTTTTTAACTTATCTATTTTTTACTCATTTATTCATTTTTATTAGATTGATCTCTATGTTTTCAAAAATCATTTAATTTGATCCCTCTGCCAAAATTTTGACGATCAACCGTCACAAAAAAATACAAAATAACATTTTTACTCTTGACTTTAAAATCAAAATAAAATAAAAGGAAAATTTTATTTTTTTAATTTTATTTATAATTATATATTAATTTTAACTTTAAAAAAAAAACCCTAGACAACATTCATCTCCCATATCAACATTACCAAACTCTAGCCAACTTTCATTTTTCACCAAATCTTAATTATTAAAAAAAAATCAACAACATTCATCTCCCTATATCAACTTTACCAAACCGACTGCCACCCAAACCCGCCACTGCCCTAATTTGTCATTGAAACCCAATCACCGACCAACCCAGCTCCTCCGTCGTCGCCCAACTCGAACCCATAAACCTCCACAGCCAAAATGAACCCAGATCAAAACAAAATCATTAACGATCAACACAAAATGAACACAGATCAACCCAGCTTCTTGCTTCTGCAACTCTTTATCTTTCACGCCCAACAAAATCAAACATCAACAGCTGGGTCGATTTGGTGATGGGAGGGGCAGCTAGGGTTCGTTGGTTTCGCAGTGGCCGGTTGTAGATGGATTCGAGTATCTTCTTTTGGATTTTCATGAAGATTAGAGAGAGACCGAGAAATGAGAGAGAGATTGAGAAAGAGAGAGATAGCAAGAGAGAAATGGATTTTTAATGATTTTGGTTTTTGGTTTTAGGTTTGAGAAAGAGAGAAGGAGAGATGATTGAATCTGGTGTTGATTGGTTTAGGTTTTGTTTGTGGTTTGGTTTCGTTTTTGTTGGAGATCATCAGTGGGTTTGGCGTTTGAGTTTTAATGAATTTTTTTTTTGGAGATTAATAGAAGATGAATTTTGTTCTTTTAAGTTTTAATTTATTTATTTATTATTAGGTGGAGATCCAATTTGGATCTACACGTAATCAAAAAAAAAATCTTTAAATTTAATTGTTTTTTTTGTTTTTTTTTTTAAAATTTTTTTTATTATGTGGAGATCCAATATTGGATCTCCATATTTAAATTTAATTTTTTTTTTAAAATTTAATGTTTTATTTAAATTTAATTTTTTTCTATTTATTTGTGAGTTGACACGTGGCATACTATTGTTTAAAGATAAAATACCCTTATAACCGTTTAATTTGACTAACAGTTGATTTACAGAAAAACGAAATTGAGTGCATTTTTAAAAATATAGGGATCCATTCAGTGAAAAATGAATAAGTGAGTAAAAAACAGATAATTCAAAAAAATATAGGGACACAAATGATAATATCTCATGAGATTTTCCTTTACCAAATCTTCCCCATAAAAAAAATCAAAAAACTATTTATTTATTTCTTCACGTTTTTTATACAATTGTGAACCAGGAATTTTATTTTTTTCATTTTTTTTAATTTCAAGTGAATTTGACATTATTATCCTTATGGTATTCTGACATATGTTAAAATTAACAATCAAACGGTTAGTCAATGGTACTTTCTTGTAATTTTTGTTAAATTACAATCCGGTTGCACTTTCATCAAATATGGAGATTACTTCATTGCAATTTTCCCAAAATACTAACGTGTATGATAAAGGTCAAAAGATGTTTGAACAAAGTCCTCAAAGAACAGAGGAATTGGAGACCGCCATTAATGGCTTAAAGAGAGCTTCTGTGTATTACAAAGAAAACAGAAAGATTAAAAGACGAAGTTGAAGTGTGTATAATTACATGTGTTCTGTTACTTACATTATAATCTATCTCAATAACAAATCTAACTAACTCTCTAACTAATTCCTAATAATCAGGAACTATAACTAATGCCTAATTTATAGTTAATAGATTAGGTACTAGCTAGAATGTTGTAAAAGAAATGTAATCTTTAAAGAGTATAAAAATGCATGCAGAAGTCGATTTCACTGGCAAGCGGTGAGAGTCATGAATCTCCCAATTCAGGAGAGGAACTGGAATTGTGGAATTGGGGTAGAAAATAGAAACTTAAAAATTATGATACTAAAATATAAAATTCTTTTTTTTTTTTATAAATTTTTTATAATTTATTAACTATATAAAAAAAAAAATCAGTGGGCCGGGTGGCCATGGCCCTACTGGCCTCGATGGGGTCCGCCCCTGTCCCAGTTGGTTATACTATATATATTTAGATTTCCACTCACTTTTCTCAACTTAATTTCATATCAGCAACCTTTCTTTTCTCCACTTCATTTGAAATGGGTAGCTTACATGAAATCGAAAATAACTCAATCGCAGTCATTAACCGGCCTTTAGACGCGGAGGAATTCAGGAGGCAAGGCCACTTGATTATTGATTTCATTGCAGATTATTACAAGAATGCTGAGAAATACCCGGTTCGAAGCCAAGTTGAACCCGGTTATCTTCGAAAATGCTTACCAGAATCCGCTCCATATAACCCTGAACCTATCGAGACTATTCTCCAAGATGTGGAACAACATATCATCCCCGGAATAACACACTGGCAGAGTCCTAACTACTTCGCATACTTCCCTTCCAGTGGAAGCACTGCAGCGTTTCTCGGCGAAATGCTTAGCACTGGCTTTAATGTTGTGGGCTTCAATTGGATCTCATCACCAGCTGCAACTGAGCTTGAGAATATAGTAATGGATTGGCTTGGGGAAATGCTCAACCTTCCCAAGTCTTTCCTTTTCTCTGGCAATGGAGGAGGCGTTATTCAAGGAACTACTTGCGAGGCCATTTTGTGCACACTTGCTGCTGCAAGAGATCAAATTCTCAGAAAAATCGGAAGAGAAAACATTGGGAAGCTTGTTGTTTATGGGTCCGATCAAACTCATAGTGCACTTCAAAAAGCCGCTCACATTGCAGGAATCCATCCAAAGAATTTCCAAGCTATTATGACTTCGAAATCATCAGCATGTGGCCTATCCGCAGACTCGCTACAGGCAACAATTAAGTTGGACATAGAAGATGGGTTAATCCCATTATTTCTATGTGCAACAATTGGGACGACTGGAATTGCGGCTGTGGATCCTTTACAGCCGCTTTGCGAGGTTGCGAAAAGATATGGGATATGGGTCCATATCGATGCTGCTTATGCGGGAAGTGCTTGTATTTGCCCGGAGTTTCGACATTTTCTTGATGGAATTGAGAATGCTGACTCGTTCAGTTTCAATGCTCATAAATGGTTCTTCACCAATCTAGATTGTTGCTGTCTTTGGGTGAAGAATCCAAATGCACTTATAAAATCGCTCTCAACAAATCCTGAGTATCTGAGGAACAAAGCTAGTGATACAAAGAAAGTGGTGGACTATAAGGATTGGCAAATAACACTAAGCAGAAGATTTCGTGCTTTGAAACTGTGGCTTGTGCTGAGAAGTCACGGTGTGCACAATCTGAGGAACTTCCTACGAAGCCATGTGAAGATGGCAAAGCATTTTGAAGAGCTTGTAAGAAGGGATAAGAGGTTTGAAGTTGTAGCTCCTAGAAACTTTTCAATGGTCTGTTTTAAGGTTTCAGCATCGTCAGCCTTGTTTAAACATGAAAATGATGATGAAAAGGATCAGAAGTCAAATGAAGTGAGTGAAACTTTGTTGGAGACGATAAATGCAAGTGGAAAAGCTTACATGAGTCATGCAATTGTTGGAGGACTGTACGTGATACGTTTTGCTGTTGGTGCCAGCCTTACTGAGGAGAAACATGTGGCGGGGGCCTGGAAGGTGGTCCAACAACACTTGGACGCCATTCTATCATCAAATCCCATGTGAAATCAATTGATTTCATGTTATGGCAAATTCCTTGAGAGTTGCCAACGCACTGGTATTGATTTCATGTTTTGCTCTGTTGTTGTGTTGTTTTGGTGTCTCGCTTTGTTTTTGCGTCTTGTTCTGTACGTTGCTTTGCTCTCTTCTGGGCTTTCTTGTCTGCTCGCTTGTGCTTTGTTGGCAGGTTGCAGTTTCACATTATATATATATATATATATATATATAATGTATTTGGTTTGTTCCCTCTTTCGCTGTTTGGGCCTTTGACCTGTTGTTCAATAAAATGGCTATTTAAAAAAAAAATAAATAAATAAACCCGTACCGGGTCTCATCTATTAAATTGCTCTACCTCTTGCTTTAATAAATTCACATGTACAAAATAATAATAATAATAATAATAAGAGTGACGATATTAAAGAGAATGGATAGTGTTTGATAAAAGCACCAGGTGCTTGATAAAAGTACACAGAGAGAATACAAAGTAGAAACTCAGAGAAACTCCATTAATAGAGAGAGACACAGAGATTAGAAACTTTTTATTTTCTTTTTGTTAATGGCATTGTTTACAAGAGTCTGATACTTATATATGAGATTCTAACACACTAAACGTGTGTTGAAATACTAGCCAATCAGAGATTAGGATTTTTGTCCACATCATCAAGTTAGTTACAAACGATAACAGATTTCTAACAAACTAATCTTCAGCTAATTACAAGCGGTCAACGTTAGTTGACTAACATCAGTTTCCTATTACTGTCGATGTGATCATGGTCTGATGATGATTTATGAGGTTGTTTCATCATACCATAACCTTGATGCTCTGTACTCTGTTTCTTTAAGACTGGCTTCAGCAAATCTGCACATGATGCAACCTGGATGCAAAACAAGCTCGTTGGTTGTTTTGAGTTGCAATATCCAGCTTTTAAATATTCTATAGACTGCACACTCTTATTAGATATTTGCATCCTTGAAAAACCGTATGTACACTTCAAATTAGTATGCTTTTTAAAAATCCAATATTACCCTTGATTAAAATTACTAAGAGAACTAATTATTTGTTAGTACACCCACTAAAAATTATTAATTAGTTTCCTATTTTAATCTTTTGTAATAATTTTTTTTTCCTATTAATGGTTTGATATTAACATATATTATAAAAACTCTTTCTATTTAACAAACCCTAGATTCTCTTTTAAATATATTTTCAATCTCTTTTACATAAATACAAATTGATTGCTAAGTATGAAAAATAAATCAAAATCATAAGACAAATTTGGTTGTGAAAAAGTACAATTTTAAATTAATTTTTATTAGAATAACAAAATCTTCATTTATATAAACAGACTTTTAAATTAATTACATTATCTATATTTTTTTATTTCTTTCAAACACACTTTAGATTTTTTATTTATTTATCAATATTATATGTTTTTTCTTGTAAAAAAAATTGATGTTCTTTAATTTCATCGAACACCTATCTTTTTTTTTTAAAATCATTTAACACCTATCTACTTCCACATTACTTGAGACATGACACAATCTTGCATCCCTACAACTATCTCAAACAGAAAGTGGTTCTCCAATTAAAAAAAAAATATTAAAATTGATTTTTAACGAAAAATGGAGTTTTATTTTGAAAAAACCAAGAAGAGAAAAGAAGTAAGGAAGAGAAAGAATAGTAAGATAATTAAAGGTAACAACGAAATTGGAAATAATAATAAAGTTGATTAAATAATATAATAATAGTCATAGATGGTTTGTACTTACAAAAATACAGTACAATATAATTAAACAAAGGGTATTTTTGGTATTAAATGGGGTTTATTTACAAATTGGAGATTTTTTTAAGAATTTAATGGGTGTAGATACAATTTTTGAAGGGTGTCATTACCGCTACTTTAATAATAATAAAAGAAGATATTGCAATTTGCACATTTTCAAAACATTATCTTGGGTAAACTTAATATTTTGAATGAAGTTGATTTATTAATAAATAAATAAAGTATTGCTAAATATTCCAACTTGGGCCATTGGCCTTTGCTTAATAAAATGACTGTTTTCAAAAAAAAAAAAAAAACAAAAAAAAAACTCCATGCCAGATCTCATCTATTAAATTGCTCTACCTTTTGCTTTAATAAATTCAAAGGATAATTACTCTAGAGGCCATCAATTTGAAAACACACTATTAAAATGGTCACTGGATTGGAAATTGGTTTCAAAATGATCATTTTTGACGAAAAGTGTGAAACTAATGACCATTTCATCATATTCTACCCAATAAATGTCATTTTGTTAAATAAGAGGATGACATTATTTTTGGAAATCAATTTTTTCTTTTGTTTTTTTGAAACAAATAATTATATTTATTGTGTTTATATATGTATAGCATATATATATGAAAATTTTTCCCTCAGTGCGCACTGATAAATATTTACTAGTGTGTTGTATGTGGACCATTAGATTCAATTGCTTTAACCCAGTCTGTATGCACTTGTCAATGCTTATCTATAATCTATGACCCAAATGTAATGCACTGATGATATTATATCAGTACGCACTGAGAAGAAAATGATTATATATATTTCTTTTTTTGAGAAGATTAAGGCTAAAAAATCTAAAAAATGAAGAAGAGATACATCTATTGATCTAAACTATTAATATAATATTGATCCCAGGCTACAAAATCATGTCAAAATTAATTTGTGTGTGTATACGTGATTTGTTCTTGAGTATCATCGATATATATATATATATATATATATATATATATATATATATATATGAGTAAAGTGCACTAAACCTCCTTGAGGTTTGCTCTCTTGCACTCAGAAACAACTTTATCATATATTGACATCCACACTCTGTTAGTCAAACTTGACCAAACTTAACTGTTGACCAAGTTTGGTTGTTAAAAATAAGGGTATTTTTGACTTTTCAGACATTAAAAAAACAGAATTAAAAACTTAACAAAAAAATGTTAAATATACAAATTAATTGAAAAAATTGTGGGCTTGTGGATTCATGAAAAAAATAGAGAATTTTTTTTTAAATTTTAAAAAAGGTGATTGAATCTAACAAAGCACTTATCTGATTCATTTTAATTTCATTAAATAAAAACAAAACAAATCGATTCAACAAAAAAAAACACAAATCTCAGAAAAATAATCCATATTGTTCAATCAAAGCAAAAAAAAAGTCTGGAGAATAAACCACAGAGGTTTTGCTTGGAATTGGGATGCCAAATCTCAAAAAGTGACTCTTTCAAAATCCAGCAATCTCCACTCGAAAGTCAAGAACAGATCGTAAACACCCCAAACAAACCTACAACGAAGCAGTTGCTCTCCTCACCACTGTATACCACAACATCTTCTCCACAAAAAACCTCAAAAAACCAGCCAAATTCACCAAACCCCATGACTATTTCTTCGACGGATCTATTGAGATTTTACTGTCTTTTTGTGAAATCAACAGCTCCGATTTTTTGCTGCTCCACCATCCAATCCAGGACAAACCCAGTTTCCGATTCTAGCTGGAAGCAGCCAATCATCTCCCTCAATCTGGATGAGATTTGTGGTTTTTTTTTTGTTGATTCGATTTGTTTTAATTGTTTGTGGAATTTAATTTGGTGGTGATGGTGGATGGTGGATAAGTGATGATGGCGAATGGCGGGTGGCGAATGGTGGATCGAGAGAGATAATATTGAGGGAGATGATATGAGTTTGTTTTAATCCAATCAATTAAAAAATATATTTAATCTCCACCATGAGATTGATGGTGGGGATCCATTTATATATATACATATATATTTGTTTTTTAAAATTGTTTTTTTTTTTAAATTTTGATTTTTTACAATTCAATTCAAAGATCCATTTTATAAAAACAAATGTTTTTTTAATTTAATTTAGGAATTACGGGTAATTTAGTCTTTTGATGGTCAAACTTAGTCGATAGTTAAGTTTGACTAACATTAGGGGGTATGAGTGTCAATTTATGATAAAGTTGTTTATGGATGCAATAGGGCAAACATTAGGGAGGTTTAGTGCAAGTTTCTCTCTCTCTCTCTCTCTATATATATATATATGCATATTGTAATATAACAAGAGATTTCTACAAAACCGAATTGCTCTAATCTCTCTCTCTCTCTCTCTCTCTCTCTCTCTCTCTCTCTCTCTCTCTCTCTCTCTATATATATATATATATATATGCATATTGAAATATTACGAGAGATTTCTACAAAACCAGAAAGCTCATAGAGCAATTTACATCATGGATGATATATAGACTATGGTTATATACTAACATCTTCTTATAAGTTGAAATGATATATATATATATATATAAATTTTCAAGTCAGGACGCATTGATATAATTTCATCAGTGCATTGGACGTGAACCATTAGATTTACATATTTTGACTCAAAGTGTATGCACTTATCAAAACTTCTTCATAATCAGTGGTCCACATGCAACGCACTAATATAAGTTATATCAGTGCGCACTGAGGGGAAAATGACTGTATATATATATATATATACATATATGTATGTAAATATATGTATATATATATATATATATGAGTGAGTTTTTCATGAGGGATTTCTTATTTTAATTTCCGGAAGGATCATGAGGAAAACACATCAATTTTAATATGAATTTTAATATGAATTTTTTCTTATATGATGAGTTCAATGAAATCTATGTATGAACAAAATTTGAGAATTTTCCAAGCATTAGAATTATTTATCCAAATTTTGTTAAATATAAAGGTATCGAAAATAGACGAAATATAGGAAATTTCAAAAAAAAAATAGTTCTTAGGTAAATTTCAATAAACCCATCATCTACCGAAAAATTCAGATCAAAATTCATTAAAATTGATATAATTTCATCAAGATCCTTACTGAAATTAAAATAAGGGACCCCTCATGAGAGACTCAATTTATATACTACTGTCAGTTTTTATATCAGGACGGAGAATGTGGACCACAGATTATAGAGAAGTTTTGACATGTGCATACACTTTGAGTCAAAGTATGTAAATCTAATGGTCCATATTCTTCGTCCTGAAATATTTTATATCAGGACGAACTGACAATAGAAAAATTGATATATATATATATATATATATGTGCGCAATGTTGGGGGTGCAATGAGGGGAGCAGGTGCAGAGCAAATCTCTGTTCTGGTTAGGACTATGGTTGAAAGCAAAGCTAGCAAAAATGTTCTTCGTCTATTTTATGCACTTGGCTACAAGTTGGACCATGAGTTGCTGAGAGTGGGATTTGCTTTCCATTTTCAAAGGGGTGCTCAGATTACTGTTACTGTGTCATCAGTTAATAAGATGCTAAAACTACATGCAACTGATGAGGCTGTGCCTGTAACTCCTGGAATACAGTTGGTTGAAGTGACAGCACCTGCATCATCTGAAACTTATTCTGAAGTGGCTGCGGCAGTGTCTTCTTTTTGCGAATATCTTGCACCGCTTCTACATTTGTCAAAGCCAGGTGTTTCGACGGGGGTTGTTCCTACGGCCGCTGCTGCCGCTGCATCTCTTATGTCAGATGGTGGGGGAACAACTTTGTAGCCAAGTCGTAAGATTTCTATATGTTAGAATATTTGATACTAGTGCTGGCCTAGTGAATTTATATATATATATATATATATATATATATATATATATATATAAGAGAACAACCAGTCATTTACCTTTCAAAAAAAGAAAAAATATGTGTGTATGTATGTTTGAAATATACTATACATATATATACTAAATATAATTATTCGTTTCAAAAAAAAGAAAAAATTGATTTCCCAAAAACATTTAAAATAAATTAGTATCATCCCATTATTTACCAAAATGTCATTCATTTGTTTCTTTGTTGGTTTTTTAGCCTCTTAATGAATTTTTGCAATTAAAAAAAAAAAACTTGCCTCTACTCTCAATTCCTGTGGGATTGACGCAGAACGGAAGTTCTAGGATCACCAGCGTAACCCTAACAGTAACATAAAATGGAATCCACCAGAAAAAGAATTGAAACCAAATTGTAAAATTTATTGAATACCTCGAAACTGATAACAAAAGCCTTAAATAGGCTCAGAAAACCCTAAAAATAGAAAAGACTAAAATATCCTCATCTAAATAAAAAAAAGGAAAACAAATAAAAACAAGAAAATCTTCGGTTGCCCGATAACCTAACTTAAACAGCTCCGTTGAGGGAGTAAATGACGACAACCGGGCAAGCCCCGGTTGTCTTGCTATGGAGCTCTGAAAACACTTTCCGAAAACATATTATAATATGAAATCTGACAACCGAGCTAAAAGTTATGCCCGTTTCTTTGAAGCACCTCTTTTGGACAATTTCCTATCCATCTCTTCTTCAAAGTCCAAAGCCAATTGTCCTACATCAGATGTGCTGTGACACTGTCAACCGATCACACAACAAACATGCTCTTAGTCTTCTTCCATGTTTTTTTTTTAACATCAAGCTTTATTGATAAGGTTGGAAGTCACAAGACAGAGGACAAGCAATATCCCCAAGAACATAGCAAAGAACACAGCAACCCAAGACAAGACACACAGAGAGAAAAACGTAACAGACCACAGACTAAAGCAAAAGCCACACCAAACAAAACAGGAAGCAGCCACAGCCACCCCAGAGCAAATGCCACACCAAATAAAAACAAAAACGAAGACAACCTCTGCAGTCTGAGAAACCAAAATCTCCCCATCTGACAATATTCCCACCCATGCTAGACCCCCTCTTGGCAAGCATGTCCGCAAAAGAATTTGAAGCTCTGGAGCTGAATATGACCGACGTATTGCCCAGGAGATTAAGCTTGCTGCAGATATCATAGATCACATTAACATGATTGATGTTTCCAAAGCCTTCATTGTTGACCCAAGACACAGCCGTCGTCGAGTCATTGACAATGATAATGTTACGGCCGACGAAATTGAGATTCGAGGACACAATTTTGCAAGCTCTTTGGATTGCCATAACCTTGGCTGTGTTGGAGTCTTTTGTGCCTAAGTAGATAGAGAAAATACATAGTACCTTTTCGCTTGAGTCTCTCAAGACACCACCCATCCCAGCCTGGCCCAGAGACCTCCTAGCCGATCCATTAACATTGAATTTCAAAACGTCACTAGGGGGAGGAATCCAGGACTCCAACTTAGACTTTTGCGTCCATGTTGATCATGTGCTATAATACTACTAATAAAAATTTCATCATAGTGGTTGGCACACTTCAGACTGAAATAATATATGTACATTTAAGGATAAATGACTCCCAAGTCAGTGGCTCGAATTCTACCTATATTTGATCTAGATAGATAGATGGATATTGTCAAAATAATAATAATAATAATAATAATAACAATGTACTCTTGGTAAAGCTGGAATAAGATAGGGAAAAATTGATAAATTTACGGGAAATAGATGAAATTAAACCTATAGATGAAAAATCATTTTATTGTACAAACCTCCATTTCATTTTCGTTGATCAAACATTAACCACATATAGAACTAATTAACTATTGACCGATCTTATCATGAAAAGTCTCATTTATCCATAGTCTCAACTTGAAAAGTCATTAAAAAAAAACTCCTGAAAAGTCACTTCTAACAAAAACTTCAAAAGTCACAATACCCACTCTCTATTCTTTAATAAATTAATAAAATATTTAAAATTTTTATAAAATATTAATATACCCTTATCTTTTTTTTATAATGCATTATTATTTCAAATTAATTTTAAAATTATTATGAGGTAATGTGTCTAGTTGTGATGGATCCTTAGTGAAATCTCAAATCTCAAATCTCAAATCTCAAATCTAAAAAAAAAACCTGAAATCTCAAAGAGTATCCATATTTACACCCTTAAAAATTTGTACGTACACCTCCATTAAATTTTTTTTAAAAAAACTATATCTTGTAAATAGGGATGACAAATTTATCTACGGATACAAATATTTGTAAGAATCTGCTACATTTAAAATTAGGATGAATACTATTATTTTGGGGACGGAGCGGAGATGGATGTCATCCTAATATTTATTTAATTTTTGGGGATGGGGGTGGATATCGTCTATGGATATCCATCCACATCTGAGTCCATTATAGATTTTAATATTTTAAAAAAATAAAAAATTATTATGTAATTATGAATTCTAATTGTGTAAGTTATTATTATTTTTTATTTGAACTTTATTGGATGTATTTGTTTCTCCCTATAAATATGATAAAATGTACTATTACACGTGTTAATTATATTTTTCACTTATAAACTATAAAAATTTACATTTTTTTTCCATCGGATATGGATATAGACGGAGCAGAGATGAATATCTCTACCTCAATTCGAGGATCATCTAAATCCTCTCCGCTCACTTAGAAATGTGGATGGATTTGGGGATGGAGATACATATCTCAAACGGATACGGGGATAGATATTGGGATATCCATCCCCTATCCGATCCATTGCCACCCCTACTTCTAAAGTTGTAAACACACTCTACACGTAACCAAATATGCCATTTCTTTTAACTTTGAAAAAAATATATATACAAAATTATAAAAATTATTATTTTTTTTAAAAAAAAGGACTAAATGGAAGGAGGGAGCAGCAACTCCTCCTCCCATTTGTAAGAGCATTCTTACTCCTACCTTAGAGATCCTCTAGAATCTCCTCCACCTTCTGATTGTGTTTTTCATCTGAGAAAGATTGTTGGGTGAGTGGCAATGGAAGCAAATCATCAACATTCTCATATAAATCTCGGTGATTAATTGATCCATCCTAATATTTGCATACTATTATGGTAACTACTTGATCCATCACAATATTTGCATACTGTTATGGTAAGTGGTAACTACTGAAATCACTTTATTTGCATTATATATGAGTTGTTAGGGAATGGGTGTGGAAAAAACATCTAAAACTATCTTTAATAAAAGAAAACTGTACATACAAATCTGATGACCAAAAGAATGAGTAAATTGAATTCAACCAATGTTATGACTATAGACTATAGTTGAAAAAAATTTAAACGTGAAGGCCCAAAAAAACTAACTCTTCACTGTGAATTAAGGAGGAGGCGTGTCCGGTGGAATCATCAGCTAGAGGAGGTGAAGGCGATGCACCAAAGTCTAGATGTGATAGATAGAAACTGACTCGAATAGTTTAATTATTTTAATTGATGATTATTCTTTACAGATAAAGATACTTGATTGCATTCTGATTTAGCCCGATTGGATATATACAAAACTACATTATCACTAACGAGTCATCACAGGTTTTCTGGTCAACAACAATATCCCAGCTTTCACCCGTTGTGTTCTTCCTATATTGGTGAGAGAGAAGGAAGATTTAACAGGTCAACAAATCACTCCAAAACTAACACACAATCTGACCTTCCAATCCCATCTCCTCTGACAACTGAAACCAAACCTAATAAACGTACACAGCAGTTTTTTTTAATTTTTATTTTATTTATTTTATTTTTTTTTAAGCAACGACTCCGAAACCCATGGATATCATGACAATATATCACTCAATATCAATTTGGGAACTTCTAGTATTAATATTAGGGAACCATTTTAACATGGAATTAATAGATCATATAATACCAACCTTTTTCTCTATGTACATGCACTCTTGTTTTTCTTTCGATTTTGGAATAATATGTTATCTTCATTTTCCAAGACAAATCAAGCATAGGTGGGATGTGGGATGTGCTGTGCTGTAATATTATCTTTGGTGTCAGCCCATAACACTACACACAACTATTTGTCCTCATCCACCCTGATCATGTGCATTCAAATAATACAAATTTTATTGCAGTGGTTGGCACGTTAAGAGTTTTTTTTTTTTTTTTTTTTTTGAAATAGGCACGTTCAGAGTTAATATGGCCATGCAAGGAATACTATATATACGTTTAAACTTGCATTACATTTAATTTCACAATTGAATTCCATATCCACCACCTCAAAAACCCATTCATATCTCCCATCCAAACCACTTCCTTATCTTCTCATTTCTATTCCCAATGGTTAGGGTTGAAGTCGAGCATGAAGTCGAAAATAACTCAATCGCCGTCATTAACCGGCCTTTAGACGCAGAGGAATTCAGGAGGCAAGGCCACTTGATTATTGACTTCATAGCAGATTATTACAAGAATGTTGAGAAGTTCCCGGTTCGAAGTCAAGTTGAACCTAGTTATCTTCGAAAACGCTTGCCCGAATCCGCTCCATATAATCCTGAACCTATTGAGACTATTCTCCAAGATGTTGAACAACAAATTGACCCCGGTATAACACATTGGCAGAGTCCTAATTACTTCGCATACTACCTCAACACTGGAAGCACAGCATCGTTTCTTGGCGAAATGCTTTGCTCTGGCTTTAATGTTGTGGGGTTCAATTGGGTCTCATCACCGGCTGCAACCGAGCTTGAGAATATAGTTATGGATTGGCTTGGGGAAATGCTCCAACTTCCCAAGTCTTTCCTATTCTCTGGCAATGGAGGAGGCGTTATTCATGGAACTGTTGTTTATAATACTGAAAAACAATCTGGTCGAAATCTGCAAGCAAACAGAAAGTGAAAACCACAAAACAACACGTTAGAAAAAGGTTTTGGGAAATCGAGGCCCGTGTTTCACACGGTGTCCTTAAGACAATTTCGCCGTATAACACCGTATGTGTATAGCGATTGTCTCCCAGGATACAACGATTTAACAGTGATCGTGCATAGCACAAACACTCTCGGCGAACTCAAATCAAGTCCGAACTTACCAAGAACTGAAACAGAGAAGAGACAGAGAAGAAAACAATGATTTCGTGATTTGCAGTAATGTATGCAGAATATGTTTTTCTGATGAATAGATTAGGGTTTTAATAAAACCGAAATCAAGAGGATTGTTTAGGAAATACTTGTCAATTACGTTTTCAATGAAAAGGATATTAATTTAAAAATCAATCTCCAAGAGATTTATTTCTAATTAATCACGATTCTATTTACTTAGTGATCAAGTAAGTATCTAGAATCCAAAACAGAATTTCCTTATCATTATACGTTTAATTTAGGGAAAATTAAATTGAATTAATTCTTTCCATATCAATATAAACATTGACTTAGAAAAAATAAATTCCAAGCAATAGCAAAAGGACGTTTGTCCTATGACAGCCCAATCAGAGCGACATTCGTGTACGCGGGTCGCGCCCACACACAAGTCATGCAATCCGAAGGTTCGGGGTCGATGATTTGCACCCCCCCCCCCCTGCGCGCGAGAGAGAGCCTTTATGCCACACATGTTGATAAGTAGCTATCACACATTTACTTATATATTGCTTATCAATGCTTTACCCAACCAATGTGGGATGCATATTTTCCCTACACAATGGGTACTCTTTGAGACTCAATTTCTCATTCACCCATTAGTCGATTTGTGAGTTTGAGTATACTACTTCGAAGCTCTCACGGAGGAGAATTCGAATATACATTGATCTTCCATTTTTATGGAACCAATCATACTCAATTAATGCTCTCAAAGCACTAATCTGTCACAAATTTTCCAACAATCCCCCACATGAATGAAATTGACCTAGGAGACACGAGAGTTGACTTTTGGTAAGTTCAATCGGTCGAAACCTGCATAGGATAGGTAGGAGTTACCCTTTGAACCTTCCCTCGTAAAGGTATGCTTACTTTACTGGCTGATCAGTAGATATGATATTCTTGAACTGTTCTGCCGCTTTATGTAAACGATAGCATACCTCACACAGGCATCTTCCAGACTCGATTTGGTTCTCATTATTATGTTCGTTTTGGCCATGAACATGCGCCTGGTTCTGTGAGAGTTTCTGGAGAATATAGCCCTTCACTATTCTCTTTTAGAAGCGGCCCCACTTCTCTCTCACATAGGTGATTTCTTAATTAAGAGTAACCCGCATTACTTTGCTCAGATTTCCACAGCTCGGAATTCTGACGCATAAGAATCATTAAAAACATAGTTTAGCCTCTTTCCCTACGGGCATCACTGTTTCATCCCAGGAATGGACTGGAGGGTAACCCCCACAGTGATCTAACTAAGTCTTACAACTTGGTTGTCCCATTGAACCTAGATCTTGGGATCTCCAGTCAACTAGGTTGGGTTTCCATTGTATCGACTTTTATTTCACGGGCTTTAGTCCCATTCCCCTAGATGATATCTCAACTAGTTCTCTATTTAACCCTTTGGTTAGCGGATCCGCAATGTTATCTTTTGACTTCACATAGTCAATAGAGATAACTCCAGTTGAGAGTAGCTGTCTAATGGTATTATGTCTTCGACAGATATGTCTAGACTTCCCATTATACATGTTGCTCTATGCTCTTCCAATTGCAGATTGACTATCACAGTGGATGCAAATTGCTGGCACAGGCTTTGGCCATCTTGGAATATCCTCTAAGAATTGGCGTAGCCATTCAGCCTCCTCACCACATTTATCTAAGGCAATAAACTCAGACTCCATGGTGGATCTGGCTATACATGTCTGTTTGGAGGATTTCCAGGATACAGCCGCACCTCATAGTGTGAACACATACCCACTAATAGATTTTGAATCTTTCATATCAGATATCCAGTTTGCATCTGTGTATCCTTCTAGGACAGCAGGATATCTGGTATAATGCAGACCATAATTACGAGTGAATCGTAAGTACCTCAGTACTCTTACTATTCCTTTCCAGTGATCGTTTCCTGGATTACTCGTGTATCTACTTAATTTGCTGACTGCATTAGCTATGTCTGGTCTTGTACAACTTGTTAAGTACATCAGACTTCCTATCACTCTAGAATATTCTAGTTGAGAGACGCTCTCACCCTTATTCTTGGATAGGTGTAGATTTGTATCTACTGGTGTTCTGGAAATTCCAGAATCATTTTTGTTGAATTTCTCAAGAATCATGTCAACGTAGTGTGACTGGCTTAGAATAAGTCCGTTCGATGTCCTTGAGATTTTCATTCCCAACATCACATCAGCCGGTCCCATATCCTTCATATCAAATCTTGATTTCAACATATCCTTGGTAGATTTGATCATCTTGTCATCACTGCCAACAATGAGCATGTCATCAACGTAAAGACACATAATGACATAGCCATTTGTTGTGTCTTTGACATAAACACATTTGTCACATTCGTTGATTTTAAAACCATTTGACATCATAGCATTGTCAAATTTCTCATGCCATTGTTTTGGTGCTTGCTTTAGACCGTATAAAGACTTCACCAATTTACAGACTTTCTTTCCTTGTCCTGGTGCGGAAAACCCCTCAGGTTGTTCCATGTAAATCTCTTCCTCTAGATCTCCATTTAAGAAAGCTGTTTTCACATCCATTTGATGAACTTCAAGATTTCGCAAAGCTGCGATTGCAAGTATCATCCTAATGGAGGTTATTCTCGTCACAGGAGAATACGTATCAAAGTAATCTAGGCCTTCTCGTTGATTGTAGCCTTTAATTACAAGTCTGGCCTTATACTTATCAATTGATCCATCTGCTTTCATTTTCCTTTTGAAAATCCATTTGGACCCTAACGGTTTACATCCCGGAGGAAGATCCACTAATTCCCAAGTGTGATTTTGAAGGATGGAATCAATTTCACTCTTGATGGCTTCTTTCCACAAGAGTCCTTCTGAAGAGCTTACTGCTTCTTTGAAGGTTCGAGGTTCACCTTCTAGCAAATATGTCAGAAAATCTGGACCAAAAGATGTTTCTGTCCTAGCTCTTTTACTACGTCTTGGTTCATCCTCGACTTCATTTTCTTATTCTTGGTCCTCACAACTATCAGCATGTGTTCGTTTCGACGAACTTGCTTCATCATTGGATTTACATGGAAATACATGTTCAAAGAACGATGCATTTCTAGATTCCATAATCGTATTTTTGTGTATATCAGAGATGTCAGATTTGTACACCAAAAATCGATAAGCACTACTGTTATGTGCATATCCAATGAAAATGCAATCAACAGTTTTTGGACCTATTTTCACCTTCTTAGGTGTAGGTACAGCCACTTTGGCAAGACACCCCCACATTCGCAAGAATTTATAGGAAGACTTTCTTCCTTTCCATAATTCATAAGGGGTCTTGTCTACTTTCTTTCGGGGTACCTTATTTAAAAGGTAATTGCTAGACAATATAGCTTCGCCCCACATGTTCTGAGGCAATCCAGAACTGAGCAACATTGCATTCATCATTTCTTTCAAGGTACGATTTTTCCGTTCAGCAACTCCGTTTTACTGAGGGGAATATGGTGCAGTGGTTTGATGTATGATTCCATGTTGAGCACAGAATGCACCAAATGGTGCTTCATACTCACCACCTCGGTCACTTCTCAGTACCTTGATTTTCTTGTTGAGTTGATTCTCAACTTCAGTTTTATAGAGAATAAACTTCTCTATAGCTTCATCTTTGCTTTTCAACAAATAAACATAGCAATATTTAGTGCTATCATTAATAAATGTGATGAAATATTTGTTGCCACCTCTTGTTTGAGCAAATTTTAAATCACATATATCACTGTGAATTAAATCAAGTGGTTCAGATTTTCTTTCAATAGTTTGAAATGATGACCTTGTTAGTTTTGCTTCAACGCAAACTTCACACTTATGTTTGGGATCAATATTAAACGTGAGAATACTGATTTAAGTTAATTAGTCTACGTAAAGTATCATAATTAACATGTCCTAGTCTACCATGCCATAAATTGGAAGACTCAAGCAAATAAACTGAAGAATTATCTTTATTGAATGTTCTTTTCACAACAGATACATTAAGCTTAAAAAGCCCTTCAGTTACATATCCCCTACCCACATAAGTTCCCTGCTTGGTTAACACTACTTTGTCTGATTCAAACACCATCTTGAACCCATGCTGATTGAGCAACGAACCAGACACTAAGTTCTTACGGATATCAGGTACATACAGCACGTTGTTCAAGCTCAGGGTTATACCAGAGGTCATCTTGAGAATGATTTGACCATGTCCCTTATCATCGGATGTGGCTGAGTTGCCCATATACAACTTTTCCTCGTTCTCCACTGCTTCAAACGTATTGAACATCTCCCTATCAGAGCATATATGGCGTGTGGCCCCAGTATCTAACCACCACTCCCTCAGGTTTGACCCGATCAGGTTTGCTTCTGTCACAACTGCAGAAAGATTAATCTCTGAGACATCTTTAGAAATCCCAGCAACCACGTTTGCCTCGTGGTTCTTCTTCTTCTTTGGCAACCTGCACTCAGAAGATTTGTGACCCAGCTTGTCACAGTTGAAGCACTTCCCTTTGAACTTTGGCTTCTTGGAGACTCCTCCCTTTGGACCAGTTTGGATCCTTTCCCAGGCTTGTTCTTCTTGAATTTAGAACTTTGCCCATGTTCCACTACATTAGTCTTTGCTTCACCCAGACTAACATCTTTTTTGTCATACTTCCTGTGATCTTCTTCAATACGAAGTTTGACAATGAGATCCTCGATCTTCATCTCTTTTCGCTTGTGTTTGAGATAGTTCTTGAAATCCTTCCATGAGGGAGGTAACTTCTCAATAATGGCAGCCACCTGGAAGGTTTCACTTAGAATCATCCCTTCAGCATGAATTTCATGCAGAATCACCTGAAGCTCTTGGACTTGACTTATGACTGTCTTGGAGTCTCCCATCTTGTGATCAAGAAACCGGCCCACAACAAACTTCTTGGATCCAGCATCCTCAGTTTTGTATTTCCGGTCTAACGACTCCCACAGTTCCTTGGCTGTTTTCTTTGAAGTATATACACTATACAACGAATCTGACAGCCCGTTCAGTATGTAGTTTCGGCACAGAAAATCCGAATGGTTCCATGCATCTGTAGCATTCCATACCTGAACATCTCGCTCTTCACCACTATTGGGTTTATGAGCTTCTTCAGTCAAGAACCTGGCTAGGTTCAGCGTTGTCAAATAAAACAGCATCTTTTGCTGCCAACGCTTGAAGTTCGGTCCACTGAACTTATCAGGCTTCTCCATGTGGTTCATTGGTAATGGAACCGAATTCACAAAGGGATTTGCCATCGGAACATTCCCTTGACTCACATACTGGCCCATCACCGGATCTGGCATGTTCCTCACGAAAGAACTGATGGCCGGAGTCGTTGTGGCCACACTTGGCAACACAATAGGCACTTCGCCAACAAGCAGAGAATTCACAGCCGAAGTGTCTAATCTTACACTCGGATTAGCATTCGAAGTCTGCAGTGGAACACTCGAGTTCACGTTTGGCTTGTCTGCCATAATATCTGAAACAAAACACAAGTGTTTTAGAATCACAAAATCAGCACTGATATCGAATATCAAATAAGTGAACCAAAATTGATTCTAGATTTCACAATAGAAATCACAATCAGTGTCTGGTATTACAGACCCGATTACCAAGTTGAAATCACGATTGATTTCCAAATCAGTGTCTGGAATACAGACCCAATTTCCACAGTTATTATTTTAATCAAAACCGAAACCGTGTTGTTAATTGAAAACAAGTTCTTCACAATCTGTAACTAGATCAAAACCAGAAAGTTTGTAGAAGAAAACGATTTGATTAGAAAAGAAAAGGAAATTGTCTTAAGATTGTTGTTTATAATACTGAAAAACAATCTGGTCGAAATCTGCAAGCAAACAGAAAGTGAAAACCACAAAACAACACGTTAGAAAAAGGTTTTGGGAAATCGAGGCCCGTGTTTCACACGGTGTCCTTAAGACAATTTCGCCGTATAACACCGTATGTGTATAGCGATTGTCTCCTAGGATACAACGATTTAACAGTGATCGTGCATAGCACAAACACTCTCGGCGAACTCAAATCAAGTCCGAACTTACCAAGAACTGAAACAGAGAAGAGACAGAGAAGAAAACAATGATTTCGTGATTTGCAATAATGTATGCAGAATATGTTTTTCTGATGAATAGATTAGGGTTTTAATAAAACCGAAATCAAGAGGATTGTTTAGGAAATACTTGTCAATTACGTTTTCAATGAAAAGGATATTAATTTAAAAACCAATCTCCAAGAGATTTATTTCTAATTAATCACGATTCTATTTACTTAGTGATCAAGTAAGTATCTAGAACGGAATTTCCTTATCATTATACGTTTAATTTAGGGAAAATTAAATTGAATTAATTCTTTCCATATCAATATAAACATTGACTTAGAAAAAATAAATTCCAAGCAATAGCAAAAGGTCGTTTGTCCTATGACAGCCCAATCGGAGCGGCATTCGTGTACGCGGGTCGCGCCCACACACAAGTCATGCAATCCGAAGGTTCGGGGTCGATGATTTGCACCCCCCCTGCGCGCGAGAGAGAGCCTTTATGCCACACATGTTGATAAGTAGCTATCACACATTTACTTATATATTGCTTATCAATGCTTTACCCAACCAATGTGGGATGCATATTTCCCTACACAATGGGTACTCTTTGAGACTCAATTTCTCATTCACCCATTAGTCGATTTGTGAGTTTGAGTATACTACTTCGAAGCTCTCACGGAGGAGAATTCGAATATACATTGATCTTCCATTTTTATGGAACCGATCATACTCAATTAATGCTCTCAAAGCACTAATCTGTCACAAATTTTCCAACAGGAACTATTTGCGAGGCCATTTTGTGCACACTTACTGCTGCAAGAGACCAAACTCTGAGAAAAATCGGAACAGAAAACATTGTGTTGTAGAATTAGTCCAACAGAGTTACCAGATGACCCAAAAGAATTCAGAATCAGCTTATGAAGGCCCAATAAACATCTGGTCCAGATCCACAGCTTGGTCAGGCCCAAATCTTCTTCTTGCATGCAAATATGGTGGCGTTTTGTGAATTGGATATCTGATTCTTAAATCAGATAGGATTAGTTGCAAAGATTGCAATGTTGAGATGGCAAGATATTACTGGTTGCTGCTGGTGCGGTGCTAAGTCAGATGATATGGGTATATAAAGAATGAGATGAGGAGAGAGAAGACACATAATTCATTTTAGGTTTTCCAGATTTTTTCTCCTCTCTCATGTTCTCTCAACCGAAACATATCCCTTTTCACTTCTGGTGATTCCAGTGTTCTTGAATGATTTCTACTATATCTCAGATTTATTTACAGTGATTTGAGAGTGATTTAAGAGTTGTATACTCTTTGTGTAACGATTGAGAGTGATATCTTTATAATCTTGGCCTGCGAGAGTGGATTAGGGTTCCTGATTTGTAGTTGTAATGGATCTGGAACATTAAAGGGATTCTGGGTTGATTATGATGTTGTTTGTGTAACTCTGGTGATTGTAAAGACTCTCATATAGTGGAAAGGGCTTCTTTGTGTGCAAGCTCAACGTGGATGTAGGATCAATTATAATCTGAACCACGATAAAGTCTGAGTGTTCCTTTATTTTTCTTGCACTTTTATTTCTGTTTATTGTCTATTCTACTATTAGGTTTCATATTCTTGTTGTTATTTCTTTTATTATAGTTCCTGTGTTTTTTCTGTAAGTGTACTTAGCATGTTTTCAGGCAAGAACATGGGTGTTAGGTTTCGTGTGCAAACCGAAACTCCTAATTACAGTGGTATCAAAGCCACAAAGAAGCAACAACGACAGACATCAGGGACGAGGACCCTCCAGTGGCTGAGCCTTCAGGTCTTGAAGACTCATCTAGAGAAGAAGGGAGTTCCAGTGAGGCAGAGAGTACTTAGGAATTGCAATAATCTCACCAATTCGGTAACTTTAATAATTCAATCTTTACAATGAAATTCGAAATAGATATGTTTGATGGCACTGGGAATTTCGGGATTTGGAGAAGGAAGGTAAAAGCCTTACTTTCCCAACAAAAAATCCTCAAGACCATAGAAGGTGCTGATAAACTTCCTAGTAATCTCATTGATGAACAAAAGCATGATATGTTAGAAATGACATTAGGTACTATTATTTTAAATCTGTATGATAATGTGTTGAGAGAAGTGAATGATGAAACCTTTGCATGTAGTATTTGGAAGAAACTAGAAAGCTTATATCTAACTAAATCTTTAACTAATAAAATTTACCTTGAAAGAAAGACTTTTTAGTTTCAAAATGGACCATAGTAAAGCTCTAGGACAAAATCTTGATGAATTCAAGAAGATAACAGTAGAATTAGCAAATGAAAGAAACAATGCGAAGCTGAGTGATGAGAATGAAGCTATCATTCCTCCTTAAGTCACTGCCTGACTCCTTCAAGGATGTCAAGGTTGACATTAAATATGGCAGGACTTCTCTGACACTTGAAGAGTGTATCTCTGCTTTGAAATCCAAAGAATTAGAGTTTAAAATTGAAAAGAAAGATAGTGGAGAAAACTTGTTTGTTAGAGGTAGACAGCCTGTTAAGAATAATAATAACCACTATAATAATAAGAATAAACATAGAAGTAAGACTCCTAATCATAGATCACAATCTAGGAACATAAATGGCACTAGAAAGTGCTATTTCTGTGGGAAAGAGGGTCACATTAAGAAATTCTGTTATGAACCTAAAAGAAAAAACAAAGAAAAGACACAAACTGATGGTGATGCTGCTATTGCATCTAAATCCTATGAACCTAGTGAGGTTTTAACTGAGGATATGAGTTTTGAATGGATTCTTGACTCAGGTTGCTCATTTCACATGTGCCCTAGGAAAGATCGGTTCACTGAGTTCCAAGAACTCAACAGTGGCAGTGTGCTGATGGGAAACAATCAGCAATGTAAGGTAGATGTTGTATGTTCAGTAGGCATCAGGATGTATGATGGTATGATTAGGGTGTTTAGAAATGTCAGATATATGAAAAACTTTAAGAGAAATTTAATTTCTCTAGGTATCCTAGATAAGGTGTCCTTAAAGCCTCTAAGGGTTCTCTTGTTGTCCTTAAAGGTGTTATATGTACTAAGAGGAGAGATTGTCACTAATGAGGCTGCTAATGTGGCTATAGGGAAAAACACACGGCGGAAGTGAAAAATTATGTTTGGTATATTTCAAAAATTTTCCTTTTTAAAAGAAAGAATTGAATTCGTTTGCGTAGAATTGAATCCGCTTGTATCGAATTGAATCCGTTTGCTTCGAATTGAATCCGTAAGATCTTCCAATCCAATCACGAACGTGAATCACCTAGGAGTGTGGACTCCCCTTTCTTTGAATTGTAAACCTGAGGATGGAAAACAAACATTTTTCTTTTGTAGTCACAATAATCCTCCTAGAGATAATAAAGAACATTTGGTCACTTGTGTATTCTTAATCTTTTTAATCAAGAACTTCGCGTGAATCCTAATTCGATCTTGTGCATAAAGCCTTTTGATGTAAAGCTTCTAGTGCACTATCGAAAATAAAACGCTCATTATTCTTCTTCTCTTTGGCCGAATTCTACATCCCTTTCTTGAGTTGGAATTTTTATTTTATTTTATTCAAAAGCAAGAGAATAAAAAAATTTTCAATAAAAAACTTCTTCTTTGAACTACACATCAAAAACAAATTTGATGATATATATATATATATATATATATATAGGGTGGCCAAAATTCTCCTACATTGTGGAGGATTTGATTTCACCAAAACCTTATCAACTTAGTAGTTCAAACCTACTCCAACTCATGAGTATATTTATCCAATAATAAATTATTGAATATCAATTAAAAATTGTGACTTTATCAATAACTTTCTAATTGATTATCAATTAGAGTTTTGATATATATCAAATACTTCATAATTTGACTAGATAAATAAAAACTCTTTTTAATTTATCTACTTATCAAATAAAGTATTTGATACTTAACATACTACTAACAATAGTATGACACTAATAGTCCTTCTCCTAGTATACTACTATCAATAGTTATAACACTAAGAGTCATTCTTCTAGTAAACTACTTATAATAGTATGACACTAGGAATCCTTCTCCTAATTAGAAAAAGATTTTGACTTTTAATCAAACAATTAATTAATAATTTCCATTTGATTAATTAATAAAATAAAACAATATATTAAGCTAATTTTATTAGCCTTGCCGCCCAAGTATATATATTTGGGTAATATATTATTTTTTCATTTTATTAAATCCATTGGACTTTAATAAAAAGTCCACATGTGAACTAGACCCATTTTTACTATAAAAGAAACAAGCTCACATGCTTTAATTTAGTACATTAATATAATCTAGTAGCCTATTTATCTAAACTGTACAAAATATATTCTTAATGTATTAATGGAATTCTAAACGCACCCTATTAGGGCCGCCCAAGGATTCCCACATCCTTGGCCACCCATCCCACGCATTTAAAGAGTTACCACATGTCTTGATCATACATGACTGCACCTCTCCAAAATTTTTTGGATTCCAAAGTCCAAAAACAATTCTAGATAGACCTAGAAATTGGTCATGTAGAATATATCAAGTGATCCATGCAAGTTCATGCCGATTGGGGATCTTGGTGGGCTATCTAAAATTAAGATTCAATAGACATAACCTAATCACAATCAACAAATGATTCACTTAGGTTCAATCTAATAATTTTAACTCATTCCACTAAAGAGCTAAAATTAAACTATTAAATAAAGATAGAATAAGTTAATGTTACTCATTCATACCCTAGACAATCTTATTGGAGATAATGTATCCTCATGAAAAATATCAGTACTCGCCAAGAGCTCATAGACCGCTTATAGCTCTCCTAGTTACCGTATTTACTCATATGACCATATTTTGAACTTGGATATTTTAACTTGTCGAGACTGAAACAGAGCAATCTAACAACACCATAAACAAAGGACAACAAAGTTACATCTGCTACCACATGACTCCAAGACAAAACATTTGAAGCTCTTCTTCTTTGCTTTCATTATGAAAATACAAAAGCAAAATGAGAAAGGAAATGACTTTTAATTACTCAAAAGCAAAGAATGATTATTAATTCGAACTCAAACCCATATATGATGAAATCAACAAGGAGGATTGATTAAAATAACCAAAATAAATAACAAACAAAATAGAAACAGAGCAAGCTACATTCGTGCAAAAGAGAGGATTTGGAGATGGATTTCAAGATAAATACAAATATAAATAAATTAAAGCACACATGCAATCATTAATTCAAAGCATCCGAACCAATTTCTCACAAACAAACCCTAATCCTAGATCGAATTCAATCTAAATAGAGAAAGAAGAATTTTTTTTCTTCGTTAAATCACATGAACAAATTAGATTGACAGTAGACTACATACCTGTTCTTGAAGATTCGAGTGGATTCAATACAAAGAAGAAGAAGAACCGAGTGATGGCAATTGAGATAGTTGGTTTGCAATTTTTGGAACGAGGGAGGCAGTCAAGGGAATCAGAGAGGAAGAGAGAAATTTGCTGAAGGTTTTTTTTTTATATCAGGCATGTTCGTAATATTTGGAAATGTTTAAGAGTAAATAGGTCATTTTGAGAGTTGGCCCATGCATGGGACAACTTGTCCCACGGTTTTGGGTGGGACAATTTTTAGTGTTTTTTGTCCCACCTAGTCCCGTCCAGTCTCACGATTATAACGCGCACAACGTGGGACAAGAACAATTTATCCCACGTTGTCCCATCATGTACCATGTATCAAACACAGCCTAAGGGTTGTTTGTTTTTCCGTTTGTAAACTTATGGGTGTTTTTTTTTTTTTAGGTTTGACCGTTTGATTAATTTTGCTTCACAGTACTAAGCATATCTAGAGTTGTCAATGCATTGGTATTTGTATGATATGAAATTATGAATGAAGGCTTTGTAATGCAATTGCGTTTTTTTTTAAAATAATTTACTTTAGATGTAATTTTAAATAAATTGTTATCAGATAGGATTTTTATCCTATATAATATTTACTGTTATTATTTAAATTTCTTTGTATTTCTTTTACGCGCGAATAGGATTTTCTATTAATAATAAAATAATGAGTTACGAACTAGCTATTATTTTATTTTTGGTCATGTGTCTATGCTGCCACCCATGACCCACCCAACACAAGACAAAAATCCCTGCTAGATCTCACCTATTAAATTACTCTACCACTTGCTTTAATAAAATCAATTTTTCATATGATGGGAATAAAGCGCTAGTACCGGACAGTTTTAATCTCAATTTCATCAAAGAAAACTGGAATGTCATAAAGGCTGACTTCATGAGTTTTATGGCAGATTTTCATCGAAGTGGGGAAATAGTTAAGGAGTTAAATCAGACTTTCATAGCTCTTATTCCCAAGTGTTCAAAACCAAAGACCATGAGAAATTACAGGCCTATTAGTCTAGTAGGTTCTTTGTATAAAATCCTGGCTAAAGTTTTGGCTAACAATATAAGGAAGGTAATTGGTTCAGTTATGGGAGATTATCAGATGACATTTTTGTGGAACCGCCAGATTTTGGACAGTTTTGTCATAACTGAAGAGATTATTCATCACCTGGAAGAAGAGTAAAGAGGGGGGTTTATTGGTGAAATTGATTTCGAAAAAACTTATGATAGTTTAGATCACAACTATTTGGATGATATCTTGTGTGATATGGGGTTTGTAGAAATATAGAGACAATGGATAAGAAGTTGTATTACTACGTCTGCGATCTCAATCATGGTAAACGGTAACCCTACTAGACAATTTAAGCTGGAAAAGGGTTCATGGTGATCCTCTTTCCCCCTACTTATTCTGTTGTTTGTAATACTCAAAAAACAATCTGGTCCGAATCTGCAAGAAAACAGAAAGTGAAAACCACAAAACAACATGTTAGAAAGCGGTTTTGGGAAATCGAGGTTCGTGTTTCACACGGTGTCCTTAAGTCAATTTCGCCGTATAACACCGTATGTGTATAGCGATTGTCTCCCAGGATACAACGATTTAACAGTGATCATGCATAGCACAAACACTCTCGGCGAACTCAAACCAAGTCCGAACTTACCAAGAACTGAAACAAAGAAGAGACAGAGAAACAATTAATTTCGTGATTTGCAGTCTGTATCTTGAATATTTTTTTTTCTTCTGATGAATATATTAGGGTTTTAATAAAACCGAAATCAAGAGGATTGTTTAGGAAATACTTGTCAATTACGTTTTCAATGAAAAGGATATTAATTAAAAATCTCTCATTCACCCATTAGTCGATTTGTGAGTTTGAGTATACCACTTCGAAGCTCTCAGGGAGGAGAATTCGAATATACATTGATCTTCCATTTTTATGGAACCGATCACACTCAAATAATGCTCTCAAAGCACTAGTTTGTCACAAATTTTCCAACATATTCAATATTGCGGTGGAAGGTTTGAGTGCTTTATTTAAGAAAGCGGAGAGTGAGGATTTGATGAAGGGAGCTATTTTTGGAGTGGAAGCAGTTCATGTTTGGCATTTGCAATTCACCGATGATACAATTTTATTCCTTCAACCGAAAATGGGTTACGTCATAAACGTTAGGAGAATTTTGAGGTGTTTCGAGGTGGCTTCGGGTTTACATATAAATTTCCAAAAGACTTGTGTGATGAAGGTTGGCAAAGAAAAGAGCTGGGCTACAAGCATGAGGTGTAATAAAGCATCGTTACCTATTAGGTATTTGGGGCTCACTCTAGGAGGTCATCCTTGCTCAAAGTTATTCTGGTCTGACCTAATCCATAGGTTTTAAAACCGCCTTGCCCCTTAGAAAAAAAACTTTCCTCAACAAAGGTGGAAGATTAGTTCTGAACAAGGCGGTGATGTCGAGTATTCCAATCTATTTCATGTTAGTGTTCAAAATCCCGGTAGGCATAGCCAAAAGGATTGAAAGTCTTTAAAGAAGTCTTCAAAAAGCAACCCCAAATATACCCTAAGTTTTAGTCACCTCATTTGACTTCACATCTCTTTTTCATCATCATTTTCATGTTTAAACAAGGGGAGGCTGATGCTGATGCTAAAACCTTAAAAGGTGTAATGATTTTTAGCACTCTTTACTTACCCATTTTTGGAACTAGCACTAACTTAAAATTTTTAGTAGAAATAACAACTAGGGACAAAAATACCCTCATATTTACTGTTGTTCTTTTTTATGTCTTTTTTTTTTCCAAAACCTCCATTGGAGGTCGTCAACTTCTACCTCTAATGGATGTCAAAAAGACCTCCATTGGAGGTTGATGAACATAGATAATAAACATAAAGACAATTTCATATTTTACCCAGAAAAGTCTCGGATGCAAAAATGATAAATAAACCTTGGATTATAATAAAATAAGTCTCGGATTTTTCAAATAAGTCTCGGTTTCCCAACCCATTTTTTTAAATATTACACTAAGTCTCGGGCACCCTACCTGAGACTTACTGTATTTTTTTTCTTCTTCAAAAAGAACTTGACCTCCATTGAAGATCAATGAAGAACAAGATAATTTTTTTTTATTTTTCCTTTACAAGTTTTTTTTTTGCTTTACCTTTTTTTTACTTTACATGAAACCAGAACATCATTAATGTGACTTTCACTCTCACCTTTCAGTCTTTAAAATCCCTTTATTCTTTTTTTTTCTTTCTTTGTTTATTAACTATTCTTATTTCTCAATTTACTTCATCTAAAATCAGAAATTTTATACATGTAATCACTCTCCTCTTTTATTTTTTTTCTTTTTAATTTTTCTTTTTCTTTTTCTGTTCCTCTGTTATCATTTCTTATTTCATTAGCTTATGAGTCGTACTTTTGTAAATGTTGTACAATTGTATTGGTCTTGTTAATATATTTGCAGAGTTAGAACATAAACATCATACATGACTTCATTTATACTGATATTTGTACAATAAAATCTATGTGCAATAAGTAAATCAATGAAAAACTACCAATGAATACATGACTTGATCTATAAAATCAATAAAACATGTTCGGCATGCTGGATGTACATTGCCCATCTCTGTTGTCCTATGATTTGCCTATCTCAAATCAATAAAATCTATAAAGTTAATCATTACTAAAATTTGTAAAATAAAACATGTTCAATAGTTCAAAAAATTCAAAAGAGAAAAAACAAACTAATTCAAAAGATTACATGACTATAATATAAACCAAATCATAACAAAAACCCAAACACTTTTTGCCATTAATCAAACTGTCAATTTGGATGCTTTGATCATCTTCAATAACCATTCAACATAATACAAACTATTATTCGGCATGCTGGGTCTACTTTGCCCATCTCTGTTGTCCTATGAGAAAACTAAATAATTTGATTATGAACAAACATAATAAAACAAATAATCAAGAAAAATTTCAATTAAAACTTACATTAATCTTCATCACAACTTTCCAAATCTTGATCGAACTCTTGTGTTCCCTCGAGTTCTGAAGAATAAAAAATGATAGCTAACTCAAGTAAAAATAGATTGATGTAGGAAGATATGATTTAAAAAAAAAAAATCATACCTTGGCTAGCTGATTCAATTTTGGATTTAAAGGGCAATTTCGCTTGTCATGCCCATACTTATCACATAATTTACAATGCCTTTTTTTCTTATTTAGGGACAACTCAATACCACTTTTTATTCTTTTAGAATTGTTAACATCTTTTTTTCCTACTTTTCGTTTGCGAGGCATTAGGATCCATAAGCAAAGATTGAGAAGAATGAACTTTATCACATAAATCACCTTTCATTTGTAATTTATCTATTGGATGCTCATAAACTTCTGAAAACTTTCTTGATAATTCGTTTAAAGCTTCCATATAGATGATGCATTTTTCCTTTGAAGATGCTGATGTACTAGCCAATTTAGTTGCTTGGTGACACATATGGCTAAGTCTCAGTGCCTCAAATTCTTCGTTGTTATCATTTTTCACCAAATCCTCTGAATCCATGATCCTAAACTTATTTGCTTCTTGTTTCCATCTTGGAAGAACAAAGTGTTCTGGTATTGTATCAATATCGAGTCGAACAAACACTTTCAAAACTATGTCTACAAAGTATTCCAATGAAATCAAAATTTCGGCATTCACACATACCTTTGTAATTTTGCAAGTTTGACTTCACAATAAACTTTTCAGGTTCACCAAACTTTGTTTTTACTAAGTATGTGTGATATTCATCATCACACTCTCTTTCTTCAACTTTGTATCTACTGACTTCATTCAATTCATTCTTGAATTTATTAAAGATTTTTCTAGTATACAATTATGCTGCATGTTTTAATATAAATTTTCCATCATTAATGATACAGTATTTATGTTCTGACTCAAAATCTTCATCACTTTCTATTCCTATAATTCTTTTCAATGCTTGCTCATACTTCACAACAAACTCTTTAAGGTTTATTTTTGATGTAACAAAAGCATCAAAAAAATGAATTAATACCCTCACTGCAACCAATTGTGTTCATTCCTACAAAAAATATACTACGATTATAAGCAGGTACCCATGAAGCTCGTATCTCATACAAATGATCAAGCCTCTCATTATTTTCAAATCTATTTTTAATAACCAAGCTCTTCCACTTTTCTTCAAACTCTTCTATTTTGTATGAAAAAATGCATTTTTTTTCATACAAATCTTAAATTTCGACTTCTTGAAGTATACTTGCGACAACTTCTCAACAATTTTTTTTTAAATGTGCAGAGACATAAACGATGATGAGTGTTCGGAAACACTTTAGCAATTGCAGCCTTCATTGCCAAGTATTGGTCAATGATGATATAAGTAAGATGACGGCGTCCCATTGCTTCAAGCCAAGTTTTAAATAGCCATAAAAATGTTGCTTATGTCTCATCTTGTAAAAGTGCACATCCAAATTGTATGGATTGTAGATGGTGGTTGACTCATGTGAATGGTGCAAATGACATATCATATATGTTTGTTCTATAAGTTGTATCAAATAAGACAACGTCACCAAAATAATGATAGGTCATACGTGATTGAGCATCCACCAAAAAGAAATTTGTTGCCCTCCCATTTTCATCACACTGAATTGCATAAAAAAATTGAGGGTTCTCAACTTGTTTTTCTCTATAGTAAGTGAGAACTGATTGAGCATCCCCTCCATCCAACTGCCTATGTCTCACATTCCTCAAATGGTTATAGCAATCTCTACTGTCAAAACCAATATGTGCACCACCTAAAATTGAATAAATTTTTCCAACTTGCAAATTTTTTTTATGAAATGTTTCGATCAAACTTTTAGCTGCCGAGACATGTGTTTGTTTGACTTCATTTTTATTCTTTTTGTTGGAGAAACTATTTTGTGATTGTGAGTATCCTTAAAAATTGAAACTCTCCATTTGTTGGACCCTTTATCATGTACAATCCGCATACTAGCTTCACATCCACATTTAATTGTTGAACAATTTCTACCACTCCTTTTGGTATCATCAGTCTCACTTGTCTCTTTGTTACTTTTTTCTTCTTCAATATTACATCTCTTATTCATTTTAACATACTTGACTTGATGTGCACAAACAAATTTCGTACTAGTCACTTAATTTGAACCCAATCTAGTCTTAGATGAAGATCTTGTCCGAATCCAAAACCCTTCTTGTCGACCATAATCTTCATAGTAATTTCTAGCTTCATCCATTGTTTCAGAAAACATCCCTACATCCAGTGCTTTTAAGTCTCCTGCATTCTTTTTTACATTACTTTTCACCAATAATTTCTTGAGTTATGTCAACAGCCTAAATAAAATTCAGCATATAAAATAAATCATGGTAATACAATAATACAATAATTTAAATGGAAAAAAAACCTTCTTTTACTACTGATTTGGATTTGGATTTGGATTTGGATTTTTTTTAATGTTAATAATTTATCCAAACAGATGAAAAACAATTCTTAGAAATTACTTTGGTGTGATTACTGTATATAGATTTAACTATCATAGATTTACAAAAATAGATATTTCACATCTATTTCGAAAAGAAGAAAAATAAACTAAATCAATTTTTTTCCTTGGAAAAAAATTAAAAATAAATCTAATATGTCAAATCTTACAAAGAAAATTTTAACAAGATTGTTATTTTTAGATAAACCTAAGTGGTAAAGTAACCACTTTTTTACAATTTTAACAAGATTGTAACAGCCGTATATAAACAATTCCTAAAAAATAAAAAAAATTGTTCTTTCAATCTTTTTTTATCATTATTAACCAGAAAACAAGAAGATACAAGATAAAAATAATAATTAAATAAATATAAAAATTTGAAGAATAAAAAAAATACCGTTGATAAGGCATGAACATCTGTTGATAAGTCTTCCAATCCCAAGTTTTTTGACATTTTTGAATATGAAAAAAATTAGTTGATGCTAATCCAATGAAAGAGAAAGAAAATAATGACAGTGAAATGAAAGATTTTAAAGATTGAAGAGTGAAAGTCTGATGATATTTTGATTTCAGGTAAAGTAAAAAAAACTTGTAAAGGAAAAAGTAAGAGAGGTGCTATTGGCACACCCCCTACTGATATATTCATGCCCCATTTTTTAATTATATAATATTCTTTTTTTTCCTTTATCAAAATTACTTAAATAGATATACAATTTAGGAAAGAAATCTTCTACAAAGTAAATCTATTAAAATCTCATATTCCTTTTCTAAAAAAAAAAACCCCATTAATCTGTTTCTTCAAAAAAACAAATAACTATTAAACCCTAAAATCTGCTTCTTACATACATCTAAAATATTATGAAAGAGTTTGAGAACGATATCAAGAAAATTGAAGAATTTTCTAAGAACGATATCAAACATTTTGAAGAATTGTCTGAGAATGACATAAAGCAAGAATTGTCTGACAATGATAGTAAGGATCTGGAAATAATTCATTCTTTGGAAATAAGTTTGAAATTTATTTTTTCTTTAGAATGATATCAAGTTGTCGTTATGTTGAAGTACCCTGTTATTTTTTATTTTTTCGTTTCCGAAATAAGAAAAAAAAAACTAAAAATAAAGAAATAAGAAGAAAAAAAATAAATCAATCAATGGAGATGAGAGAGATGTATACAGATACAGAGATAAGAGATATAGAGATCATATATGGTATGTATTAAGTTTGAAAAATAAGTAAAATGGGTAGTTTTGGAAATAAACAAAAAAATTTAATAAAAACATTTAATTTTATTTAATTAAATCAAAATTTTAAAAAGTGGGGCATGAATAGATCAGTAGGGGGTGTGGCAATAGCACCACTCAAAAATAAAAGAAAATAAAAAAAATTAAAGACAAGATATTAAATAAGGTGAGAGAATTAAATAAAATAATAAGATTTTGGAGAGATAAAGTATTAAACAGGTGACAGACAATGACTGCATTTAATAAGTAAAGATAAAAGAGATTAAGGCCCAGTTTGGCATTGTTGTGCTGTAGAGGGAATTGCTTTTGGATCTCCTGTGGGGAGAATTGCTTTTGGAATTGCTGTGGGAAGAATCAGCTGAGTGTTTGGTAACCTGATTTTCAAAAGTGCTGTGAGAACCAAAAACAATTTCAATGTGTTTGGTAAATTAGAAGTAAAAAGTGCTGTGACTGTATAAAATTACTAAAAGGATACTATTGTAATGAAACTTGTCATCTTCCACTATAATTCTTTGATGAACTTTGACAGAATATTTTTATAGGGATTTTAATAACTGAAAATGAAGGTTAATATTTGGAACTAAAATAATAATAATAATAATTATTATTTCTCCTTTTCTAGAAAATATAATAATACTATAATAAAATTATCATTATTATTTCTCAATATTTATATGACCAAGCATTTAATTTTTAATTCAGCGGCCTATACGAATATTTTTTTTTGTTTTATATAAATATTAAAAGAATCCTTAGACTCTTAGATGCATGTACATGTCTTGAAAATTTCTACAATAAACAGAACTGAAAATGGATACAATTTCACTAAATAATTGAAACAGGGTACATGTAATCAACATTTCACTTCACAATTTGTTCATTACAAATTGGAAGGCATTACATGATATATTATGTAATTCAACAAATGTAATTTGATCATGATATTGTATTAAATTATGCAAACCCAAAAGGATATATTATATAAACAAAAACTATCAAACATATTACATGAGTTTTTTCGTACGAATAATTGCAAATAATTGCTAAGTGCGATCACTCATTAAACTTTGTGCAATTACATTTCTTAACATTTCCATTTCTCGTCTTCCTGGACTATCTTCTTCATGTGCATTGACCTTCATTTCTTCATTAACCTCCATTTATCACAAAATAAAGGCCAATAAAAAGAAGATCAATTTTCTATTAAAAGAATATATGCACATGGCAATCCCCCCCACCTCCATGGCTTTCTTGACCTGAGCTGCAGCATATGCATATACACCAACTTCAGAACTGTAACAAGTTCCCAATATGTATTGAGTTAATAAAAAGACTGAATTTGTACCATCTTCCCATAGCCAATTTTTTTGGCCATAGCCAATGAATTGGTACCATCTTCCCATGGCCAATTTTTTGTAGCTGAACCAAATGGATCAGCTCCTGATCCACGGAACGTGTGCCAAAATGCCACACTGAACCTCATCAAGTCCTGACAATTAATTACACTGTTAGCAATCACAGACTATTTAATAAAGTTGAAAATATAAGAAAACAAAGAAACATGCCTTCATTTTCTTCCCAGAATCTCTTCTTGAGCATTATACCATTTGAATGAAAGCGGATTCTTACTAGTCGGTCCCTGTAAAATATTGAAAAAAGGAAGAAGTTAATTTAAAAATGCACACTTCTGAACCATAACCACACACACTGAACTCATATACACAAACCCCAACATGTGAATATTTAGACAAATTGGACCGTGATAATGTTTAGTACACTAATAAACACCAAGAAAAGCACAGAGATTTTCCCAAGTACAATTGTGTAATTAGAAATTTTCTGAGAACATGTAACACACTAACACCAAACACAAAACAGAGCAAACCAAACCCACAACTTTTCTGAGCCAAACCAACAACACAGAGAAAGAAATGACATAAAAGAGGAAATTACAAAACAAATTAAAGAAAATGGATTGTTACTCACCGAGAAGCAGCCGTAGAAGCAGAAGCGTAAGGATGGAGGGATCCTCAACCTTCAATAAACGAAATTAGAACCCTAAAATTAGATAAAAATTCCCAAAACTCCAATTTAAAATCAAACCCTAAAACATGAACACATTACACAAAGATAACACAATTAGAACGAAAATAGAAAAAACTTGGATAGTTCGAACCTGGAAGCAAGAGAAATTTGAGAAGAGAAATCGTGGCTGCTTTGATTTTTCAATTTGCGAGAGAGAGAGAGAGGAGAAATCGATGCTTGAACGAATCAGATGAGAACTGATGAGAATGATTTTGGTAAATGTCATGAAAGGCTAAGGACAAAATAGGAAAGTTGAGTAAAAATTCATTAAAAACACCGCGTTTCTAAAAGCAGAAGCTGATTTCCAAAAGCATGTATTTGTAGCTTCTCAAAAACTCAGTTAGGAGAAGCTAAAAGTGGCCAAAAGCGGCCAAAAGCATTTCCCCACAATTTTACCAAACACCCTATCATTGGTCCGGAATCACTTTTGGACACAAAAGCAGTTGGGGAAGCAATGCCAAACTGGGCCTAAATCATGTTCATTAAAAGAAGCAAGATCCAATGGCCAAGGAGTTATGTCAAAAATTGTGTAAAAAAATAGGGTCATGGATCCTGCCCCTTATATATATATATATATATATATATATATATATATATCAGTGTTCTAGTAAGCGTTAGGCGCTAGTCGGGCGGAGACCCGGCGCCTAGCGCCTAGGCCGACTAATTGGCGATTAATCGGAAAACAAATTTGTAAGTGATTTTGGTGGGACACACGCACAGCACATGCAATTCCACTGAGCTCCACATTTCAACACTCATCATAGTGGTGGGGCACACACTGACACACCTCACAGAATTGTTTTTTTTTTAGTTTCTTCAACCCATATCTTCTCATCATCTTCTTGTTTCCCAATCTCTTCAACGCTCTCTTTCTCTACAATGTTTAGATTTCAAACTCCATGTGAATCTTCTTCTTCTGTGAATCTTCTTCAACACTCATGTGAATCTTCTTCTTATTCATCTTCTTTTGTTTTCTTTTTCTCAATCATCTTCATCGTTGCTGACTTTTCTTTTACCGGACTGCAGAGACAGGAGGAAGACCGGATGAGTGACGATGGCGGTCGCGACGACGGACGGCTGCCTTTGGCGACCTCGGCAGCTTTGGGTGAAGAAGAAGTGAAGTGTAGAATCGTTTTGCTGTAGATGGCGATGGCGATCTCGGCGAACTGACGACGGCGGCAATGGAAGACGGAGACCGATTTGCTGATTAGTCGGCGATTTGGACGATTAGTCGGAGACCGATTAATATGGCCGATTTGAGCCATTTCGCCGCCTAACCGAATTGAGCCGATTAATCGGCCGCCTAGGCCGATTACTAGAACACTAATATATATATATATATATATATATACACACACACATATAATTAGAATTAGAATCCCGAAGAAGATTAGTCTACATCCAGGTCTCCTTATTTCTTCAAGTCTTCAACGAGAAGACACAGTAAAACCCCTCTAAAATAATATTGTTGGGACCGGGAAAAATTATTATTTTAGAGGTGTTCTTTATTTATCGATAAATGAATAATTTATTAATTTATTGATAAATGGATATTTATTAATTTAAAAGGGAGTTTTATGTTTTTACTACTTTTTTTTTATTAAGTTTTATGTTTTTACTTGTATTTGTATTATACATATTTTCGACCAAGATACATAAGTACATAGAAGTTAATAAGTACTTACATATTAAAGGTTATTGGATGTTTGAAAAATGTTGAACTATTTTTATTGCCTCCTAATACAACATCAAAGATTTAACCAAGCGATGCTGAGATTATTCGAGCACTAAAAATTCATTATCAACGTCGTTTCTACTCTAGCATTTTGGAAGGCTATGAGGTAGGAGCAATAAATCCCGAAAAAAAAATAACATATTGAATGCTATGAAATTTATTAATACGGCTTCAAACATTGATATGAAGACAACAACCATTACAAATTATTTTCAATTTTTTGTGAAACCATTTTTTGTCTACACTAAAGAAATGTGATGGATGTTGATCACATTTGAATTATCCTAGTGAAAAATAATATAGTGATGGAATCGCCTACTGATGAAGAAATTATTCAAGGGGTAATGAATACGCCTACCGATGATCATGATCTAGATGACAGCTGTATTTTTACCTAGTGTTTCTCCAAAAGAGATCTTTCAAGCCATAGCAACATTAAATAACTTCTTACTAAAATGAAAAAAAAATACCAATATGGTGTATGATTTGCACAAAATTAAGGATTAGATTGAGTTCGGTTTCACTACAAAAAAAAGGATAAACGACTTTAGATGCATATATTTAATAAAGATTTGAATTGACAAAATAGAAGTTAATTTTTTTTAAAAGGAAGTTGTTAAGTTAAAAGTTTATTGATATCTATTTTGAATTTTTATGTATTATATTTCTTTTATGTATTTAATCAATTATTAATTTACATATTCATTGGGACCTAAAGGATTTTAAAAAAAAATTATTATCTTATGCATTTAACGAGGTTATTAATTTAGTACACAGGCCCGAGTAGGGACCGAAAGATTTTATTATTTAAACCAGGTTATTCATTTATCGAACATTCATTTATCGGGGTTTTGCTGCAATTAGAATCCTAAAGAAGATAAGTCTTCGTCCAGATCTCCTTATTTCTTCAAGTCTTCAACAAGAAGATCATTGACGTCCACCTTCTTAGGCGGTAAGGAAAAGGTCGTCGTCTAGCTGACCTTCACGTCTTGCCGACCTCCTTCGCAAAGGTCGACGGCTACTTCGACATCAAGTACGGCTGGTCTCCTCCAACATCAAAGTTGTCGGCAAGCTCCATTGTGAAAGAATGTGCCTCATTTTTTTTTCTAATAAAAATTCTCAAAAATCTAAATAGGTCTGAACTGTAGGGAAATTTGAATAGGTCTGAAATCTAAACTCTAGATAATATGTTTTTTTAATCTAAAATCAGAATTAAAAAGTTAAGTTTGTTTATTTTTTTCAAATTTAATTTGACATTCATATCCTTAACTATTAATACGACCTCAAAAACTAACCCAGAAACAACTCAAATGATGTGCAAGTGATTTGTCCTTACCATATCATTTACTATATCGTCCTATGATTTGTGTGATAAGGATGAGAAATCTTCTATGGGTCCGTCTCACAGCTGATGTTGGTGAAATGGACCCAGTTAAATTGTGCCACGTGTTATGTGCAATGTAATAAATTTATTTTCAATTTATGCTCCAATAATAGTCTGCCATGTGGCATTTTAAAATAAAAGTTGCATTGAATCAGTAAGGGCTTAGAGCATCTCCAATGTAAATATACATTTTTGAGTTTTTAAATAGTGTCACATCAGTATTTCTATTCATTATGGACCTGTTTCTGAAAAAAAAATTAAAGAAATTGATGTGTAAAATGTTGGAACCCCGTTCACTGGTAACGCATCGAAAATAAGTTTTTAAAATTTTTATACAGATCATAAACGATCTGGGACTAGTGAACTTAGGATCGCAATTCTTTTTCCGGAACTAATACATACAATATGTAAACACAGGAAATTATAATCAATATATTAAAAGAAAATTTAGAACCTTACCAACGTTTGGAGGCTCCTTCACTTTACGATATGCTCTTGGTATGTACCACTGATCTTCCTAGCTATTCCCGGATCTGATAACTGCGTGTGGGCGCGTCACGTGCTCAGGAACTTTTGAGGATGTAGAGAAAAGAAGAAGAAACTATTTCTTCCAAAGAAAAAACCAAAACAATTCTAGTTGTTAAAAAAAAATATCTTATATATATATATATATATATATATATATATATATTTGTATCAAATTGTGCACCCACTCACAGCTCTCTTTTTCTCTTTTTTTTGTTGTATTCTCACACATGCCACCAATTGCTCTCTATTGATGCATGCGTTTTTTTCTTTTTTGTTTTGTTTCTCTTTTTTTTTGTTTGCGTGAATCAAGAGTTCAACCAAATTAAAACCAAATAACTGATTGCATTATCAGTTTATTTTATTTTATTTATTATCTAGTTATAATAAATATATCTTTATATATTTTTCAAACTAGACCATTATCTTTTTCCAAATATATCTCCATATATTCAAAAGATAATTAGTAATTAAGTGTTCTAGATAGAGTAGGATTCTAACTCCCATATAACCCTAGTTGACTTAAACTTAAATACTATACCTAACTAAGAATAAAATAATCTAATTATTTTATGTCTCAGTTATTGATTTGAACCTGCAACCTCCAATTCATAATTATTAATTCATTAATTAAATAATCTAATTATTTAATTAATTTAATTATTAATATATTAATTAAATAATCTCATTATTCAATTAATCTTGAATGAATACGTGTCACTTTCGTAACACAATTAATTGGACAATCCAATTAATTAACCGTGACCCTTGTTACCTAAATCGATCGGGCTAGCAAGGGGACCTAATGGACCCACAGTATTTTGAGCTCCAATAATCCTCGAAATCATTAATTAAACTATTTAATTAATATTCCTTGATTATTAACTCCGATGTTATCCCACTAAAAACCCGAAGCTGCACTCTCTCAACTGTAGACGCTTTTACACAGATCGATACAACTCGGTGTCTTTCGATATAGCTATTACACATGGTGTGATCCTTCACAGTAGTTCATAATTAGAGCTGGGTCATAATGTCCGTTATACCCCTCTAATTACATATATCCTTTAAGTACCGTTGATTCTCTAATGAACAATAAATCCTATTTCCTTACGGAATTAGGAGAGATCTCATATTGTCCAAGCCCCGAATCAACCCTTAAGGGAACTACCATCTACTTCTAACAAGAATGAGTGGATTCCACTATTGTGTACATACCTTCCCAGCCATAAGCCAAACCGCAATCCCAACATACGGAGTATATTGATCAAGAATTGCATCTGACCTCACCTATGGTATATCAAAGACCACGATCTAACCTGAAGGAGTCGATAAGACACTTAGGATTAAGATCACCCACATATAGCCATCATTAGTTGATATATATGAATCTCATTAGTAAACGGATCTTGGTGAGAGATTCATATAGATCATGACCTAGTCCTATATGATCACATCATACAAGGTGCCTCCATTCCCATATCTCATATGAATGATTCAGGATAGAATCACCGTACATTACGGAATGGACCGCAGCTATAAATTAACCACAAATAAGTACCCAGCTTTATTTGCTATCTATGGACTCTTTAGATTGCACGTCTCTTACTGTATCCATCTGTATATGACACTCATATACACAGTTCGAGATTACATCTGGCAATCTAGGATGTTAATATATCCACAAGTTATAAAATAAACAACACAACAAGAATGAATTGAACTTTTCTTTTTTATTTATTTCATAAATCCATTTACAAATTACATCTTTAGGGTAAAAACCCCAACATAAAATCGTGTTGTTAAAAATTATACTCGCAAGAGCACGAATCGTGAAGATATGCACAGCGGCAAGTAAGGATCGTTCCCACAAGGAAAAGTGATTTATTGATTAAAAACTAATTTTAATTCTAATTAAAATAAAAGTAACTAGAAGATTGCTGAGTTTGATTTGAAACTAAAACTAAATTAAATTAAATTAAATTAAAGAAAGCAATTGTGAGAAAATTGGTTTATGATCAATGGAGGGAAAACTAGGTCATCAATGCTCCCCTACTATGTCTACTCAATGTTTCGAATTGACTTTTGAAAAATATATTAATCAAGTTAAGGGTTCGTTCTTATCTTAAGTATGATTATTACCGTATGATCAAGGGATGAATCAAGTGTTCTCAATCATAATTTATCCATAAATCAATGGCGCAAACTACAACCAAGAACCCATTAAGTGCAAGAATTGATGAACCAAAACCTACTTGCATAAATCAAAGCTATTGATCTGCGCAATAGGTACTCAATTGGAAATAACTTCTTCTAGAAATTTGGATTGATGAGCCGTAAATTGGACTGGAAACTAGACTTCTGGGGCTTCAAATCCATAGGTGACAGGACACACAGTTCAATTGGAGCTGAGAGATATAGCCCTCGCAACACAGCTCACCTGCACTCTGTCGGGAACCGCTGTGCATATCGTTGTGGAAATTCACAGCGGCCTTAGAGTGATTTAGGAGCATGTTCTTCTGCCTTTTTAAGCGCCGTTGATACCGCTATCATAATTAACAGCGGCCTTGACAACAATCAAGGAAAATTGCATATTGGTCCCTCAATTCTTTAGTAATTGCCCTTTTCATCTAAAATTCTCCAAACACGTCACTTAGATCCAATGACCTGAAAATGCTCAAACACACAAATTAAACACCTAATTTCACCTAAGAACAAAGCACAAGTAATAGGGAATGGGGACCTAAAATATGTACAGAAATAGACCGATCAAATACCCCTAAACCTATCTTTTGCTAGTCCTCGAGCAAAACTAGAATAAAAACAAAAACTAAAAACAAACAAAAATCTAAAAATAAAACCTAAGCTAAGCCACTTTTGTAGGGAACACGATAGCATTGAGCGTATGCTACAAGCCTTTAAACCTCTAGGTGTCCCTAGTAGGAGGAGTTTTGTCTCCTAAGGGTTTACATCTATGCTACTCACAAACATATTTCTGTAAAAAACCAAATATTCAAGATGCAATCGAAGTGTGCCATTCAAAGCCAATGCATGCTAGAGCCACTGAATAAAGACTAAAGTTATGCCACAAATTCGAATGTGTGCTTGGTTTTAATGAAAAGCCCATACTCAAGACACTTTAGTTTCAAAAACACATTCGTCAAACGCCATAGATATAATTCTCCTCGACTCTAATTCTCACAGGATGTCGCTCATTAACATCACACAGAACCTAGGAAAATACACTCATCAAGCGTATGTGAATGAAGTTATGCACAATAAATTTCAAAATATAAATGCATATGAATATGTAATAGAAAGAACGCTTGATTTTTATGCAATGGATCTCATGAACGGAATCAGACATTAAGAATAAGATAGAGCACATGTTTACCTTTACTCTCGAGCTAGCATTCCCAAAAGATCAATTAGGTATTTTCTTTGGTTGTAATGGGGCCATTGGGTGAAGGTTAAGAAAGAACGGGAAAAGGATAGCAAACAAACCTAGGATCATATCGAGAAATTCTTCGGCAATTTTTATACTTGGCCGAATTTCTTCGAATTCTTCATTCCATTTGCATCTAGGCTTCTGGAACAATTTTCGTTCATCCTCCTTCTTGACTTGACTTTGATTTCTCTTCACTTCATTGTAAAGCTCTATTCCTTTTCACTTGCTTTCATTTGATTCATCATCTCATTTATTTATCTTTTTTTTCTACTTTTTTTTCAACTTTTTTTTCAACTTTTTTTTTGAGATGAGAATTTTATACATCAATTACATAATTCTTCCAACACTTTCTTTGAGTTTGATCTTCTTGCTTTTTCCTTGGTACATGCACATCATGAGTCACCCATTTTGAACTCTCTTCAATCATCTTCATCACATCGACATGATCCCAAGCCATAAGGTATGGCTAAATTATGGCTCATTGGGGTTGAGTTAATGTGGGTAATGAAAGAAAAAAGCTTATACTGTTTAGCTTCAAAATTGGCTATGGAGCACACACATAAGGTAGGATATATTTAAGGCCTTTTAAGTGAGTTCAAGCACACATTGCCTATATCACTTCTAATAGTTCAACCAAAATAAGAGCAAAGTCCACATGTGGTATCTTTTTATGATGAATGTTCTTTAATATCCAATGCATAACCTATTGAGATCAATTTCTAATGCTAAGAACCTAACGAGTGTTTAAGAGTAGAAATAAAAGAATCCTCTATAATGATATTTATGTAACACTTTTTGGCTTAGTGAACTCACAAGGGTAGTCTCCATTGTTAATCATGGCAATTCAACTAAGCATCCTATCCACTATCACATCAAGAGCATGTCATAAGTTTTGAAAAATGCAATGCAATACTATAAATGGCAAGACATTACTCTAAACTCAGTGAATAAAGCATATATTACGGCTCTAAAAGCATACAAAAGAATTATCTCAACATGGAGTACAAAAATTCAAAAATTGGTGACTTTTGAAAACGACCTATATATGTTCTTTAATGCATATCTCTTAACATACTCAACAAAAGTTAACCAAAGTTTAACACAAGAAAATAGATATGCAAATTCACACTTGTCATTTAGAAAGTATTTCAAAATTCAAATCAGAAAAGTGAGAAAACAGACGTCGAAAAATATTCACGTGCAGAATTTCAAAAACAGGGCATTGCCTATGACCTTTGGTCGAAGAAACGATCATAACTTTTAAACCACCGCCCAGAAAACTATGTTCTTTATACCATCAGATTTGTATCGAAAAATCAAGAAACGCAACGTGGACAGAAAAATTTATTTTAATTTTTTTTTAATTTTTGCCAGTAAATGATCCTTCCACAAATTCTAAGAAAAAATAATTATATAAAACATTACAAGAACAATTTTTCAAAAAAATAAATAAAAAGAAGAACTGACATAGCATGAAACAAATCCAAAGCAACAAAATAAAAAAATAAAAAAAAAGAAATCAAAGAGTTAAAGACAAGAAATCAGATTAGAGGAAAGATGAGATGAAGGTAAGATCATTCATCAAATTTTGAGATCCGAAGTTAAAACCGAGCTTCGATTCACAAAGCATAGATCTAACTGAATATGAAGAGAGATCAAAGAGAACCGAAATACAAAGATACATATATGAATATTTGTACCTCCTCAACTCTTTGTTGATCACCATGTTTATGAATCGATTAGATGAGGTTTTTTTTCTTCTCAAAACTTTTGCTTTGAAGAAATTTAATAACAATTTTTTTGAATAAAAAAAACTTGAAACGATGAAATTTCTCGTCAGGGAGACGGGAGAGCAACAAGGAGACAAGAGTGCCTGGAAAAATACGAAAAATAAGGTCAACAGTTGGGAATAAATTTGTTTAAGTTATTTGCCATGTGTTACGGTTTAATTGGGCTAGTCTCATCAACATCAGTTGTGAGACAGATTCGTCGGAAAATTTTCTCGATAAAGACAGCTCACGTATCACATCATTTATGTTAATTTTTTTTGTTGTATAATATTACTCTTAATATTAAACTTTAAATTTATAATTAAATTTATAATTAATTTATTTTTGTAATGTTTTCAAATAAAATATTTTGTATATTCACTAATTAAAAACAATATATAAAATTATTTGAATAAAAATTAATATAATATATTATAAAATTAAGGAATTAAAATAATAATAATAAAATATTTCAAAAAAAAAATTCTCACTCACCCTCCCCATCTCGATCTCTCTCTCCAACATCACATTTTTCTTTGCAACCAAAGTACCAAATCCCTAACTCACTGTCTCTCTCTAACATATCTCATTCTCAAGATAAAGCCACTGGTGTAAAAACTGATATACATGACAAAGGGTACACCTTTGAGCAGAGGAATAAATCTCAACACTCACTACTGCCAAGTTCAGCTAATATGAAGAGTACTTACTGTAACAAGGCTGAAGACTGCAAATCTGCAATAATGGTCATCATTTTTTTTTTCGGTCATCATGATCAGCACCATAGATTGTCTATCAACGGTTGTAACAAAAGAAAGGAACAGAGGTAGATTAGTGTGAGGTAGCCAGTTAGCTGAGGTGGCAGTACAGGTTAGAAGTTAGTTAGAAAAAGGGCGGTAACTTAATCCTTGAGAATTTTGTTTTTGACTCATGAAAGGTTTTTGTATAAATAAATAGCGCTAGTTAGGTTTTTGTATAATTTCACTTAATCCATCGAGTGAAATGGTTTGGGTTACAACAGCAGCCACGAAAGCATGTTGATGAAAGAGGTTAAATATCAGAGCCTTCGAGTCTACCGTTGTGCTAGGCTCATCGATCCACATATCATAACCAATTACTTTCCTGACTACTATCTCTTCACCTTCCATATTTCCCCATACAAAAAAAAAAATAGATGAACCCTCAAACACAATTAGTCTCTTATGTTGCGGTGTTTTTCAATGATACATATGTATCGACGGAGGTTTTTGTCGATTTTAATAAACCATCGATATATGATGAAGATGTGTTTGAGAAAGTACCATATGAGAACAATTCATATTTTGTGGATTGTTTTTACGAGTCACACATTCTTCACCATAAATATACTTCAGTTTATCTTTTGTTGCAGGATTTGATGATTCATGAATTTGCTTTCATCTATTGGAGTGGTTGGATGGAGATCTTGACAGGAATCGATAGATTTAAAGTTCATCGTATGCGATCTCGACTATTATCACTCAAAAATCTTGTGCATGCTTGTGGGATTAAGGCAATCAAAATTCGAGGCCGAATTTTCTCCAACATGGAGAGAATGATGCAGGAGATATTATTGAAGATATTCTTGAAGATTTTAAATTTGAAAAATATTTCTATAGTTAATAGATATTATTTTATTTCCATTTATTATGTATCTAATTAGGTAGTTACTTATTTTTTTGATTTGATTTTATTAAATCAAATCTTATTTCCTTATTAGATAGGTTTTTAATGTTTTAGGATTCTAGTATTTTTAATTTCCATTGTTATTTCAATTATCCATTTTATAGGGAAATTGATAATTTAATTGCTTTACTAGTTATTTTAGGTTTCTTTTAAGATTTTATTTTCCTATTTAAAGACGATGTACCCTAACTAGGATTTCAGTTTTTGATGATTAATAAAAATTTGAGAGAGAGCATCTCTTGTTTATCCATTTTCGGTACCTTTGATAAGGTCAACGAATTTGAAGCCTATTATTCTGGTATTTGTGCGCGGATCAACAGATTAATAGTAGGGTTTGTTTTCGGTATTCGTGCGCGAATCAACGGATCTGAATCGGTTATCCGTTCTATCTATCGATTGTTGTTTGCGTTGAATTTTCCGCTGCATCAATTGGCATCAGAGCCTTCGAGTCTACCGTTGTGCTAGGCTCATCGATCCACATATCATAACCAATTACTTTCCTGACTACTATCTCTTCACCTTCCATATTTCCCTATACAAAAAAAAATAGATGAACCCTCAAACACAATTAGCCTCTTATGTTGCGGTGTTTTTCAATGATACATATGTATCGACGGAGGTTTTTGTCGATTTTGATAAACCATCGATATATGATGAAGATGTGTTTGAGAAAGTACCATATGAGAACAATTCATATTTTGTGGATTGTTTTTACGAGTCACACATTCTTCACCATAAATATACTTCAGTTTATCTTTTGTTGCAGGATTTGATGATTCATGAATTTGCTTCCATCTATTGGAGTGGTTGGATGGTAGATCTTGACAGGAATCGATAGATTTAAAGTTCATCGTATGCGATCTCGACTATTATCACTCAAACATCTTGTGCATGCTTGTGGGATTAAGGCAGTCAAAATTCGAGGCCGAATTTTCCCCAACATGGAGAGAATGATGCAGGAGATATTATTGAAGATATTCTTGAAGATTTTAAATTTGAAAAATATTTCTATAGTTAATAGATATTATTTTATTTCCATTTATTATGTATCTAATTAGGTAGTTACTTATTTTTTTGATTTGATTTTATTAAATCAAATCTTATTTCCTTATTAGATAGGTTTTTAATGTTTTAGGATTCTAGTATTTTTAATTTCCATTGTTATTTCAATTATCCATTTTATAGGGAAATTGATAATTTAATTGCTTTACTAGTTATTTTAGGTTTCTTTTAAGATTTTATTTTCCTATTTAAAGACGATGAACCCTAACTGGGATTTCAGTTTTTGATGATTAATAAAAATTTGAGAGAGAGCATTTTTACGATTGCATTGTTTTTGGGATTTCAGTTTCGGTCATTAATTGTGGTCTTTATTGATATATGTAAATATAGTTAGTTACAAACAAAATTTTCATTACTAAAAAACAAATATTAGTGACCGAATGGAGTATATTTGTGACATTATATGTTATGACAAAATAATACTTAAAGACTAATAAATGCATTTAGAAACAAAATTTATTAATCTCCAGTGTTCAAAATATTAATTACTAATTGTAATATTTTTTTAGTCACCAAATCTTTATTACTAATTATATCGCTCTTTAGTAATGAAAAATTAAATAGCTAGTGACCAACGTTACATTACTAATAAAAATCTCATTAGTGACCGATAACAATATATTTGTGACCAGATTTTTATTTCTAAAAGATGATTGTGAGTGACGAATTCCTCACTAATACTATTAGTTTTTAAGACCAATTACATTATTTAGTAACTATATCTTTTACCTATAAGTCATAAATATATTGGTCACTAATTGTGATATCCATTAGTTACTAAATATTTAGTTACTAATGTTTCGAACAATTAGTAACCAATATTTTGTGTGGTAACTAATTATTTTTAGAGGCTAACTGTAAGTCACTAATACTTATTGTCTTTTAGAACCAATTACTAGATTTAGTAACCACAATTTTTACTTATAAGTGATGAAATATTGGTCACTAATTGTGATCACAATTAGCAAGCAAATTTTTAGTCACTAATATTATGGACAATTAGTAACCAATTTTTTGGGTGGTAACTAATTACTTTTAGAAACGGACTTTTAGTGTGGAATGGGAACAACAACGTTTTTGGTCACTAAAATGAATTAGTGACGAAATTTTCCGCTTTTAGTGATAATATTTTTTGTTGCTAATAAGGTAATTTGTTGTAGTGTCCCAATTGTTGACCTTATTTTTCATATTTTCCCAGGCACTTGTCTCCTAGTTACTCTCCCGTTTTCCTGACTAGAAATTTCATCCCTTTAAGGTTTTTTTCAAAAAAAATGTCATTAAATTTCTTCAAAGCAGAAGTTATGAGAAAAAAATGACTCATCTAATCGGTTCATAAACATGAGGATCAACAAGGAGTTGAGGGAGTACAAATATTCATATATATATCTTTGTATTTCGGTTCTCTTTGATCTCTCTTCATATTCGGTTAGATCTGTGCTTTGTGTTGTTTTCAGCAAAACTTTGAATCGAAGCTCTGTTTTACCTTCAGATCTCAAAATTTGATGAATGATCTCAACTGCTTCAGCTTCACCTCATCTTTCCTCTTATCTGATTTCTTGTCTTTAACTCTTTGATTTCTTTATTTTTTTATTTTGTTGCTTTGGATATGTTTCATGCTATGTCAGTTCTTATTATTTTTTTTGAAAAATTGTTCTTGTAATGTATTACATAATTTATTTTTTCTTAGAATCTATGAAAGGATCATTTACTGACACAAAAAGGGGGAAATGTGAGATAAAAAAACCATCAACAAACAAGGTAACGTGACAGCAAAACAATCTGATAAAATTTCCACTTTTTCCATGTTTAGATTAAGTAAGAAAAAAAATTGAAGAACTGATATGTTTGGAACTAAAAAAAAAGGATAATAGGAGAGAGATAACGTGGTGTGGTGTAAATAAAACAAAAAGAAGTTATAAGAGCATCTCTAATGCAAATATGCATTTGGAGAAAATTGGCTGCCACATAGGATAGACAGTTAAAAAGTTAGAAAAACTATCTCCAGTGCAATTATCTAATTTCAACATTAAGGGGTCGTTTGTTTTTTTGTCTGAACACTGAACAGTCCTGAATGTTTCTGAAGACTGAATAGGGACTGAAATCTGAATCTGAATGACATGTTTGTTTTTTTTTTCTCACATCTGAATGTGCTGTTAACATGTTTGTTTTTTAAAAATAAAACTGTCTGAAAATAAGTAATTGCACATTTATACCCATACTAATTAAAAAATGTAATTTAACATGCACCATTCTTTATAACATTTTGTATGATATTTTTTTTTGCAAACAAAGTTTAATTTAACAAAATAAAAAGTTAAACAAAGAATATAAATTTGCATGTTCTGTAAACAAAGTTTAAGTTAAATTTATTGTCAAAAAAAAGTTCAAATTCAAGTTCAATTTTATACGTTGTCCACGTTTCCGGTGAATATAATTCATGAAACCTTTTTTGTTTTTTTTTTGTTTCCTGGATCATATGCACCGGAAACTAAATAAAAAAAAGGTTCTTGAATTTTTATATACAATAATTCTATAACAGTTTCAAGCCACGAAATCTACTTAATATGATAGACAACTTTATTGAGTACTATACGAATAGTTAGATAAAAATAAATAAATAAAGAGTTCTTACCGGGATTTGGCAGGAAGGAAATTCAATTGTTCAATCTCTGAAAAATTTCATTATGAAAAGTATTTATGTTTTTTTTTTCTTTTCTAAAACATGTTTAAAATAAGAAATATGTTAAAAGAAAATTTTTTATACCATATTAAATTAATATAAATTTGGAAATATATCTTTTTTTGGATGATAGATTTGGAAGAGAATATTTTAATTGTAATTCAGTGATTTGGAATTAAGTTAAAAGTCAGGATTTCTTACTTTTTATTTTAAGTTGTTTTTTGATATTTTTAAGTTGTTTGACCACTTAAAAAAACAAACAAAATAACTTAATGAGTTCAATTCAGACCCATTAAGTCTTAAGTGAAAAAAACAAATGACCCCTAAGATGATGTGGCAAGAAAAAAGTTAGAGAATATGGAGTTGGGTTTCTAGTTTTAGAAACTCTTCTATAAATGCTAACCAGGATTTTTAACTCTTTCCACCAATAATATTAAAACTCATTTAATTGTAAAATAAAAGAGGAGAGATAGTGGAATAATTGTTTTATTATGATTGGTCACAAAATGGATCAACATTTGGCTTTAGATAATTGCATTGGAGATGTAAATATGCATTTCTCTATTTTTGTTTTCAAAAGTAGACCCATAATGAATAGAAATACTGAGGTGACACTATTTAGAAACTTAAAAATGCATATTTACATGAGTTCATTTTTGCTCACCATATCCTACTAAGTGTCCAAAAGTTATCTCAAAGTTAACAAAATTGACTATTATGTATTTTAGGGGTTGTTTTACCAGTTTTACCCTTATTTCTGTTTTTTTTTTTCATTTTCTCAAGACTACTGGAATTCAAAAAAAAAACGTAATCCAAACAAAAAAAAATTGAAAATCAGTAGAATAAAAAAATAGAAAATCAATTGAAAAAAAAAACAAAATTGGAAATAGTTTTTCAGATTAACACCATAACCCAGAAACCACCATCTTCTAAAAAATATCTCCCTAACTCTCTCATACACCAAACTTAACAAATATCTTTCTCTCATGCTCTAGCATACAACTGGGTTTGAACCAGATCTGAGTTCAAACCAGAACAGAGATGGAAAGAAAGAAATAGAAGGATGAAGAGGGGAAGATAGAGAGAAGATGTTGTGGAGGTCATGTGGGTGTGGGTTTGATTTCTGATGGATGTTAATGGTGATGAACAAATGATATGGGTGTTGATGATGATATAAATTTTAATTTTAATTTTTTTTTTAATTTGAGTTTTGTTTTTTGGAGAATATATATTTTTTCAATTTTTTAGATGATGGTGTGAGATTTGATTCCTAGTGATGATTGTGTTGGTGTGGCTGTTGATTTCTCGTCTTGAGAACGGAGTTGATGGTGTGAGTGTGGTTGTTGATTTCCGGGTGTTAAAAGAATATGAAAATGAAATTAGTGTGGCTGTTGATTTCTAGGTGTTAAAGAAGATGAAGATGGGATTAGGGTTCTTTGAGTTTAGATTAGTTTTTTTTTCTTAAATATTAAATCCGAATGTTTTATTGTAATATTTATTAAATAGTTTTAAATTTAACTTTTTTTAATCAATTTACATATTTGCCCTTATGATTATTTTCTTGTTAACCTTGAATTAAATTTTGAACACTTGGTAGGATACGGGGGAAGGGGGTATAATCCCCTCCCCCCCCTATGAAGTGGGGTAAGCAAAAATGGACTCTATTTACACTGCAGATGCTCTAAACTCTTACTGATTCAATACAACTTTTATTTTAAAATGCCATATGGTAGAATATTATTGGAACATAAATTGAAAATAAATTTATTACATTGAACATAACACGTGGCACTATTTAAATGTGCCATGTCTCACCAACATCAGTTGTGAGACGGGCCCATAGAAGATTTTCTCATCCTTATCACACAAATCATAGGACGATTGGTAAATGATATAATAAGGACAAATCACTTGCACATCATTTGAGTTGTTTCTGGGTTAGTTTTTTAGGTCGTGTTAATAGTTAAGGATATGAATGTCAAATTACATTTGAAAAAAATAAACAAACTTAACTTTTTAATTCAAATTTTAGATTAAAAAAAACATATTATCCATAGTTTAGATTTCAGATCTATTCAGATTTCACTACAGTTCAGACATATTTAGAATTTTGAGAATTTTTATTAAAAAAAACCAAGGCACATTCTTTAACAATGGAGCTTGCCGACAACTTTGATGTTGGAGGAGACTAGCCTCCTTGATGTCGAAGTAGCCGTCGACCTTTGCGAAGGAGGTCGGCAAGTCGCGAAGGTCGGCTAGACTGTGCCCTTTTCCTTTGCCAATAATGATCTCTTTTGATTAAAGGATGTTATGGTCCTTAATGTTTCTCTAATGGACTGCCATCCGGAATGGGTGGTGTGCTGAGGCATTCGAGCGGCAAAGTTATTTGCCTTTTTTCTTGTTATTTGGGCATTCATGACCCAAACACAGCAAAGATTATGGCAATTTGAAAGGCTTGTGAGATATGCGCCTCGAGAAGAGATTTAGTTAATAGGAAAGTTGTGGTGGCTAGCGACTCTAAAGTGGCAGGTGTCATGGGTTAATAATGAAGATTTTGGGAGCCTAAAACATGTCAATACCATATATGAAATTCGGGGTTTTCTGAGTTTTTTGAGCAATATAGAGGTGACCTACAATCCTGGATCTTCAAACTTATTTGCAGGTATGTCAGTTAAAAAGGGTCTAAGTCAGAGTGGTGACTTCGTGGTTTGGAGCGATACTTGAGGTCTATTTTCTGGGTTAGTGTTTGCTTTTGCAACCCCAGTCCTGTCTCTAATGATGCTTGGTATGTTTCGCGCTTTGGTTTCCCATCCCCTGTTTTATTCCCCTATTTTTGGGTTGTATCTTGGTCTTTGGCTGTGTGTTTTGCTTCTGTTTTTTACATCTTTGGCACTGTTTCTTCTTTGTTTGTCTGGTCCTTGTTATGTCGTGCCTTGGGGTTGCTTCTTATGCAGCTGCGTAGCCAGCTTTGCTTTCCTTGTTGTGTTTTCTACCTAGTTTGGCACCTTAATAAAATGGATGTTAAAAAAATTGTTTTTCTAATAGACTGACAATCAGTCATGCATGATGTTTTTGGAAAATATTACCCTTTAGCAATTTACCTTTTTATGTTCTTTCCTTTTAAATTTAGTTTAAGCACTTTGTTTGACTGAGGCTTTTCTTGGATTATCAAGACCTAGGGAGCTTGGTGGTGCTATTGATCTCATAAGCCAGTATAAGCTCTGGCCTCATGAATTCTTTTGCAAGAGGACACCTCATTTGTCCTTATTGGTGACACACTATTTCTGCCATGTGGTGGGAAACACAGAAATAAAGAGAGGAGAAGGGATGGAATTGGATCAACTTTTTTGGCCTACATCCAATTTGAGAGAGAAATGTGCTCATATTACAACTTTCGATTTGGAAATACTCAGCGAAGCCTTTCAGATGAGAGATTCAACTCCCATTAACTTGTCTTCCGTAAGACATTTGCTAAACCTGTGTTTACCAATTTCTTCATTCAAAACTTTCTTATTGGAATATCAATTTTGAAGAGATGATGGAAGCATGAATTCCTTTTGGTAGTGATACTAGAATGTTACCTTATATCTCAGCAAAACATAAAGGTATTCATATTACAAATCTGACAAGAACTGCTTGCTCGTACTGTTTGTTGACCATAATTGTTAAAAACTGAAACTTTTCTAGGTACTTTATAGCTTATGGTTGTAATAGTTTATTTTATTTTTAGTTGGTTTGTAATGTATTAGTTTACTTTAGTTGGTAATTGTATGGTGTAAAGCATGACTGTTCCTGATTTTAAGGACATTGTCTACTAATGACTTTGTCCAAGTTCTAGTATTTTGGTGATAATGTATGGCTGTTTTGATCCTTGCACTCATATATAAAGTTCAATGAAAATGTTAGTCTGTATGTTAGCAAAATATTGAGTGTTTATGGTCTGGTTTTTTCTCTCATTCGAGAATATGGTTTCATGGTTATGATGTTGTTTAATGGTTGTGTAGTGTCTGATTTCTAACAGTGGTATCAGAGCACTGTTCTTGTGGGACTGTGAGGACTAATTTCAGTAAATATTAAGAGTTTTGTGAGCAAAAACACTTGCCTTGAGTGAACCAAACACTATTGAGTGATCAAATGTCCACTGGAAGCAGTATTGCCATTCCAGTTCCTCGGTTTTCTAGGGAAAGCTACTAGATTTGGGTAGTTAAAATGAGGTCATACTTGAACTCGTTTGGCCTGTGGGAATTGTAGACCAAGACAAGAAAATTCCACCACTTAGAGCTAATCCTACCATAGCTCAAATTAAGCAACATGAGGAGGAGAAAATGAAGAGAGACAAGGTTGTTGCATGTCTGCATTCAGCTTTGACGGATGATGTTTTCACAAGCATCATGCACCTAGAGACAGCAAATGAGATATGGGGTGAGTTGAAGCGAAAATATGAGGGAAGTGAAAGGGTGAGATAGTCAAGTTATTGACTCTCAAAAGAGAGTTTGAAATATTGAAGATGAAAGAATCTGAAACTGTCAAAGAATATTCCTCCAAGTTATCATAACTGGTGAATCAAATGAGACTCTAAGGTGAGGCAGTGGAGGATTTCAAAGTGGTGGAAAAGATGTTGATCAGTTTGCCTGAAATATTTGAAGCTAAAGTAGCTGTTATTGAGGAGTCTTGTGACTTAAAAAAGCTGACCATTTCAGAAATGATAAGCAAGCTGCAGGCTCAAGAGCAAAGGATTTCCATGAGAAGTGATGATGTGATCGAGGGAGCTTTTCAAGCAAGGCACACATGGAAGCAATCCAGTCAAAAAGATCAAAAGAAGCAGAACTTTGACAAGAGAAATGTTGATCAAAAGGGGAAAGGAAAGATGGATGCAACCTCAGCAGATTTTGCAGCAAAAGGCAAGTATCCTCCTTGCTCAACTTATAAAGGGACAAACCATTTGTTAAAGGATTGCTGGTACAAAGGCAAGCCTCAAATTCAGTGTAATCATTGCAAGAAATAGGGACATAGAGAAAAGTTTTGCAGACACAAGTAAAACCAATCTCAGTCACAACCTATACAACAAGCCAATTACACTGATGAACAATCTCATGCAGAGGATCACTTGTTCATGGCTACTCAAGCATGCTTTTCTACTTCTAAAGATGCTTGGTATGTTGATAGTGGATGCATAAGTCACACGGCAAGGGATTTGAGCATTTTTTTTATACTTAATAAATTATAAAAACAATTTTAAAATAAGAATTTTACATTTTATTCCATAATTTTTAAGTTTTCATTATTTGGCCCCCTAATTCTAAAAACAATTTTATACTCTCGCCGTTTGCCAGTGAAATCAACTTTTGAGTAAATCTTTATACTCTTTAAAGATTACATTTCTTTTTCAACATTCTTGCGAGTACCTAATTAATTTATTCAATTTTCATACATGTTGGATTGATTATTTGAAAAAATCTCATTTAATAACTCAATACATTCTTATACAAATCAAATATCATCAAACACAAGATTTTATAAGAATAATACAATCCATTGCCATTTCAATCCAATTCAATATAATACATGATACAACACAATATGTCAAATGTGACCTATACTCCTTTTGTCATACACTCATACTAACTTTAAATGACGATCTCCTCCAAAACCGAAGATATTAAATGACGATCTCCTCTAGTTGTAGGGATTACTGATTATGTCGAATGTCTCTTGGGATCTCTACAAATGAATATACATTATTTATCACTTATTTATCTTGCCATATATCATGTAAGTTATGTAACTTAAGTTGTCGCTTAAAGACTTGGATACAAGTTGGGATATTTAGTAATACTTTACTTATTTATTAATAAATCAACTTCATTCAAAATAAGGGGAATTACATTTTCATCCTTATGTTTTAAGGAATTATTACTTTTTTACTCCACTTATTTATAATAGGGTCTTTAGTTCTCATCTTTTTGGAAATACATCAAAAATGTCCATTTGACCAAAAACTTGACTGTCAACATTAACATATAAGTTAAAATGACAATGCTGCCCCTTCTTGTCATATGGACTGACTTATGACCATAATGATCATTCAAAAATTACACATAAACCCTTTAATGTTATTACTTTCCAAATTTACCCTTTCAATTTATTTAATAAAAAAATTTTAAAGTCCAAAAATTTTAAAAATTCCAATTTATGAATTCGTTTCCTTATCTTTTCTTGCATAGTGCTGCGTTCTTCTTGTCAATTTTGTTATCTGAAAAACAATTTTGTAATGCCTAAAATTTTCAAATCATTTTTCTAATACCTGTAATTTTTCCTTATATCCATATTTTCATATACATATTATTTTTGTATTTGGAGTATGACTTGCTGGATCAAATTTTTTTAAAATTTTTTATTGTGAAACATGCTCATTTTTCTATTCGTGGACACCTGATACAAATTCGACAATATGAAATAACAAGCACCATCATTCACATTTTTTTTACATCATTCACATTATCATCTACATCCATTAAATGACATTATAACAACCGCCATCGTTCACATTTTTCTAAAGAATCCAAAATATTGCATTGTCATCAAACATAAAATAAAACACAGTGGAGAACACACTACAGACATATGATAAACACTATTGCCATGATCTACTGTCATCTACTGCAATAATGTTTTGAGCAAATAAATGGCAACATCATCTACTCCATGGGAATCACGTAAATCCACAGAAGTGGAACCTCATTGTGAGCACATCTCATGGCATGGAACACTCACATCAGTAGGTATGTTTGTTTGACCCTGCATAAATTGGAGAGAATTTGTAATGTCTTGAATGTTACAATTGTGGAAAAGAAATTATGGAGCTAATTATTATTATACCTGATTCGCCCCACTTAAAATTACAGTTCCGGGTGTCGTGGTATTTTTTGGTTTTCTTTTTCGCTGTATACAATCACATTTCAGAGTCAAAAACAAAAACTTCAATTTCAAATTTAATAACCGTAATGCATAATTAAACAAGGTAATAAATATTTAGTCTCACCTTTTTCTTTGATTGGGTTCCACCATCGCCTGGTACATGTCCTTTTGTTGTGACCTATAGTCCCACATTTCTTGCACTTAGGGTGAGTTTGGTGCACGAGATTAGATTGAACTATTTCATGGGATTGGATTGGATTAAGATGAGACTGGGATTAGATGAGATTGGACTGGACTTGACTAAATTAATATTATACAGTGTTTGAAGAAACATGTGACTGGATTAAATTGATACCATGATGTGTTTAGTGAAACATGGGACTGAATTAAATATAATATTTTTATTAATATATAATATAATATATATAATTAGAATTTGCCATAATTCTATTTGTTCTCTTTTTCTCTCTACTCTTCTCCGGATCTTTTTTTTTCTTGTTCTCTTTTTCTTTTTCTTTCTTGTTCTTTTCTTGTTCTTCTCCATATTGTCTTCTTTTCTTCTCCAAATATTCTTCTCTCAACTCTCAGATCTTCTCCTTAAACAAGTGCCCAGATTTAAAAAAAAAAAATAAAAACCTCGTCTTCTATTTCTCTCATCTCTTCTTCTCTCAACTCTCAGATCTTCTCCTTAAACAAGTGCCCAGATTTTTTTTTAAATAAAAACCTCGTCTTCTATTTCTCTCATCTCTTCTCTCATTCATCTTCTCCTTATCTCCTCTCACCAAGTTTTATGTTTCAATTAATTTTGTTTTGACTTGCATTGGAGTGGATTAAGTTGATTTTAGAAGTGATTGTGAATTTGTTTGAATGTGGGTTGTCGTGATGGTGTTTCTATGTTATGGGGTTTTTTTGGTGGTGGTGTCGGCGGCGATGGTGCTGGGTGGTGGTGGCGGCGGCAACGGTCTTGAAGATTTGAGTTTGGTTTTGATATGGGTTTGTTTGTTGAATGATGAGAAACTGGTGATGAAATGGGTTGACGTGAGTTGGTGAAAATAATCCCAAGACATATAAACGTAAGGTGGGGGTTGGATTTATTTAGTCCCACAATCATGAGACTAAATTTATTTCTGGGATTAGTAATCCCATCTCCAAAACCATGCCAAACACAGGATTGGGACTAAAATTGTCCAATCCTAGTCCAATCTGGTGTACCAAACATAGCCTTATTGGAAAATGTCTTACCAGGCTGCAGGCCTTTCATCAGGTTCTCTCATTCTATTCTTCTTCGGCCTACTAAATGGTGGCTTGAGTGGAGCACCATCCGCTGCAGGCCAACGAGAAGAGTCTGGAATTGGGTTTATAGCCCCACTATAAGTGATTTGGAAAGCTTCGTTTGAGTAATACCAATGTATAAAATCATGTGCATGATGTCTGTTATATGCCATAACAGCCATTGCATCATGCATGAGCAGCCACTGATTTGAGAGTATCATGGCTCCAAATGCTGTAGCTATCCACTTGGAATTGGCTTCCCTATTCAGAGGCTGCCTTTGACATAATCTGTGGCTGCCGGTAATATTCTTAATCATGAAAGTGACTCCGTTAGTCAATGTAGATGCATGTCACCTTCAATCGCAATCTTCATTCAAGCAGGTCACAGTATATCTACTTCTGTCATTTTTGAGTTTATTTAATTGAAAACCCTCTTGTATTGCAAATCTTCTAATCACATCTTTGACTTCTATTGCATTGCAAAAAATCTGCCCAGCCGTTAATGAAATGGAGCCATCTGGATTAGGGGTCCATTCATTACGGATACAATAACGAGTCATCCTTGTTGGACCATCTTCTTCATTGGATGAGTTATCCTAACAAAATCTGTCACCATCAGGATCACAACGACCAGGAATGCCACTCATTACTTGCCCCTCAGAATCACTGTGTACAAGGCTGGCATTGGAGTCACTTACTAGTTCTGAAGGCTGGTACTCAGAATCGGGTTCTACATTGGAACTGTCTATATCATCAGAGTCATCTTCCACCTCAGGTATTATAACTTTCTCTATGGTTGGGTTCTTAAAGCATCTCCCACCCATACTCTAAAATTATATCTCAAAGAAATTTTAGAGTATGAGTTGCTCCCACTATACTCTAAAATGTTGCTTCCATGAAATATTTTTAGAGATTCCTAACTTGATACTCTAAATTTAGAGAACCACATCTCATTCTCTAAATTCACTTTTCAATATTTTTTTATTCTATTTATATCATTTTACATTTTTAATTAAATTCAATTAATGTATAATAAATTTTAATTTATACATTTTATTAACATAAAACTATACCATTAGAAATGTCTCATATAGATCTTTAAAATGAGTCCAATATTGAATATTAATGAATAATTTTTTATTTACCATACTTTATCATTTGCTTTTCATGTTATTATTTTGTTATAATTTTCTCTATAAAAAATATTTTATATTATAAAAAAAATCTATTATTATATATTGATAATTATAAGTTAGTAATACAATAAAAACTCATTTTAGAACTAAATTTTTATGAATCAAAACAAACTTGGTGGTGAAGTAAGGGGTCGTTTGTTTTTTTCACTTAAGACTTAATAGGTCTAAATTGAACTCATTAAGTTGTTTTGTTTGTTTTTTTAAGTGGTCAAACAACTTAAAAATATCAAAAAACAACTTAAAATAAAAAGTAAGAAATCCTGACTTTTAACTTAATTCCAAATCACTGGATTACAGTTAAAATATTGTATTCCAAGTTTATCCTCCAAAAAAAGATATATTTCCAAATTTATATTAATTTAATATGGTATAAAAAAATTTCTTTTAACATATTTCTTATTTTAAACATGTTTTAGAAAAGAAAAAAAAATCTAAATACTTTTCATAATGAAATTTTTCAGAGATTGAACAATTGAATTTTTCTCCTGCCAAATCCCGGTAAGAACTCTTTATTTATTTATTTTCATCCAACTATTAGTATAGTGCTCAATAAATTTATCTATCATATTAAGTAGATTTCGTGGCTCGAAAATGTTATAGAATTATTGTATATAAAAATTCAAGAACATTTTTTTTATTTGGTTTCCAGTGCATATGATCCAGGAAACCAAAAAAAAACAAAAAAGATTTCATGAATTATATTCACCAAAAACGTGGACAACGTATAAAATTGAACTTGAATTTGAACTTTTTTTTGATAATAAATTTAACTTAAACTTTGTTTGCAGAACATGCAAAATTATATTCTTTGTTTAACTTTTTATTTTGTTAAATTAAACTTTGTTTAAAAAAAAAACCCATATAAAATGTTATAAAGAATGGTGCATGTTAAATTACATCTTTTAATTAGTATGGGTATAAATGTACAATTACATATTTTCAGACAGTTTTATTTTCAAAAAACAAACATGTTAACAGCACATTCAGATGTGAGGAAAAAAAATACAAACATGTCATTCAGATTCAGATTTCAGTCTCTATTCAGTCTTCAGAAAAATTCAGGACTGTTCAGTGTTCAGACAAAAAAACAAACGACCCCTAAGTTAAGTGGATGGTGAAGTAAGAGGACCAGATTAGCTATTTATAGAAAAATATGTTGATGGGTGGTGTATTTAATTGGTTGAGAAAGTTTGATATATCAACAAATTAGTAAGATATTTATTATATCTCTTATGTATTTATACACCAACAAAGTTTGATACAGTAATATGTAGGTTGGATTAAAAAATTAGATTAAAAAAAGTTGACTGAAAAAGTTAGAAAATAAATAAGTAGGTTGAGAAAATTAGTTGATAAATGTTAGAAAACAAATAAGTAGGTTGAGAAAATTAGTTGAAAAATGTTTTAAAAGTTATTATAAATTCATGCACTAATAAAACATTATATTTTAAAAAAAGTAAAAAAAAATGTTATTATAAATAGTATTTGTTAAAATTTAATTGAACAATAATTTATTAAAGAAACTAAAAAATAATAATAAAAATATAAGTTATTTGATGATATAAATAGAAATATAGATAAAGATAGAGATAGAGATAAGAATAGAGAATGTGGTGGAAGTGAAAATTTTTTACAGATAAAATCTGGGAGGAATATTCCTTTTTAAAACTCTATTTTAGAGATGGAGATAGAGAATGGACAGGAGATGCTGTTAGTTGCTGAGCAGGTTTGGGGGTTTGTGTTTGCTTGGATAATTATTTCTTGGGGGCTTGTGTTTGGAGTGTATTCTAGTAAAGGTACTGCATTGATGTGGAAATAAATGATAGGCTTGTTGCGTCTATCAAACTCCTCAAACGCATACATCAACTCCAAGTCAAACACGAGTGTATGTTCTAGTCCATACCAAGGAAAAACAATACACAACTCCCACTTCTCCAATGTCTGAATACCCTCTGACAAAAACTCCTTTGCATTATTGATGATTGAGATAACATTGCACTCTCCAGTTTCCAAGACACCCATATCACATAATTCGTTACCTTTTCTCATGAAGACAGTAGACTCTAAAGGGAAACATTTTCCTACAACAAAAAAATATATTAATTAAAGCATAGTCACAGAATATTTCATATTTATCTATTGCACAGTAACAAACAACAAACAAACAAAATATTAAAGGTCATACATTGATCAAAAACAAACAGGTAATGTTGACAGTGATTTTTGGATTGCGTACAGTAGATCACACGTCACACAAAGTACGTTAAATTAACAATCAAGTAATGAATCAAAAAGAAATAAAGGATCAAGCAAACAAGATTTTACTTGGTAAAACCCTAAGGTGGGGAAAAATCCACGGTTGCTGGTGACGGCTAGGAAATGAATTCACTATGAATAATATGATTATACACTCAGACTTTCTTGCACTCAAGTATACTACCATTCACCCTTACAATATTATTTTAGCGTCTATTTATATGTGTATAGAATCCTAAATCGTGGTATACAAATAAGGGAAAGTAGTGGTTGCTAACTAGGACTGATTACTTGTTGAAGTCGTCTTTATCTTCTTTCCTGTTTCGTGTTTTCCACGAATTCAATAAATTAGATTTGTTGCCTGATTATGACTCTGATATCAATAAGGAAGTTTGTTTCCTTATAAGAGGATGCTTCAAGATATCTTATTTGAGTAAGACTCTTTCTCTATGTATTTGAGTTGTGATCGCATTTAATGTCTCCCACGTGTTATGCAACTGACCAATTATCTAACCCGACCAGATCTCTCTTACCCCGACCAGATTGACTTCACCCGACCAGGTTATTTGTACCCGATCGGTTAGTTTCTCTTTTTTCATCTTGGGCAAACTTGATCAAGCCTTGACATCATCTATTAGTCGTCTTAGGGTTGATCTTTCCTAGCTGACTTTGGTGATATGGCATATCTAATCACCTGTGCATTCAGGTGATCATGTTGACGTGTCATGCTATCAAGTATCTTATCAAAACTGATTAGTCTTGGACTCTTTGATTTTTTTTTGCTTCATTTTAGTTATACCGGTCGGTGTCCCGGCTCTTAGCCTTGGATAATTCCAGAACTTGTAGCTGGACCGGTCGGTGTCCCGGTTCTTTGCCTAGGATAATTTCTGACCATCTTGGTCTTTGAAGTTGATTCAGTCGGTGTCTTGATTACTTATTCGGGATAATTCCCGACCGTCTTGAGTCTTCAGCCAAGAGGTGTTCTGGGAACCTTGTCCTATTTTCCCCTATTTTTCCCATGTAAACAATGTCACCAAGGACGTCTCTCGGTTTTATCTTATACAAGGGTTTGGCCGAATCGTTAGTGCAATACTAACATAGCCGAACGCATCTCACTAGGGTTTCCCCGATGGCGTACCCATGAGTTTTTTCCCCGGTAAAATCGGCATCTCAGAGTGGCCGGATTGTTGACAGTGCTTTATATGCACCCAGTCAGCTCGGTAGGCGCGCCGGATCTCTAACAACCGACTTCTCAGCCTCTCGGGCACCTTCACCCACCATGGCAGGTGTCAGCGCTACGAGTTTAGCTTTGATAACAAAGATGATTATTATTATATAAAATTTGAACACTGTTCTTGGATTCTTATTAATTGATCTGGAAATAAAAACCAAAAATAATTAGAAAATCTAAAAAGAAAAAATAAACTAAAAATATCTTAAACTGAAAGAAACTAATCTATCTCTCTCAAGAGTAGGTTTTGTTTTTTGGGTGTAGGGTCCTTAAAAAATAGTGTTGACTATCCATTCGTTGCTGCCTCGACACGGTCTTCGTTTCTTTTCCTGGTTTCCCTTTGGCTGATCGTCCCAGAAGGGATCCTTCTCCTGATCATCTGTCCATTTTAGAATTAAATCTTTGAGATGAACCTCCCTAATAAGTGTCTCGATGTGATCTCTTAGTTGGTAGCACTTTGATGTATCATGACCACTTTCCTTGTGGAACCTGCAGTATTTTGTCGTGTCTCTTTGAGCATAGGTTGACTGTCCAAGAGGATATTTGACTAGCTTTTGGCCTTATACTATCGCTAGGATTTCCTCTTATTTCTTGGCGAGGAGAGTGTAGTTGATATACTGACCATGGAACTTTTTATCGCTCCGACTGTTTCTACGATTCCCGTCACTCTCCTGGTGATCACCCTTTTGGTTCTTTGCATAACCTTCACTTGTTTTGGCGTTCTCCCCGGGATGACCCTTGTGCATATAACTACCCCCATGAGCCAACTCCTCTTTTTCAGCCATTGCCTAACTACCTGTTATATCAATTAGGTGGGCGTATGTATTTGGGCTTTCCCTCCTCAAATCAAAGGACAACCTACCCTTCTGTAGGTTGTTGGTGAAGGCAGCCACGACAGCCTCATCGTTAGGATTATGGATCCCTGACACTTCCTGAGAGAACCTTTTCAATTAATCTTTCAATGATTCGTTCTTTCCTGGCTAGGTGAGCTATTGATTTCCTCCTTTGTATATTTCCTAAATATTGTCGTGAAAAAGCTTGGGTCAATTCTAGGAAATTCTTGATTGTTCACTGAGGGAGCCTTCCAAACCACATAGACCCTAAGTCCCTGAGTGTTTATGGGAGCGTCAAGCATAACAGTCGGTCATTGTATAAGTACTGTGCCATCGCACTTTGGAAACATCTCAAGTGTTCCTTTGGTTCCGTGTCTGTTTTAAATTGCTCAATCTGAGGCATTCTGAATCTTTCTAGGAACTAGGTTTGGGGAATGTTGTTCACGAATGGGGCTTTCAGAATCATCGTCCAATAGATCTTGTGGCCTATGGCGACGTTCTAATGCTTCTACCTTCTTGGTTAATTTCCATATCAGGATATCTTGCTATTCTGGCTCACTAGCTATTCCCGATCGCTGAAGGTTGGTGAACCCTTACTGGATTCTGTGGGTGCCTACCTTTGGGGTATCGAATCTTAGCGGGGACTTGCCCCTTCGACATGTTCTGCAGGATGGTTGATCATTGTCATCTGACGAACTAGATCGATCTCATCTTCGAACATCTCTGCAGGTTTCCTCAGGCTTAGAATCTGCTTGATATCGATCTTGCATGCCCCGTCCGCTAATTCCCTCATCTACCCTTTGGGAGTGTTCCCCTTTTCTAAGGTAATCTGCCTTATCTTTACTAGCTTTACGGGGCACGTTTGGGGTCACACCCACTATCTTAGATTGCAACTTGGGGTCTTGGGCCACCATATGTGTAGATAGTTGGTATGGTGAGGCCAGATTAGCAGTTCCTGTTATATTGATTCCCTGTCTAGCGGCGTCTTCAATGAGTCTCCGCACGGAATCTTGGACCTGCTGGAATGCGTCTGGTGAAATTCATGGGGGAGCATTTGAAGATGTTATTGCGGCTTGACCAGTTGAGGTTGTAGTCACGGAGGGCAGACTTCCTCCAGCAATGCTAGCGTTCATTGGGCCAGAGTTGTTAACACCACGAGGGATGCCAACATCATGTGGAGATTGACTTCCATCCCTATTATCCGCCATGTCACTACTTCGTAAGTTCTTCGAGGTTAACTTAGAAAAAGTTAGTTCAACACACCCCTCCTTCTAGCACCAATTGTTGACGGTGATTTTGGATTACGTAAAATAGATCATGCGTCACACAAAGTACTTTAAATTAACAATCGAGTAATGAATCGAAAAGAAATAAACGATCAAGCAAACAAGATTTTACGTGGTAAAACCCTAGGTGGGGAAACATCCACGGTTTTCGGTGACGGCGAGGAAACGAATTCACTATGAATAATATGATTACACACTCAAACTTTCTTGCTCTTAAGTCTTCTACCATTCACCCTTACAATATTATTTTAGGGTTTATTTATATGTATATAGAACCCGAAATTGTGGTATACAAATAAGGGAAAGTAGTGGTGTCTAACTAGGACTGATTATTTGTTGAAGTCGTCTTTATCTTCTTTCCTGTTTCTTGTTTTCCACGAATTCAATAAATTAGATTTGTTGCCTGATTATGACTCTGATATCAATAAGGAAGTTTAATTCCTTATAAGAGGATGCTTCGAGATATCTTATTTGAGTAAGACTATTTCTCTACATATTTGAGTTGTGATTGCATTTAATGTCTCCCACGTGTTATCCAACTGACCAATTATCTAACCCGACAAGATCTCTCTTACCCCGACAAGATTGACTTCACCCGACCAGGTTATTTGTACCCGATCGGTTAGTTTCTCTGACCATCTTAGGCAAACTTGATCAAGCCTTGACATCATCTATTGGTCGCCTTGGGTTGATCTTTCCTAGCTGACTTTGGTGATATCGCATATCTAATCACCGTGCATTCAGGTGATCATGTTGACTTGTCATGCTATCAAAAAATTCCTATAACAGGTAACAAACAGACAAACTTGACCAATCAATTGGCAACTTTATTAAAGACTAATCACCTAACACATGGAATATTATGGTTTGCACAATGCACAACAATCTGCTTATTCAATGACAGCAGCATCGAGATTTGACAACACTATGCCTTAGTTTCCTTTATTTATTTATTTATTTTTGAACAGCTAGTTTTATTGAAAACCACAACAAAGAAAGAAGCACACAACTACAGGAACAGAGGCCGTCGCCTAGAAAAGAGAAAGGTTATTATGATTTTAGTCCCTCTAGTTAGCGTTAATCTGGGTTTGGTCCACTAGTTTTTGAAATTACTAACTTTATTTCTTCTATAACGGTTTCCGTTAAGTCAACGAAAGTCAGAGAACCAGTGGACTACAGTTAGTAAATTTCAAAAACTAATGGATTAAAGTTAGTAAATTCCAAAAACTAGTGGACTAAAATTAACGAAAATCTAACTTTAGCCCTTGTTGACCTAACGGAAGTCAACGGGAGTCTAACGGAATTGGGACTGGAATAGGTATTGTCAGAGAACCAGTGGACTAAAGTTAGTAATTCCAAAAACTAGTGGACCAAACCCAGATTAACGCTAACTAGAGGGACTAAAATCTTAATATCCCAAAAGAGGATAACAGAGGAAAAACATGGAAGAAAACAGACAGCTGAAACAACAAAAATCACAATCCAGAATTATAATATCCATTTGAATTTATCTACATTCATTCAAGCATTTCATCGAACACCACCCATACATAAATCCGATACAATTTTGACGCACCAATGGCTCAACACACACAAATCTTAGCATCACAAAAAAACCTATAAAACCTATCAAAACACAAAATAAACCACTCACTGAACCCATGTAACACCACATTCAAAAAGAAAATCAAATAACCTTCGGTTGGTTTGATATCGAATGGTTTTCTATGTGACGAATCTGTTTCCGGCCAGGTCTTCTTCTCACAACGGGTCGGTTGCTAGTTCTTCGCGACTGGAGAAACCGATAAGAAGGTGGTGGCTGTGTTGTGCCGGTTCAGTTAGATGGAATCGGTGTAGGTTCAGTGAGGGCCGATGGTCAACAACGAAGATCTAGGGTTTGGTTGATTAGTTAAGAATTAGATTTTTTAATTTTTTAATTTTAATCTTTTCTTGTAAACAGTAGCCCGACCAAACAATTTAGTTTGGAGAAAGGGCCTCAGCAAGGTGATTCGTTATCCCCATTTATTTTCAATATTGTTATCGAGGTTCTCAATTGTTTGTTAAAGAAGGCGTCTGAGGCGATTATGACGAGAGGCATGGTATATAGTTCCATACTTCTCTGATTTATCATACAAAATGCATTGTGGCGGTGGTCGGTGGTCGGTGGAATTGAATTCAATTGAGAAAAGCTGTAACTGCAAGTTTAAATAAACGTATATATATTATATTGATGCACATGATCAAAGTGGAAGAAGACTAGAGATTTGTTACAATATATATCTTATTTAATTTGCCACATGGAATTCAACTTAAACAATTAATAAGTATAATTTGTTTTCCAACTTGCTTTATAACCTATGATTAGTTACTTGTCAGCTGAAAATATATTATATTAATCAATATCTAATTCGCCAAACGTACATATATTATATTGATGCACATCATCAAAGTGGAAGAAGACTATGTTCCCCCGAGTGGAAGAAGACTAGATCTCCCCCCGCCAAACGTACATATATTATATTGATTCACCTCATCAAAGTGGAAGAAGACTCGGTCCCCCATTCCCTTCCCCTTCCCCTCCCCTCCCCACCCCACCCACCCCAAGAGGACTAGGTTCCCCCAAGTGGAAGAAGACTAGATCTCCCCCCACGCCAAACCTACATATGTTATATTGATTCACATCATCAAAGCGGAAGAAGACTAGGTCTCCTCAAGTGGAAGAAGACTGGGTCGATCTCCCTCCCGCCAGACGTACATATATTGTATTGATTCACATCATCAAAGTGGAAGAAGACATGGTTACACTATTATATAGTGTCAACGTGTCATAGAAGTAGTTAGGGTAAAGAAAAATCAAATATTTGAGAAAAATTAAATATTTGAGAGATGAGATTGACATACGGTCATGACACTCACACCGAGGTTATGGATTCTTAATTTATGCACCATTCTTAATGGAAATTATATTCACCAAATATTGAAACTCATCATAAAAAAGAGTTTGAAAACCTCTTGAAATAATTTTTTTAAAATTATTTGTAACAATAATGCTACACATCCCACCTAAAATCCCATATTTTTCAAATGTCAAATGGTGGGTGGATACATATGGTAGGTGGGATAAAATATCATTAATGTGTATCTACTCAATATTTGACACATTACATGCCACATGATGTGTTGGGATGAAAAATGTGGAATAATAACTACTCATCTATCATGTGAATAGTGTATAATAACTAAATTCATATGAAAGATGCACAATAATAGACAAATTTGGCATTATTAGACAAAAAAAAAACTTTATTAGAATTAATTTCAAGTTTAATCCTCAATTTTAGAAATAAGAGTACCTAAGATTTTAGGTGGATTGTGTCCAAATTTGGTTTTGGAATATTAAAGGAATTAAAAATTAAATTGGAAAAAGCATATCACCTCTTAGCAGAGCTGATAATGCGCCTCCCTTCTATATAAGTGATGAGGGGTTCAAATCCCACAATGCGCATTTTACAAGCATGCAGGGGGAGTTTTCTTCCCTAAGTTAAATTGGAAAAAATATATTGTCTTAATATTTATTAAATAGAATTCGGGCTGATTAAAATAATGTAAATTTTCAATTAAACTCTTTTTTGTTTTCTATTTTTTCTGATTGGTATTAGGTCCCCCAAAGTGGAAGAAGACTAGGTCTCCCTCCCGCCAGACGTACATATGTTATATTGATTCACATCATCAAAGTGGAAGAAAAGCCCCACAGTTAAATTGGAAAAAAATATACTGTCTTAATATTTATTAAATAGAATTCGGGCTGGATTAAATTACTGTAAATTTTCAATTAAACTCTTTTTTGTTTTTTGTTTTTTATTTTTTTGGTTGGTATTAGGTCCCCCCAAGTGGAAGAAGACTAGGTCTCCCAATTGGGGGGACATAATACTTTCTGAAACATTAACAATAGAAATTAGTATTAGTTGGGTGCACGTGATGTGAACATTAATGAGATTTGACTACTGTTTTCGTTGGATATGAAATTCAATCGAGAAGGCTGTAACTACAAATTTAAACGTACATATATTATTCCACTCTGAAGCGTGCCAACCACTCCGATGAAATTTGTATTATATTAAAGCATATGATCAATGTGGAAGGAGATTAAAAATTTGTATTGTCCAAATTTTATTTTATAGATACATATTTTAAGCATACTTTAAATATAATAATACATATTATTATACTTTTGTTATATGTGATATTATTATGATTGAAGTTATGTTATTTTCATTATAAAAATATAATGACGTGTGTTAACCAAAAAAGTTGGCAACTTCTTCAAAGAAGCATTTTACCCACTAAAGAGGACCTGATACCGTGAGGACCCAGTCCGCCAGATTCCCGATCTCGGGAGGGACACTATCCTCCAGGGACCCCATCCCTCAGTGAGCAAACTACGATAGTCGCACCAACATGATCTCATAAGGATCCGACCCTGGTCAGTATCCGGCTTCTAAAGATACCAGATCATCACCACCAGGCTCGGTAGGTACCTAGACATCCGTGGTTGGCAAGCGCGGTTGATCAGCCCTGACCCACTCCTAGCATCGGGGAATGCCTCTGACCGTGACCAAGCCTTCAAGCACGCCAAGAACCTTCTAGAACGACTCAAACAACCACAGCAAGCGTCGGTCCATGTTTATGGCTGATGTTAGCCCTAAAGCAAAGTCACATATGTAAAAGGAAGGCCATGGAAACTTGTAAAAGGGGGATTGGGCAATTAATGCTGGGACAATATGCATGAAGAAGGAATGATAGAGGACCAACGTGTAAGATCCCCTAACAACCGCACCTCACCAACGGTTATATCTCACCCCACCTAAGCCTTACGCAATGTTTACTATGCCATTCATGAAGAATGAAGCTTTGTTTTCCCAGCAGAATGGAGGTATGAAGCCTTTAAGCTGAAGAAGGAAACCAAGGAGAAGAGCGTCCGACAAGTGCACAACAGGATAGGCACTGACGATGTTCCCCGTTGGGCGGAATAGTGACAGCAACGTCTCTCGCCTACAAAGAGCTTCTCCAGCCAATCCAAGCGATGCGAATCGCCACCAAAGCGCCATGTCAACACTTTTAAAGTGTCTGTAACAAAGTAAGGCCTAAATGGATCAATCACAGCCCTCCAAGGCATGTGTCGTCCACTGGTCCCGATTCAAAGCAACGGTAAGGATTCACTGGCCATCCTTCAACCTAGGAAGCAGAACCCTTACCTCTCAAGACAAGCGCCAAATCAGCATTGAAGCTTGGGTGGCACCATCATAGCCCTCCCTGCCATGCCATCTAGTGATGGAAATTTGAACCAATGAACGCAGAAACGACATACTTAATATCCACTCATAACTCATAGCAATTAACATTTATAGTTGAAAAATAAGATGAGAGAAAATAAACAATCACGCAACACAAGATATACTTGGAAAACGTTAAATCATGGAAAAAACTACGGGCCTTAGGACGATAGAGAAAGTTCCACTATATGATAAATTGTTACAACCATATACTTCAGGATTTTCTCTCACACATCAACCCCAAACCACATAGCCTTACCAAGTCTCCAGGCTCACAACCGAGCTTTACATCATGACTCTCAGCTCACAATGCTCACAAGATCCTCACCAAGAAGCCCTAATATCCCCTAAGTCTCCCCTGAATATGACCCACGAATCTTTAACTTGATCCACTGATATTCCCAAGATCCCTCCTCGGATATTCCCTAGGTCTTCCCCGGATCTAACCTCTCTCTGATGTTATAGATGTTCTTTTGACTCCACACAAATAACCTAGTCAAAAGGTTCTATTTATACTAGTTACATGGAGCTTAGACCAATAAGGAAATCCATCTTCTACATGTACAAGACTTCCTTGTTTCACATAAATACTATTTCCTTTTATGCACAAGTCTTCTTGTAAAGAGAAATCATTTTCCTTTAAGTACAAGAACTTCCAAAAGATTTACTTTCCTTTTCCACTAAATATTTCCCATTCCACACATGCTTATGATTGACTACAATTCTGGTTACGGTTGCACACCCGCTTCCTAAACCGTTACAAGTCACTTGAAATTACAGTGATCCATACACTGAAACAAACTACTTCGTCAGTTCTTCATAGTCTTCAAACCTCCCTCAAACACCATCTCCGACTTCCAAACGTATCCCACGTCTCTAGGAAGTTTCACATCAGTTAAGTCTCATTTGGTTCTTATTTGGTTCACTTGAGAAAACGAGTCAAAACCTAACAATTATCCCATTTGGCTTGAATTCTCAAGACCTTGTCCACAACCACGACTCTCGATATCGATAATTACCATACCCCGCCACAAGGTATAACCACTGCGGAACGAACCATCATAATTTTTGTTAGTGGTCGTTGTTCCTACACCATGTCGAAATAACTTACTGAAATTGTGGTGCAACTCCTCATGTCAGATTTACCAGGGAGTTCATCAGCCATCGACATCCTTATCCACCCACACACCTTGCATCACCTTCTGACTCATGCCCATGTGCAAAACTTGTGGACCACTAGCAACAACATATCCTCTTCATGGCCAGTGGTAGAAACTTGCCAAAATAAACGTGTCCTTGCATCACCCAATCTAGTGAAAGACTTTTTGTTAGTACGGGGAGTGCTTTGCTAGATAAGCCCCACACCACAACAGAGACTTCGAGCATTTTCTTTATCACCTTGTGTAACTGATCGGACTATTTTATACCTATTTTAAGTCCTTATTTTCCTATCTTTTGTTCTCGTTTTCGAGCGTATTTTGTATACATTGTATTTGTTAAGCCTTGTGTAGGTACATATTCTCTATTTCAAGGTTTTGAGCTTAAAGTTTAGATTGGGAGGCAAAATGAGCAAAAAAAAGAATATATTGGAAGTCTTCAGAGTTGCCACGGCCTCACCGTCAACCCAAACCGCGACGTGATTCATGGTCAACCATGGCAAGTTCTGTGGTGGAACAATTGCCAAACCATAATGCGATATATAGACCATGGTACAAGTCAACTCTGTTTTCCAAAGGTTAGTGGGCAGAAATTGTAAAGTGCCCATGCCGAACACCTGAATTTCGGGATCCATAACTCCCTCATCAGATTGAATTGGATTTTGTACCACCTATTTTTAGAAAGCTCAAGAAGTATAATTTCAATTGGTTTTTATAGATCGCAATTCTGGATTTTCTAGAGGGAGTTATGATAGTTTCCGTAACGGTGCACGAGATTGGAAACCAGACAGCGGCAGAGAGATTCGTGCAGAACACTCAACTTTTGGGGGGTGTATCTCCCTCATCCGATCTAACCACTATTATTTCTTTATATATTTAGAAAGCCCCGGAAGTCTATTTTTCCCTCATCTGATCGCAATCCTGGGTTTTCTAGAGAGAGATATGCGTGTTTTCGTAACGGTGCGCGTGGATGGCGACCAATTCGGCGGCCAAAATTTGACGGCTCACAGCAGCCGATTTCAACCAGAAAACACATAAATTTTGGCAGCCAAATTTTTGCGGCTCCCAACAGCCGATTTTAGCCACCGATATTTACCATATTGCCCAATTTTAACGAATTTCAAAGGGGTAAAATCGTCATTTCACCCCAATTCATCACCAAACCTTCCAGTCACTATAAAAACACCAATTTATTCTCTTTCTAAACGGATCCTTCTCTTCCCCATTTCTCTCCCATTTCATCTTCTTCATCAACCAAGAGAGAGAGAGCTCCAAAGAGCTTCCATGGAGATTTTCCTCCACGGAAAGCTTTCCCACACCATTTCTACCCATCCTTCCCCACATTTGAGAGTTGATTGCAAAGATTAGGAGTGGGTCTTGGGACCAATTTCAAGCCAAGCATGGATCAAAGGAGATGGCACATTTTTGAGGGATTCTCCATTTGGGTTTTGTTTCCTTTATCCCAATCTTTGTATTTCATATTTTCTTTTATGTGTAATCCCCACTTGAGAAATATTGTAAACTTATATTTATGCTCAATATATGTGTTGTGTTATATTCAATTGGGTTTTGATTTATTCTTGATATTATTGAGTAATCTCTTGTTTGAAATGCATGTGTGTGGAGATTGGAAATTGATATGTGCTTATGGATGGGATTAGGAGTAGTTTAACTCAATTGTAGGATTAGTGTAATTAAATATCCCATTTGTGTGTGTATGTCTTTGGAATGTCAAAATGCATTGTATAGATGGATTTGAGTGTTTGTGGGTTTCGGTTGTACCTCGAAGGATGACCAATCCGTGTATGACCGGAATCACTTAGCTCTGAAGAATAGATGAAACTTATTTTATGCATGACCGTGCTAGAATAGGTTTTGGCTTTATGTTCATGTCCATAATGGTAGGGATTAGAGGCACTGTTGCTCTAGCCATGACCTTTGGAGAGTGAGAAGTGTTTCTGAATCCCTTAGATGAGACAAGAGGCACAATTGCTCTTGCCATGACCTTTGGGGAGTGATTTGTGTCTCGAATCTCCCAATTGAGAGAACAAGCCCTTAACTTGACTTAGAAGTGCTTAATGCTTAGGTTGGCTCTATGTTCTGGTGCTTAATGTGTCTTTGATCTTAAGACACCATTGCTCTATCCATGACCTTTAGGGAGTGATGATTTGATTTCGGTATTCCAGAATCAATGAATGATTCGTAGTAATAGATGATTTGGTTTCCGAATTCCTTACTCGTGAGAACGAGCCCCTAACTAATTAGATGTCATTCATTGCCTAACAACCACTTTTGTGCACTTATGTATGGTAAACTTGTTGCCCATTGTGTGATCATTATCTTGCATCTCTCATATCCACCCTTTTTTTGTATTTCACACTTAATCACCATTCTCATCCCTTCATATTCTTTTGTTTGTTTTCTATTTACTTTCTTTTCATTTTCCTTCCACACCACACTATGCACACACCTCACACACACCATTCTCACCTATCCACATTCTATTTACATTGCTTACTATAAACACTAGAACTAGATCTGGTTGACAGATAACACCTCCCTGCGGAACGATACCCTCGCTTACCGCTTTACTAGTTTTTTTGCTAGTTTAGAGCACATTGCGTATGAACTATTAGTATAGGTATCTTTTGATACTCGCAATTTCGAAACGACATAAAAAAGTGAGTCATCAAAATGGCGTCGCTGCCGGGGAGGTGGCTATGCGTTGATTGTTTCTTGTTTTAGTTTAGGTTCTGTAAATGATAGTTTAAATGCTTTGCGGATATATATATATATACTATATATATGTATGCGGTTAGATTTTTCTTTTCTTATTTTCTTTTTATATATGGCATATGCATTTGATTGTTTTTGAGTTGTGCTTGTGCTAGGAAAGAACAATTTCAGGTCGGATGGATCTCACAGCTCATGAGAATGGTAAGAGTGCGCTTATCGCACCGCAACAATTCCACCAAGTGAAACGGAAGCCCCACAAAGTACACGTGGTTCCGGCCACAAGAGGTATCCTCTAGATTTTGAGCTTAATTTGAGTGCTTGTGAAGTAGTTGTCAACTTGGGCGGAAACCGCCCATGTGCTTAATGATAGGAATGCTATGTTTGTTATGTTTGTGACTTTTATTTTTGTTTAGATCTAAGAGTGGATTTGTATTGTGCTTAGATCTTAGGATTTGCTATGTTTTTAATTTTTTAGTCTTTGTGATGTTGAGTTCTTATCTTCGAATCTTGCGAAGCATTGTCCATATTTTATGAGTTGAGCAACATTGAGGACAATGTTGAGTTTAGGTTTGGGGTGTGGACACTCTCGTTGTTTATATGTGTTTTGTTACGTTTATAAAATTTTCAAATCTCTGCAAACCGGTCATTTTTGAAATTTTTTGTAATAGTTCCGGTTTTGTTGAGTTGTTTTTCTTCGTATGCCGGTAGAGACATATCATGTATGCTTATCGCTTCGTGCATCACTTTAAATATGCTTGTACAGTACCAATCTTTTGATGTTGAGGTGGATTAGACCTCTATTCTTGTTTAGCTTAGGAAAATAATGGAGACTACCCTTGAGTTACACTAAGCCTAAATTGCATAAATCTGTGGGTTTTGTTTCTACTCTTATAAACTCTTCGATTTTATACTTAATTTTTAGTGATCTCATTGCACATCAAATTTCTTTCATTGATTGCTATAGAACATCATGTGGACTGCTTGTATGAGATTTGTATTCCCTTGCTAGATGGACTTTTAGAAATGATTTTGGGCTTGAGTATGTGAGTAACTACTAAATAGCCTAAACACTTGTCCCTTGATATGTGCTTTCATTGGAAAAATTTGAGGGCAAACACTGAACTTCCACCAAATACATAACCCAAACACTTCACATACACTAGCTATTGATCATGTTAAGGTGTATAGTTTAGGAGATCTATGTGTAGCTCTAAAATGTGTAAAGCGTGTACTCATACAAATGTATGTAAATTGTGCAAAGGCAAAGGCTTTAAAAAAAAGAAATAGTATGAAATATAAACACTTAAGCCTTCGATTCTTCAAATGTAAAGTTACTTAAAAATATGGGTACAAATGTAGCATAATGGTGCAATGTAAAGTTTATAGCCTAGACGCTTGTAATTTAAGGTGTAAAAGAGCTCAAATTAATGTAAATGGAATGTGTAAACACCTTGACATGATTTGTAGCTTTGTCCTTCCCACTCATACCATATCCTTCATACTTCACCACAAATTACCCTTGGCCACAAATACAAGTGAGGGAAAGCCTATTTGATCTCTTAGAAAGTCTATTTTGGGAATGTGAGTCAAAGCATGCTCTTTCCACGTTCATAGCATTTCCATTCTTTCATGAGATTGATTTTCAGAAAATGTGTTTTATTGAAAAATACTCATATGCGATTATATTTGATTTCCGTACATAAACTCATTCGCATATGTTTGCTAGAGAGTGATCGCCTAGGTTCTGAGTGAAAATACATGACTGAAATCTTGTGAGGATTAGAGTTAGTTGTTTTGTAAACCGAAAACATCCTAAGTATTGGCATACTTGCATTATGTGATACATGTTTATTGATTGGTATATTTGAGATTCTAGCATGCACGTGTTGTCTTTGCTTGATATGTTTGGATTGCAACTTAACCGGTTTTTTACAGAGTATACGTTTGTGGGTGTCGTAGCTGTAAACCCTCAGAAGACAAAACTTCTCTATCTAGGGATCGCCTAGTAGTTGAAAGGCATGTGGCACGTGCTAAGTGCCATCGTGTTTCCTACGAAAGTGGACTAGCCTAGTATATATATTTTTATGTTTTTATGTGTTTTATTGTTGTTTGTTTGTTGTTTGATTTTCGTTTTTAGTTTTGCTCGAGAACGAGCAAAAGATAGGTTTGGGGGTATTTGATCGGACTATTTTATACCTATTTTAGGTCCCCATTTTCCTATATTTTGTTCTCGTTTTCGAGCGTATTTTATATATAATGTATTTGTTGAGCCTTGTGTAGGTACATATTCCCTATTTCAAGGTTTTGAGCTTAAAGTTTAGATTGGGAGGCAAAATGAGCAAAAAAGAGAATATATTGGAAGTCTTCAGAGTTGCCACGGCCTCACCGTCAACCCAAACCGCGACGTGATTCGTGGTCAACCATGGCAAGTTCTGTGGTGGATCCATCGCCGAACCATAATGTGACATAGAGACCGCAGTACAGGTCAACTCTGTTTTCCAAAGGTTAGTGGGCATAAATTGTAAAGTGCCCATGTAGAACACCTGAATTTCAGGGTCCATAACTCCCTCCTCAGATTGAATTGGGTTTTGTACCACCTATTTTTAGAAATCCCCAGAAGTATAATTTCTAGTGGTTTTTACAGATCGCAATTCCGGGATTTTCTAGAGGGGGTTATAATCGTTTCCGTAACAGTGTGCGAGACTGGAAACCAGACAGCGGCAGAGAGCTTCGTGCAGAACACTAAACATTCGTAGGGTGTATCTCCCTCATCAGATATAACCACGATTATTTCTTTACATGTAGAAAGCCTCAGAAGTCTAGTTTTCATCGGTTTTTACGGATCGCAATTCCGAGTTTTCTAGAGAGAGATATGCGCGTTTTCGTAACGGTGCGTAGTGGCTGGAGACCAATTCGGCAGCCAACATTCGGCGGCTCACAGCAGCCGATTTCAGCCGCCAATTTCAACCAGAAAACACATAAATTTCGACGACCAAATTTCTGCGGCTCCCAACAGCCGATTTTAGCTGCCGATTTACACCAAATTATCCGATTTTGACGAATTTCAGAGGGGTAAACTCGTCATTTCACCCCAATTCATCCCCAAACCTTCTAATCACTATAAAAACACCACTTTCTCCTCATTCTAAATGGATCCTTCTATTCCCCATTTCTCTCCCATTTCATCTTCTTCATCAACCAAGAGAGAGAGAGAGAGCTTCAAAGAGCTTCCATGGAGGTTTTCCTCTATGGAAAGCTTTCCCACACCATTTCTACCCATCCTTCCCCACATTTGAGAGTTGATTGCAAAGATTAGGAGTGGGTCTTGGGACCAATTTCGAGCTAAGCATGGATCAAAGGAGATGGCACATTTTTGAGGGATTCTCCATTTGGGTTTTGTTTCGTTTATCTCAATCTTTGTATTTCATGTTTTCTTTTATGTGTAATCCCCACTTAGGAAATATTGTAAACTTATATTTGTGCTCAATATATGTGTTGTGTTATATTCATTTGGGTTTTGATTTATTCTTGATATTATTGAGTAATCTCTTGTCTTGAAATGCATGTGTGTGGAGATTGGAAATTGATATGTGCTTATGGATAGGATTAGGAGTAGTTTAACTCAATTGTAGGATTAGTGTAATTAAACATCCCATTTGTGTGTGTATGTCTTTGGAATGTCAAAATGCATTGTATGGATGGATTTGAGTGTTTGTGGGTTTCGGTTGTACCTCGAAGGATGACCAATCCGGGTATGACCGGAATCACTTAGCTCTGAAGAATAGATGAAACTTGTTTTATGCATGACCGTGCTAGAATAGGTTTTGGCTTTATGTTCATGTCCATAATGGTAGGGATTAGAGGCATTGTTGCTTTAGCCATGACCTTTGGGGAGTGAGAAGTGTTTCTGAATCCCTTAGATGAGACAAGAGGCGCAATTGCTCTTACCATGACCTTTGGGGAGTGATTTGTGTCTCGAATCTCCCAATTGAGAGAACAAGCCCTTAACTTGACTTAGAAGTGCTTAATGCTTAGGTTGGCTCTATGTTCTGGTGCTTAATGTGTCTTTGATCTTAAGACACCATTGCTCTATCCATGACCTTTGGGGAGTGATGATTTGATTTCGGTATTCCAGAATCAACGAATGATTCATAGTAATAGATGATTTCGATTTCAGAATTCCTTAATCGTGAGAATGAGCCACTAACTAATTAGATGTCATTCATTGCCCAACAACCACTTTTGTGCACTTATGTATGGTGAACTTGGTGCCCATTGTGTGATCCTTATCTTGCATCTCTCCTATCCACCATTTTTGTAGTTCACATTTAATCACTGTTCTCATCCCTTCATATTCTTTTGTTTGTTTTCTATTTACTTTCTTTTCATTTTCCTTCCACACCGCACTATGTACACACCTCACACACCATTCTTACATATTCACATTCTATTTACATTGCTTACTATAAACACTAGAACTAGATCCGGTTGACAGATAATACCTTCCTGCGGAACGATATCCTCGCTTACTGCTTTACTAGTTTTTTTTGCTAGTTTAGAGCACATTGCATATCAACTATTAGTATAGATATCTTTTGATACTCACAATTTGGAAACGACACAAAAAAAGAGCCATCAGTAACCCTGATTTGATCTCCATGACTCGTACTTGCCACCACAAGCCAAAATTCTCTTCCATCTCTATTATTCCTCCATCAAACCCTTTCGAGTTCGAAACCGCTTTCAAGATGTATCTCCTTTGCTAAACCCATACTAGGCAACCTTCATCATCATCCCAATACCATCAAGTCCTCTATACAATCTTCCGTAAAGAATTGACACCACCATCGCCAACCGTGTGGCTTCGATACCAGTTGTTGGGAATTTGAACCGATGAACGCGGAAACGACATGCCTAATATTCACCCATAACTCATAACAATTAACATCTATTACAGAAAAATAAGATGAGAGAAAATAAACAATCACACAAAATAAAATATATATGGAAAACCCTAAATCAGGTAAAAACCACGGGCTAAATCAGGTCGTTAGAGAAAGTGCAACTATATGATAAATTGTTACAACCATATACTACAGGATTCTCTCCCACACATCAACCCCAAACCACATAGCCTTTCCAAGTCCCCAGGCTCACACATGAGCTTTACATCATGACACTCAGCTCACAATGCTCACAAGATCCTCACCAAGAACACCCCCCCCCCCCCCCAAATATCCTCTAGGTCTCCCTTGAATATCACCCATGAATCTTTAACTTGATCCACTGATATTCTCTGGGTCTCCCCCGGATCTCTCCCGGATCTAACCTCTCTCTGATGTTACATGTGTTCTTTTGACTCCACATAAATAACATGCTTACAAGGTTCTATTTATACTAGTTACAGGGAGCTTAGACCAACAAGGAAATCCATCTTCTACATGTACAAGACTTTCGTGTTTCACATAAATAATATTTTCTTTTATGCACAAGTCTTCTTGTAAAGAGAAATCCCTTTCCTTCAAGGACAAGAACTTCCAAAAGATTACTTTCATTTTCCATTGAAGATTTCCCCTTCACGCATTCTTATGATTGACTACGATTCTGGTCACGGTTGCGCACCCACTTCCTAAACTGTTACAAGTCATCCTGACATTACATCTTTTAGAAAACTGATCGGTCTATTTCTATACATATTTTAGGTCCCGATTTCCTATTATTTGTGCTTTGTTCTTTGGTGAAATTAGGTATTTTATGTGTTTGTTGAGCATTTATAGGTCACATTCTATGAAAGAGGTGTTAGAAGTTATTTTGAAGAAAATGAGCAAAAAGCTGAATTTTGGCCAGTGCAGATCACCCAGATTGCGGGCCCTATATCTCTCTCCTCGGTTTGAATTGTGTGTCTACCACCTATTGATGGAAAGCCCCAGAAGTCTAGTTTCCGGCGCACTTTTCGGATCGCAATTCCAATATTCCTAGAAGAAGTTATGCCCATTTTAGTATCCGATGGTCAGATCAGTCATAATTCCTTAAATAGTGACGAGATTTATTTTGCAAGTTATCGGAATGGGAAATATTACCTTCTTGGACATGAGTGTGAGTCTTGGAAAGCAAGTTGACACCTAATCTTTATCATCCTTCAATAAGTAATCAATTTGAGTGGATTAGGAAAGAATTAAATCCCAAAAAAGGTAGAGTTCCAAAAGGGAACCAATTTCCTTGTTGTTTAAGGACTTGACTTATCATCTAAAGCCTATTTAAACCCATTTGAAGCCTAATTTCGGGAGAGAAGCCAAGGGAGGTCCCAAGCCACCAAGGGGGCAGTCCCCCATCACTCCACCACCATACATCACCACACACTCATCCATCTTTACACATTGACGATTAGAAGACGAAGGAGAATTCATCATTGGAGATCTTAATGGGTTTTATCTTTTCTTTCTCTTCTCTTTTTATTTTCAACATGTGTAACTAATCCCATAACTAGGGAATCAATGTGAACCTTTTGTGGATGCTCATATATGGATTAATTATTATTTCATCAATTAAAATTCTTGATTTATTCATTGTTATTAATTGCTTGATCCTCATTAGTTTTAATATTTATTCACACCATAGACCAAGGATGAATAACTATTTGGCATGATTTTAGGGTTAAGACTATCTGAGAATTAGGGTTAGAGTATAGACCAAACCTAATCTTGATTAATGCTCTTTTGAATGAATGAATTTTATCTTTAGCATAGGCCAAGCAAAGTATAGAATTTGGTTCTTAATTCTTGCGCTTAAAGGGTTTCCGATCATTGTTCATACCATAGACCAAGGGTGAATAGTGGTTGGGAGCACGTGACTCATCTCATGACCATACGGTAATAGTCACATTAAAGACAAAGAATGAACCCTAGAATTGATTGAATATTGTTTACAAATTAATTCCATATATCGAGTGTTCATAATTAGGGATCATTGATAACCTAGTGCTTTCCTTCTATTGATCACAAATACCATTTTTTTAATTGCTTTCTTAATTTAGTTTAGTTTAATTCAAATCTCAAACAAATCTTTTGATTGCTTTAATTTAACTTTAATTAGAATTAGTTTTAATTAATAAATCTCTTTTTCTCGTGGAAACGAACATTACTTGCCGTTGTGCTTATCTTCACGATTCGTGCACTTGCGAGTGAGTATTCTATAACACGATTTTACACCATCAAAAACAACGATCAATACACTGAAACGAACTACTTCTTCAGTTATTTATGGTCTTCAAACCTCTATCATACACCATCTCCAACTTCCAAACTTATCCCACGTCTCCATGAAGTTTCACATCAGTTGAGTCTCGTTTGGTTCTCATTGGATTCACTTGAGAATAAGAGCTAAAACCTAACACCTCAACGCCTGACCTAAAAGGGGCGGTGGGGATCGAGCTTGTCCTTTCCCGCCTAAAGGGATATCCCTCACCTGTCACCATGAGGTCGCCTTATAAATACCCTAACTCAAGAAGAGTATATGGTAGGCTTTTCTAATAAGAACTTAAGAGAAAATGCCACAACATCCATCTTACTTGGCTGCCACCCCCTACATAAAGCTTCATATCGTTCATCCTACTTGGCTACTACCCCCTACAGAAAGCTCCATATCATCCATCCTACTTTGTTACTACCTTCCTACAGCAAGCTTCGTATCGTCCATCATACTTGGCTACTACCCTCCTATAGCGAACTCCACATTGTCCATCCTACTTGGCTACCACCTTCCTCAATTGCTCTCCACGCAAGCCGTATTTAGAGAGTGTATACGCTTAAAGGCAACGTATAATGTACCTCACTTACATGATTAATAATAATAATAAAAAAAGCATACATGATTGAATCTCCTAAACCCTTACCCTTTAAACCCATTTCACATTACAAGAAAATATACTTTCCATCATAGCTCATTTACCACGGGCTTGTGTTAGAAAACTAACATTTACCACGGGCCTTTAAATGCCCGTGGTAGATAATCGCTTTATTACCACGAGCAAAATTGGGCCCGTGGTAAATAGTCTGATATGATTATATATATATATATAAACTAATTCCACAATCTTCCTCAACGCCAGCATCATCTCTTTTTCTCTTTTTTCTCATCTTCTTCACACTTCAAGATCGTCTTCACTCTTCAAGTTCGTCTTCAAGCTTTGTTTTCGTTTTTGATTTTAAGACTCATCCAAGGCTCGTCTTTGTCTTCGACATCTCTCGCATGTGACTTGACTCCATCTTCGTAAGTTTTTTATTTTATTTTTATTTTCAGTTGTTGTAGAATGTGTTTTTAATTATAGATCTAGTGTTAGAGACATTAGTTCCTTGTTTATTTGTTATTTTTTTATATATAATTTGATGTGTATTATTTTTTTATATTAGTATATCAATTATCTATTTGATTTTCAAAATGATTATTTGATGTCACTATATTGCTATATCTAATTTAGCTCCTATTCGATCTCATTTGTTGATTGCTTGGGTGAAAAAATCTATTAAATGTTAGTGATAAATTGATAGGTTAAGCATATATATTCATATTTTTTGATATTGATATTTTTTATGTGGAGATTTTCAAAATTTTGAGGGATTTTTATTTATTTTATGGGAGGTGAGAGTGGTGGTGGATTATGAGGAAAAATTAAATTACGATTTTCAGTTTTGTTTTTGTTTTTGTTTATTTGTTGGTTGCTTGCCGTTCTCCTGTCATCAAATTTCTATTGGAAACAAAATTGGTGCTACCCGAACTTGCATTCAAAACTTGCGGAGATTGAAGATTGAAGGAATTAGATTTTTTTGGAGATAATTGTATGAAAAAATATACAAATCAGATTTTTTTTTAAATAAAATCGGAGAATCGACCACGGGCAATGCCTGTTGTCGAAAAGTGCGCTTTTCAGCCACCGTCTCAGCTAAAATAGGCATGGTGCCCATGGTAGATACACATTTACCATGACCATCGCATGTTGTCGTTAAGAGTTTTTCTTGTAGTGTCACGACCAGTCCTAGATCCCAGCATCAGTCCATGGTAACCGAACCTAAGGTGCGAGTTTTCTTGTAGTGTCAGGACCAGTCCTGGATCCCAACGTCGGTCCTTGATAATCGGACCTAGGGTTCCCTGATACTAACCCTAGCTGTATCAGGCAGACACCCTACCCAATCCGGACCAACCGTGGTGCACCTGTACGCCACGGTCAACTGGTGTCTCGAAAGTCCCCGCCGGATTTTTAGGATAACAATGTGTATTATTATATTCAAAGTATGCTTAAAATGTATGTTCATGGGAGAAAAATTGTATACCCATACAACCATACCCTATATTATAACAAATTAATAAAATACTAATCTACCTATAGCTTCATTTTTTTATAATGCATTATTATTTTTAATTTCTTTTTTAAAATATTACAATAATTCGGGATTGAGGGATATGGACAAACGACCGATCTAATTTTTGTTCACCTTTTAAACATCTGATGCCATACGGCAACCAAGCAAATAAATTGTTAGAATTTTTTTATTTTATTTTTTTCTCTCTCCCACCTAACAAACGGTTTCGTTTTAACAACCTGGCAAATCCAAGTTTTGACTATCTCATAAATATATATATATATAGTTTTTTTTTTCTCCTTAGTGCGTACTGATATAAAATACATGGTAATTTTATGAATCTCTAACTGTGCAATATGGAGATTTCGTGAATCTCTAACTACACAACATGGTAATTTTGATTCTAACTGTACAAGTTATGGAAGATGGTAGGTCTAAAACTGTTATAATCTTTTAAAGTATTAAACTATAATTTATAAATTTTTATTGGTCTATTAATTATATATATATATATATATATAATTGTAGGTTACTGAATGATTTTTGAGAGCACAACACCTCCCCTAAACCTTCCGATCTTTGAAGGAATTTCCAATTGACTTATGTATGCTTTTTTTTTTTTCTGTTGTTTCAAACAATATTATAATGGGATTTCATGCCTTTTGTTTTGTGAATTTGATTCGAAAGAGCTAGACATTCTTGTTCAGTTTTTTTAGCTCATTGGTTTTAGATTTGTGTAGTTTTTTTAATTCCCTTGTTTAAAAAAAAAAACAAGTTGAGAAGTTGAAGAATACGAAGAAAATAAAAATGATATCACTGGAGACGAAGGATTCGCATATCAGTTGGTCACAGTAGTCCTTTATTCCCTAGTCTCCCGATGAAGATGTCAATTTGATATTATCAATATTTTATTTTAATTAAATATTGTTGTCATTTTCAGAAGACAACTTTAGACATAGGGTGCTAAAATATATGGACGAACTTGGAGTTTGAGTAAATGACTCACAAGTCAACGGTTTAAATCCTATTATTGATAAAAAGCTTTAAAAAATATATAGTCTAGACTTTAGATAGATGGATAGATAGATATGGTAAAAAAAAGGTCAGATTTAAGACAAGTTTTTTATTATTATTTTTATTATTATTATTATTATTACTATTATATTATTATTATTTTACTTTTTAAGATTTCAGATTGTTGAAAAACAAACAAAACATCTACATGGAATTATTTAAGACCCATTCTGATTTAAGACAAAAAAACAATCAAGGCCTTAATGTGTGGGAACCTTTAACATTGAATTAAATGATCAAATAAGACTAACCTTTTTCTATATGTACCTAGCCATGGCCATACCCCCCAGTTCCCCACTCTTGTTTTTCTTTTGATTTTGGAATCATATGTTATCTCCATTTCCGAAGACAAATCATATATTATTTTTGGGCTGACACCGTCTACCCATCACATCACACAATATTTTTTTCATCCACGCTGATCATGTGTGCATTCAAATAATACAAATTTCATTACAGTGATTGCCTGGTTGGCACGTTCAGAGTTTTTTTAGGCACGTTGATAATTAATATATGGCCGTGCATGGAATACTATATATACGTTTAAACCTGTAGTTAGTTTTCACAATTGAATTCCATATCCACCACCTCAAAAACCCATTCATATTTCCCATCCAAACCACTTCATTATCTTCTCATTTCTATCCCAATGGGTAGCTTCGAATTCCATCATGAAGCCCAAAATAACTCAATCGCAGTCATTAACCAGCCTTTAGACGCAGAGGAATTCAGGAGGCAAGGCCACTTGATTATTGACTTCATTGCTGATTATTACAAATATGTTGAGAAGTACCCGGTTCGAAGCCAAGTTGAACCTGGTTATCTCCGAAAATTCTTGCCCGAATCCGCTCCATATAATCCTGAACCCATTGAGACTATTCTCCGGTATAACACATTGGCAGAGTCCTAATTACTTCGCATACTACCCCAACAGTGGAAGCACTGCATCGTTTCTTGGCGAAATGCTTTGCTCTGGCTTTAATGTTGTGGGGTTCAACTTTCACAAGTCTTGCTTGGTAAGAGTGGGGAAAGATAGCTCTACGGATCCTTTCCCCTGGGCGTCGATTTTCAGGTGCAATAAGGAAAATTTTCCTATCACTTACTTAGGTCTTCCTTTGGGGGCTAGACCGTGGATGAAATCTTTTTGGAGTCCCGTAATTCGAAAAATAGAAAAGCGGCTTTCTCCTTGGAAAACAAAATTCTTGTCCAAAAGTGGGAGGGTGGTTTTGATTAAGTCGGTTATAGCCTAGTGTTCCGATTTATTTTCTTTCTATCTTTAAAATGCCGGTAGGGGTGGCCCTTGGTATTGAAAAGCTTCAAAGGAATTTCCTATGGGGTGATGGTGGTGGCAAGAGGAAGATTCACGCTGTCAAGTGGGAGGAGGTGTGTAAGAGTAAGCATTTATGTGGCCTTGGCATTGGGAGGATTCCTATTAAAAATTTTGGAATGCTTGCCAAGTGGATTTGGAGATTCGGAAAGGAAAGGGAAGCGTTATGGCGTCGGGTTATTGTGGCAAAATATGGAATCCAGGAAAACCGTCTTATGTGGGATTGGACTAAATCGCCAAATGACTCCTTCTTTGTGAAGGCTGTCAGAAACCTTTTCACCCCAGGTTCTCAAGTAGCTAAGTTGGTGGATGAAGGTTTTTCTGTGGTGGTAGGAAAAGGTGACATAATCGATTTCTGGACGGAGTTAAAGTGGGGCTCTAGATCGTTAAGAGATGCTTTCCCTAGAATCTTTGCCTTGGCATCCAAGAAAAGTGGTCCAATTAGGGAGTTTGGTGGGTGGTCGGACTCAGGTTGGGTTTGGGAGGTTCAGACCAGAAAAAAGCTGTTTGATTGGGAACAAAACCTATGGAATTGTTTTCAATCTGTCTTGAGTGGCTTCTCGTTGCATATTTTGTACTCTGATGCTCTAGCTTGGAAACTCAATCGGAACGGCCAGTTTACAGTGAGCTTCTTTAGTCGAGGTGTTGAAGGTTCTGCAAAGGTTTCTTCTCATATTCAGAAAGTTATCTGGAATGGTTTTTTCCCTCCAAGATTGAAGTGTTCATGTGGCAACTTTATAAAGGAAAGGTCTTGGTTAGGGAGGTGCTTCAACGTATAGGGATGAGCCTTATGACGAGTCCAGTTTGTCCGCTGTGCTTGGACAAGGTTGAAACCATTGATCATGTCTTCCTTCTCTGCTCGTGGACCATGAGGCTGTGGGAGGTTTGCATGAATTGGTGGGGAGTGAGTTGGTGCAGCACTAAAACTGTTCGGGGTTGGTTTGATGGCTGGATGGGTCTATGTCCAGAGTCGAAATGTGAAAGGGCTTGGTTATCCCTGCTTAGTGCGGTTGTGTGGATGGTGTGGGAGTTTTGAAACAGCAAGGTTTTTTATGACAAAATCCCGAGCCTTTTTCGAGCAGCTGAGTCCGTAAGATTTCGGATTGCTTGTTGGTTCAAATACTTTGGGAAAAACGTTTCAGACTCCGTCTCTTGCTTGATGCTCAATCCGAAGGATTATTGTGTGGAGTCTAGAAGAGTGAAAAATTCTGAGCTTAAAGATTGGGTCCCTCCGTCTTTGAATGCCTTCAAGTTCAACGTGGACGGGTCAGCGTTCGGGTGTCCAGGGCAGGCCGGCATAGGTGGTGTCTTGAGGGACTGGTATGGGCAGGTTATTTGCCTTTTTTCTTATGCTGTGGGAATTATGAATTCAAACGCTGCTGAGATTCTTGCTATTCATAAGGCAGTGGAGATTTGCTGCTTGGAGCCTTCTTTGCATGATCAAGAGGTTTCAATTGTTAGTGATTCCAAGGTCGCGGTGTGTTGGGTTAATGGTGAGGAGTTTGGTTGTATAGATCATGTGAATACGATTTTCTCCATTCGTTCGAAGCTGATTCAGCGAGATGGGTTGAAGGTTGTGCATGACTCTCGAAGATTCAATTCTGTTGCAGATAATTTGGCGAAAATGGGGTCGGGTCAGAAAGGAGATTTTCTTCATTGGATGTGAGGTCCTTGGTTTGGCGGTTTGGCTGTCGTGCAACTCTGTCTTTGTGCTTGGTCTAGCTGCGGATGATGCCCCTTCTGCTTGTTTTTTCTTTCTTTTTTTGGTGCTTTTTCTTTTGCTTGGATCCTTTGCTTTTCTGTTTGGGTCTCCTGTTGTTTCTTTTTCTGTAGTTTTGTTGTGCTCGTTCTGGTACTTCTTTTCCGGCGTTATTCCCCGATGAATAAAACCTTGCAGTTTCAAAAAAAATATATTGGATCTCATCACCGGCTGCAACCGAGCTTGAGAATTTAGTTATGGATTGGCTTGGGGAAATGCTAGAACTTCCCAAGTCTTTCTGATGTAGCGGGAATTCAACGCAAACAACAATCGATGAAAGAAAGGATAAATGAATCGGATCCGTTGATTCGCGCACGAATACCGAAAACTAAACCTACTATTATGCTGTTGAACCGCTCACGGATACCAGGATAACAGGCTTCAAATACGTTGATCTTCACAAGATACCGTAAATGGAAGATAAAGAGAACACATTCTCTAATTTTTTTTATTCATTCAACAATTTCTCCTCTTTCAAACCTAATACAAGCTATTAAATAAGGAAAAAACAACCTACAAATATTAGGATTCAATATCCCGAAAAATCCTAAACAAAATAAAACAACTGAATCACTAGGATTCAATATATTCTAAAACTCCTAAATAAGAGGTCTAAAACAACTAAACTAAATCGGAAAAAGAATCCCAAAATAAAGGAACAAAAAAGAATTGTAAATAAAATAGGAAACAGCTGGCTTGTTGCACACAAAACTAAATTGCCAAATTTAGATCTACTGCAGCCCGTTACAGAAGACGAAGTCTTCATAATAAATGTTGGGCTTGTCTTGGGCTTTCTAAAAACATATTATAATAGAAAATCCGACCCCGTTTGCTCTCTGTAGAGGCCCACGAAGTTCAGCCCGGATTTGGTTGTCCCACGAGACCCAAATACGAATTCGCCACCCATACGAACTCGCCATCCGCTCCGCATCATCCTCCCCAGATTGGACAGAATTCGGCCTCGAATTTAGCACCTCTTCTTCCTCCAAAGCTGGATCACCGTTGTAAGGGACGAGATGCTTCACATTTAAAATATCAGCCGTACGAATATTGCCGAGTAGCCTAAGACGGTAGGGTTTGGAGTTGACATTCTCACCAATTTTATTACCCTTTTGCCTTAAGCTAATCTGTGTCATCCTCTCCAGGCTAGACGGAATTCATCCTCGAATTCGATGGTTCATCATTCCTAGACGATGATAAAACAATGCCCATCCCTGGGAGTTGAACCCACCAGACACCATATTCTCGCAGCTACTCGACTCATCATCGAATTCATCTTCATCGAAAACTGGTGGCAGATCCAAATCGAAAAAAACCTCCACTGATACATATGTATCTTCGAAAAACACCGCAGGATAAGAGACTAATTGTGTTTGGGGTTTCATGGTTTTTTTTTTGTATGAGGAAATATGGAAGGTGAAGAGATATTAGTCAGGAAAGTGATTGGTTATAATATGTCGATCGATGAGCCTAGCACAACGGTAGACTCACAGGCTCTGACACCAACTGATGTAGCGGGAATTCAACGCAAACAACAATCGATGAAAGAAAAGATAAATGAATCGGATCCGTTGATTCGCGCACGAATACCGGAAACTGAAACCTACTATTATGCTGTTGATCCGCTCACGGATACCAGGATAACAGGCTTCAAATACGTTGATCTTCACAAGATACCGTAAATGGAAGATAAAGAGAACACATTCTCTAATTTTTTTTATTCATTCAACAACTTCTCCTCTTTCAAACCTAATACAAGCTATTAAATAAGGAAAAACAACCTACAAATATTAGGATTCAATATCCCGTAAAATCCTAAACAAAATAAAACAACTGAATCACTAGGATTCAATATCTTCTAAAACTCCTAAATAAGAGGTCTAAAACAACTAAACTAAATTGGAAAAAGAATCCCAAAATATAAAGGAACAAAAACGAATTGTAAATAAAATAGGAAACAGCCTGGCTTGTTGCACACGAAACTAAATTGCCAAATTTAGATCTACTGCAGCCCGTTACAGAAGACGAAGTCTTCATAATAAATGTTGGGCTTGTCTTGGGCTATTCCGAAAACATATTATAATAGAAAATCCGACCCCGTTTGCTCTCTATAGAGGCCCACGAAGTTCAGCCCGGATTTTGTTGTCCCACGCGACCCAAATACGAATTCGCCACCCATACGAACTCACCATCCGCTCCACATCATCCTCCCCAGGTTGGACAGAATTCGGCCTTGAATTCAGCACCTCTTCGTCCTCCAAAGCTGGATCGCCGTTGTAAGGGACGAGATGCTTCACATTTAAAATATCAGTCATACGAATATTGCCGAGTAGCCTAAGACGGTAGGGTTTGGAGTTGACATTCTCACCAATTTTATTACCTTTTTGCCTTAAGCTAATCTGTGTCATCCTCTCCAGGCTAGATGGAATTCGTCCTCAAATTCGATGGTTCATCATTCCTAGACGATGATGAAACAATGACCATCCCTGGGAGTTGAACCCACCAGACACCATATTCTCGCAGCTACTCGACTCATCATCGGATTCATCTTCATCAAAAACTGGTGGCAGATCCAAATCGAAAAAAACCTCCACTGATACATATGTATCATCGAAAAACACCGCAGGATAAGAGACTAATTGTGTTTGGGGTTTCATGGTTTTTTTTTTGTATGGAGAAATATGGAAGGTGAAGAGATAGTAGTCAGGAAAGTGATTGGTTATAATATGTGGATCGATGAGCCTAGCACAACGGTAGACTCACAGGCTCTGATACCAACTGATGTAGCAGGATTTCAATGCAAACAACAATCGATGAAAGAAAGGATATATGAATCGGATCCGTTGATTCACGCATGAATACTGGAAACGGAACCTACTATTATGTTGTTGATCCGCTCACGGATACCAGGATAACATGCTTCAAATACGTTGATCTTCATAAGATACCGTAAATGGAAGATAAAGAGAACACATTCTCTAATTTTTTTTATTCATTCAACAACTTCTCCTCTTTCAAACCTAATACAAGCTATTAAATAAGGAAAAACAACCTACAAATATTAGGATTCAATATCCCGTAAAATCCTAAACAAAATAAAACAACTGAATCACTAGGATTCAATATCTTCTAAAACTCCTAAATAAGAGGTCTAAAACAACTAAACTAAATCGGAAAAAGAATCCCAAAATAAAGGAACAAAAAAGAATTGTAAATAAAATAGGAAACAGCCGGCTTGTGCTCACTAAACTAAATTTCCAAATTTAGATCTACTGCAGCCCGTTACAGAAGACGAAGTCTTCATAATAAATGTTGGGCTTGTCTTGGGCTTTCCGAAAAAGTATTATAATAGAAAATCCGACCCCGTTTGCTCTCTGTAGAGGCCCACGAAGTTCAGCCCGATTTGGTTGTCCCACGTGACCCAAATACGAATTCGCCACCCATACGAACTCGCCATCCGCTCCGCATCATCATTGATGCAGCGGAAAATTCAACGCAAACAACAATCGATAGATAGAACGGATAACCGATTCAGATCCGTTGATTCGCGCACGAATACCGGAAACAAACCCTACTATTAATCTGTTGATCCGCGCACAGATACCAGAATAATAGGCTTCAAATTCGTTGACATTATCAAAGGTACCGAAAATGGATAAAAAAGAGATGCTCTCTCTCAAATTTTTATTAATCATCAAAAACTGAAATCCCTAGTTAGGGTACATCGTCTTTAAATAGGAAAATAAAATCTTAAAAGAAACCTAAAATAACTAGTAAAGCAATTAAATTATCAATTTCCCTATAAAATGGATAATTGAAATAACAATGGAAATTAAAAATACTAGAATCGTAAAACATTAAAAACCTATCTAATAAGGAAATAAGATTTGATTTAATAAAATCAAATCAAAAAAATAAGTAACTACCTAATTAGATACATAATAAATGGAAATAAAATAATATCTATTAACTATAGAAATATTTTTCAAATTTAAAATCTTCAAGAATATCTTCAATAATATCTCCTGCATCATTCTCTTCATGTTGGGGAAAATTCGGCCTCGAATTTTGATTGCCTTAATCCCACAAGCATGCACAAGATTTTTGAGTGATAATAGTCGAGATCGCATACGATGAACTTTAAATCTATCGATTCCTGTCAAGATCTCCATCCAACCACTCCAATAGATGGAAGCAAATTCATGAATCATCAAATCCTGCAACAAAAGATAAACTGAAGTATATTTATGGTGAAGAATGTGTGACTCGTAAAAACAATCCACAAAATATGAATTGTTCTCATATGGTACTTTCTCAAACACATCTTCATCATATATCGATGGTTTATCAAAATCGACAAAAACCTCCTTCGATACATATGTATCATTGAAAAACACCGCAACATAAGAGGCTAATTGTGTTTGAGGGTTCATCTATTTTTTTTTTGTATGGGGAAATATGGAAGGTGAAGAGATAGTAGTCAGGAAAGTAATTGGTTATGATATGTGGATCGATGAGCCTAGCACAATGGTAGACTCGAAGGTTCTGATGCCAATTGATGCAGCGGAAAATTCAACGCAAACAACAATCGATAGATAGAACGGATAACCGATTCAGATCCGTTGATTCGCGCACGAATATCGGAAACAAACCCTACTATTAATCTGTTGATCAGAATAATAGACTTCAAATTCGTTGACCTTATCAAAGGTACCGAAAATGGATAAAAAAGAGATTTTAAAATGGAAATGCATAATTAAAGTTTTAAATTAGTTATGAATCTTAAAACAATGAAATCGTAAAAATCATTTAATATCCACTTCCCAAAAATCTAAATGAAAGACAAAATATATCCAACATAGATTTTTCAATTACGACAAAAAGATCAAGTCATTGACATAAGCCAACAATGACCGATAAAAAAATAACATCCTAAAATGATAACATGAGACTATTAAATATTTATAAAGTACTTTTACTCCAACTATGATCGAAAGATGCATGCCCTGAACAGAAACCGATATTCATCTACCTGCAAAATAATTAAATAAATAAATAAAAAGTAACAAAACAAAACAAATATTATTTTTGTTATACAGAAATATGTCTGCAGCAATTATTTAAAGTAAAAATTTTAAGAAAGTTATGTAATCAATATTCTAATTATTATAATTAGATTAAGAAAAAAAAATCAAAGCATAAAATTAAAAGGAATTGAAAAGTAAGAAAACAAAATCAATTAATCATATATTGCCCGTTTATAGAAAATAAAAAATATCATTTCACCAACTTTTTACTTGAGCATTAGGAAATGGAACAAAAATAGAAAATAAAAAAATATATTATACAAAAAAAAACATTATTACAACAAAGATCGAAAATATACAAAAATGAAGCACCAAAAGACCAAAAAAATATCATGCACGTATTATTTCATTTCAACAACAAATAATACCTCTAATTATATAATTTCGAGTCATAACAATCGTAAAGCCTACAATAATAACGTATTTACAAATTATATTCAGATTATACAACTTATTATTCAAGTTCAATACATGTCATTAACCACGATCCGTAATAAAACCAAAATGTCTTAAAGAAATTATTCTTGTTGATAATAGTAGAAAAAAATATAAACTTAATTACAAGCTTAAAAACAAACCTTCTCATTTTGAATAGAGAGTTGAAACTATATAATTAAGGGCCATAATAACAAAAGTAAAATAACTATCCATTGAGCAATCAAAACAATATACAGATAGAATTGTTTTTCTATTAAGTAAATACAATTGTAATTTCTATATAGATTTATTGTCACATGAAAAATAATTAATAGAACAAAAAGAAAAAGATTTTGAGATTATCTCTAAGCTGAGCTTGAATGTCAAGCAATTGTTGATTAAAATTTGAACGCATCTCAGCTAATTCATTCTTTACAGTTGTTAACTCCTCAGCTAGTTTTGCAGATTGAGCCTCAGCTTCCTCGGCTCTTCTTGTAGATGCTTCAACTTGTGCACATCTACGTGTAACCACTCCAGAAGAGGGTTTGGGTTTGGGGCCAGCTCCTAATCCTCGTATATAGCCTGAAGGAGCCTCTCCAAGCACGTGATCATATATTTCATCTTCTGACATATGCTGTAATTCCTTTGGAGGATTTGTACGAAGCCTATCCATTTCATCCTTCACATAATAATTATAAGAACAAATAAGTCAATTAAACCATCAAATAAATAACAAATCTTATTATGTATAAATGAACACTTACGTAAGCCTTTTTTGCATCATCATCAAGCAATTTCTTATTTTCTTCATCATATCGAGTGAGCTTCAGCGTGTCAATACGACTAGGCAAGACTCCAGTCTCAGGATTTCGCTATCATATGAACAATATCATTAATCATTTGGGAATAAATTTCTTATATTAATATTAACGAATAAAAATAAAATAATTAAAAACACTTACATTTTCCCATCTAACACGACTGAATGCTTTTGTCCCAGAAGAATGGGTAAATTGTATTTGGCTATTGTTGTCCTTGTTCCTTTGACTTTTATTCTGAAATTACAACTTTACTGGTTACAACAAAGAAAAATAATAATTGAAAAAATATATATATTAAATTTAGAAATAAACCTTCCAGCTTTCATCTTACCATAACTCAACAAGATATTTCCAATCATCGACATCCACTTCCACAGGAGGATTTGCAAGTGCTTGTTCCATAGTTTGACATTCAATAAACATTTGGTGTAATGTGTAACGCCATCTAGTATACCTTCGCTTCATATCCTCCTCAATTGCCACATCCACATGAGGTTCAGTGCTTAATTTGAATTTTTCCTAAAAACTCAAATATAAAGTATACAATAATCAAGTCATAATAAACATAATAAAAAATATATATTAAAGTTGTAAATGCATTGCACTTACACGAACACGAAGAATTAGGGTTTCAACTTCGTTCCTTGGAATTTTTGACCAGCCCTTCACTTGCAAAGGAGCAAATCTCCTAACAATGCATCCTACATCAGTGATGTAAAGCTGATAGTTTTTTCCAATTGCACACATTACATCTGCAGAGATATCTATCTCAATCCTTTCACCTAAACGTCTTCTTTTATGTAAATCCAGACCTCGTGTAACACCGCGTTTGTTTTTAGTTGCAGACTCTATATCAAAATTATTAACACACAAGATTTTAGTAATGTGTTATTGTTGAAATTGAAAAAGGATAAAATAACAACAAAAATTAGATATTTACTACTAGCATGGTCTTTTTCAGTTAGAGGAGAACCTCTTATTTCTGAAGATTCTATTTCTTCTGTATTTGGATCAGCCGAATGACTAGACGATGGTTGTAATGTATAAGCCAGTGCAACTACAAGGTGTAGGAGCACGTGCACATGTCCTTGCTGATGTGACTTCATTTTCATTTGTGGTTGTTGGGGCACGTAAATTTGGTGGTGCAGTTGGGGGGGCATGTGAATTTGGTGGTGCAGTTGGGCGGGTGGCTGGAATAGTTGGTGATTCTTGGCTGGTGGTTGGAATTTCTTGTGGTGGCAGGCGTCTAGTAGCAGGTGCACGTTCAATTGATGGACCAGTTGGGGTTATAGCTGTATTTTTTTGTGAGATTGGAGGTGCTGATGTTGTTATTGGTAATTTGACATGTGTTGATGTTGCCTTGGGTGCAAGTGACTTATACGATAGTTCTTTAACATGAGCCAACGTATTCTTGCTATATATGCTCGAAATACTTTGAGTTTTCGCCCATCCACCTCGACCCTTCCCTTTTTTAGTAGCCATAGATGAAAATACCTATCATGTGCATTAATGATTAGCATTCTAATATAGTCTTAAAAAATAATATATTCAGTTAAAATAAATTCTCAAGATAAACTATTGGGTAAGAGTTTTTTTGGTTTATATCAAATATTTTTAGGAAGATATCACAAACCCGTAAGTTTGATTCTTTTATGAAGCATTAAAAAAGAAAAATAGTATTAATTTATTACCAGAAGCGTTTTTGAAATCTAAAAGTATGGAAATTAAATTTTTGTTTTCGAATTAAAAATGGATAAAACAATGGAAAAAAAAATTCCCAAACTAGCGCCCTAAGTAACTTTGAAATTCAAATCCTTTCTCCAGCATCAACCACTTCATACCCATAGTAACACAACCTGACTATTGTCTAGTATTTCGGTAATTTTTGGAGTCACCTTATAAAACACCCTATGTCGGTGACTGCATAGTCCTATATCTTATGGTAAAAAATAATGAGCATCAGGAATACCTTTGTTACTCGAAGTAGGGTAGCTGCATGTGAAAGTGCAACATCCGTCAGAGAAGTAGGTAACGGGATAGAAGCTACATCAGCTGGAAATGTACCTCTATGAACCACACGTAAAGCATGCAAAGAAAGTTGCCACAGAAGTTCAACAAATCTGCAGTCATCATGTGGAAACTTGTTTCAATAACCAAAAGAAAAATACTATTAATGCTTCGTTCCATGATATTAGTGACCTTCAAAACGTGAACTTATTAATTTCACTATTAATTGTGACATTCTTTCTACTAAAGTTTAATTCCTTCTCTCTTAGAATTATTGTGGCTGGGTGCAAAAAGGACCGTACCAGCGCCGATTAATTTAAAAGTGTGCATGAAACATATATAGGCATGCAATTAGCTACTTCTGATTCTGATTAAGATCATCAATTATATTTAGGTTGCATATAGATTGATTGATTGAATATTAATAATTAATGTAATCTTTTGATCCCAAAAATTTAGGCTTATGAGATCGATAAAGATACTGTATATTTCACTTAAGCTTGACTAGGGTTTATTATATCTCCTTTGTTACAAGATATTAAATGTACATACATTACAACATTTCATGAAATGGCAACCGCTGTGAATCAAACCCAGTAGAGCAAGAACTCAGAAGGATAGAATTTCGTGAAACCTTAAAGGTTCCATCACAAGAAGTTTACGAGGACTCCTATCAAAATCAAAAAGACTCTTACAATTTTCTCCTATCATTCCAATTTTATCAGATATCTCATGAGAACCTAACTAAAAACAGATGACCCTTTTAACGATGTTTTATGTAATTTGTTTTTATTGAATTGTTGCTTTTTGTTTTGTTAATGTAACAAATAAAAACCATGAAAAACAAGAAGAAATAATAAATTAAAACAAAATCAAACAACACTTTTTCATAATAATGAACATCAATTTAACAAAAAAAAATACCTTTACTGTCAGTCCACCAGAAAGTGTAACCAGACCAATAAATATTTGAATTTTTTCTCATTCAACTTCTGCATCAAGGGATGAAATAACTTAAAAATTGAAAGATGAATAACAACAAAACACACAGCAAACAACAATTTTTTGAACGGCATGTTTATTGCGAAAGGGCAGAAAACTGCCTGAGGAATAACAATAAAACACACAACAAACAACCAAGCAGACCAGCCAACCAAAATACAAGAGCACAACGTTGTGCAAGCAGTTGGTGGTGGCACACAAAGCCGAACCAAACCATAACAGAAAGAAAGAACAGAAACACACCCACAAAACCTCACTATAACCCATAACAGAAAAAGACAACCAAACCCCGTAGAGATGACAGAGAACCCAACACCGATAAGAAAAAGGCTACAGGGTCATCAGCAGAAAACAGTCATTGTACCTGAGTGCAAAGCCATGTGATTTGATGAAAGAATCGAAAATTGCTTTAATGGGATTTGATGAAACTGAAATTGTTTTGATAATTCTGAATGATGAAATTGTATATTATTTTAGTGGGAGAGAAGGCACACAAACGTACGTGGGTTTACTTCTATTTTTTGTGTTGAAAAAAAAAAGGAAAAAGAAACGTGGGTTTACTTATCTGTTTTTTTTTTTAGAAAGCTGATATACTAAACTTTTATATATATATATATAATACTTTGTAATTTAGATAACAAGTTAGACTACTCAACTGCAAATCATTTTCCTGCTCTATGTTATATTATATGAAATTAAATTTCGTATAAGGTGATTTATCTCTAATTTTAAGTATTTGGACAACATGATCATTTTAGAATCCATGTTTTATATAAATACCATATGAGTGTAAACTTTATAATATTGTACTTGATTTTTTTCTTATTAATTAGTTTTTGTTTTTTTCAGGGCTGAATTAGTTTTTCGTTTTTAACATATACTAATTTATAGTTTTATAATTTATATGTATATTAGAAAGTTGTTGGTGATCGTGATCGGAATTAGAAAGTACACCGAAACATCTCAGCTAAGTAGTTAAGTTTGTACCTCGTTAGAAAATATATATTTTTAATATATATATATATATATATATATATATATATATACACACACTGTCTGTCTGGAGATCATAGTTTATATATAATACTTATATGATAGAATTAGACTTTGATATAAATATATATATATATATATATATATAGTCTTTCTCATATCAGTTCGACCTGATATAAAATACATCAATGCATTACATGTGGGTCATAGATTATGGATAAGCACTTCAGTGGCAAGCCGGGGCCAACGGGCATTGAAGGTGTGCTTTGAAACTCTAATGGTAAGATCCTATGTCTCTTTTCGTCACATGTGGGGTTTGAAGACTCAAATACGATTGAAATTTTGGTCATTCATAAAACGCTTGAGCTATGTGCCTCAAGATCAGTCTTGGTTGACAGAGACATTGCCATAGTCAATGACTCTATGGTAACGGTTTCCTGGGTGAACAAGACAGAAGATTTCGGAAGCCTTAATCATGCCAACCTCATTTACGATATCAGAGGTTTCCTGAAGCTTTTGAGAAGAACGCCTATTGTTTCAATCCTAGACACACGAATTCCTTTGCAGATGATCCAGCTAAAAAAGGGTTCTAAGAATTTGGGTGACAGGCTTGAATAAAGCGACTTGTAATCGCAGCCCTGTGTTACTTAGCTTTTGTTTTCTCTGTTTTTTCTGGTGCCTTTTCTAGCTTGTGTTTTTAGTTTTTGGTGTCTCCTGTGTTGTCCCTCTCCCGGCCTCTTGGCCGATGAATAAACTTTTGTTGTTAAAAAAAAGTGCATGCAGATCGAATCAAATCATTTAAATCTAATGTCTCATATTCAAGACACTGTTGTATTTTATATCAACTCGCACTAGAAAATTTTCACATATATTTTTTTAGAAGCAAACTTTATTGCCACCAAACCCCTAAAGGAACACAAACAACTTTTTTCACACACACACACACACACACACGTGTGTATATATATATGGTCATTTTCTCCTCAGTGCGTACTGATATAACTTTTATCAGTGCATTGTATGTAGACCACTAATTATGGAGACGTTTTGACAAGTGCATACACATTGAGTCAAAAGTATGTAAATCTAATGGTCCACATCCAACGCACTGATGAAGTTATATCAGTGCGTACTAACTTGAAAATTTCTGTATATATATATGGTTAGAGTAAACCAACTTAAATTTGTGACTTAAAATGTTGACTTCAATATCTCAACCAACTATGTACTCTTAACCCAAGAGTTGTAAATGCATTCGAATATCAACCATTGGATTAAAAGCACACGAGTGGTTGAGATGTTGAAGTCAAAATTGTAAGTCACACATTTAAGTTGATTTAGCTTGACAAATACATCAATATATTTAGTAACTTTCGGTGCTGGATTTTCCGTGCGGAAATAGCTAACGGTATATATTGAATTAACACCGGTAGGTAATAATACAAACAACTCCAAAGAATCGCAGCAGCTTTTTTCACACATACACGTGTGTGTGTGTGTGTATATATATATATATATATATATATATATATATATATATATATATTCCTTGTCTCTTCGGTGCGCCATGATATAAAATACATCAATGCATTGTTTATGGACCATAGATTATGGATAAACAATAACAAGTGCATACACACTAGGTCAAAACAATTGAATCTAATGGTACATGCAAGGCACTAATATATATTTATCAATGCGCACTCAAGAGAAAATTTTCCTACACATATAATTGTTAAGAATACAAAAATCATACAAAAAAGGAATATATATTATATATAACTTATAATTCAACTTTTAAATCTATATAATCCCATTAGTATACGAAACCACAACTGATTGATTAATGAAGCGTTTAGAATTTTAGATCAAACCATTTCTGAAATTTCTGGAGGCCTAATTACAATATCTAATTTATTAACCAAGACATTAATCATAATTTGTAATATTAGACCCATATGTGCATTTAATGTTATATATAGAAATATATTGGATAATGTCATATGATAAAAAAAATCAAAGAAAATCATATATTTCTTTATCCCAAATATAAATTATTTTACAATAACTAAAATATATGATAAAATTATATGTAATTATTATATTGATAACAAAATAGTACTTGATAAATTAATAATCTCATTACAATTTTTACCGGTTCTGACTTGGGCAAATGAGATAAATTTATAATTTCAATTAAATTATAAGATAATTCACTTAAAAATAAACCCTTGAATAAATATGTGGTCCATTCATATTATAAACCCCCTAAATATTAATTTATTTTTTTGGAGGGAAAAAAATTCGAACCCGCAACCTTATCAGGTGTGAAGGGTTTATCACCGGACCAACCTCATCTTTTAAATATGAATTTATTGTTAAATGTTTTCTTAAAATTTAATTTTAGTTAGTTAAATGTACGGTTAGTAGAATAATGCATCTTTAATTCATTAAATATATGTTTAACATTAATTCATCGATAAATTAGTATCTCGATTAATTATTAGATTTTATGTGTTCCCAACATTTTTAATTTATGGTGCTTTAACTGTATTTGTTTATTTAATTTCTATAAATATTTGACAATATGAGGCTGGCCTAGTGGTTTACACCTCACACCTATAAAGTTGTGGGTTCGAGTATGTCCCCTTCTCCCGAAATCCCGAATTATTTTATTTTAAAAAAAATTGCCGTAAATATTTATTATTTGTTTTTTTTGAAGGTTTTAAATAAACTATTAAAATATATATTTTATTAGTTTGGAAGTATTAAAATATCATTAACAGTATTGCATATTGTTAATATTTAGCATAGAAGCAATAAAATGAAAAATGATTTTGTCACAAACTCCGTGATTATGTAATTGAAATGGATATCAAAAAGAAAATTGATTATAAAAAAGAGGGACAAGTTACATATTAATTCTTAAAATTAATGTTCATTTGTTCCCCAATAATAAATTGATTTTCTAGTTGAGATCATGCCACAATGCAACAAGATATTCCCAATCATCTACTTTGACATTGACAGGAACATGCGCAAGCGCCTCATTTGCCGTTGCAAATTGAAGACAATGTCTGTGCAATTTATAACGCCACATCTTATAAGCATGCTTAAGATCATTCTCAATAGATTGATCCACATGAGGTTCAACTGTCAGTATGAATTTTTCCTGAAAAATCATAAATTAACTGTTATTTATCAAAGTAAAAAATTATAAATAATAAATTTAAAAACATTAAAAAGTACCATCAATCATATCTCTGCCATTTATTAAAAATAACCGAGGTCTAATTTCACACAATACACAACACAAACAAAATGTACCAATAACCAGCAATCATATCTCTGTTGTTTATCAAAAAGTACTGAGGCATAATTTCGCACCTGCAGTAGACAATACACAAAACAAACAAAATGGCACCAATAATCTTCCAAAATAAAAAACAGCAATAATATCTCTGCCATATATGGTTTCAAGTGCAATATTAAATTTCTTTAATTTCCAGAGAAAGCTATCTTGACTATGATCATATATAATTTATACGTTGTATGAAAAATATAATGATTATTGAAGAAAAACAAAACAAATGAATCTAAAATAACTTACATGAATACAAAGAATCAATTGTCGAATAATATCTCTCGAAATTTCTCTCCAACTCTGAACTTGCAGTGGTGTGTATCTCCGAACAATACGTCCTACTTCACATATGTAGAATGGTCTACTTTGTACTGAAACCGGCATACGTCCTGGAACTTGCATACGTTCTGAACGTGAACTTCTTGCCATGGAAGTTGAAAGTGAAAGACAAAAGAAACAAAACAGAAGTGGAAAAGTCGGGAGAAAAAAAAACTAGATATGGTTAGTTTGTGATAAACTGGAACACATCATGGAGAGGATATTATGGAGATATGGATTTGTTGACAAATAAGGCGGGAGATGGTTAGTTGTTTTGCCGCCTTATTAGTTGAATGTTTTTATTTTTAATTTTTATGTTAAAAATCACAATTTTTATTTTTAATGAGCTTTTTATTAAAAAACAGAACTCCTCCTGCTTATGTTAATTCAATCTTATTTAAATCTATTCAATTTAATCAAAAATAATATACAATTGTTTAAACTATTTTTTCTTTAGCTGAGCGTTTTATAGACAAAAAAAGTGCTCTTTTTTTTTCTCACTCCAATCTCATCATAATCTATTCATTTTAATCCCCAATAATAATTAATATACTTATTTTTCAGTGTCTTTTTTGTTTCTCTTGCTGAGCGATGTACAGGAAAAAAAAGTCCTTGTTATATTAAATTAACATCAAATTCAATATCATCTTAACCTATTGAAATTAATCACAAATAATATTCTTATTCTTTCATGTGCACCAAATTAACTTGCACATACATAGTTTAAGTAATTTTTTAATTTAATTTTATTATTATTATATTGTCGCTTTCAGAGCTGGAAGTCCTGGCTGGAGGTGGTTCTAGAACCATGAGTTAGGTGAAAACTCGTTAAAATACAAACATGGAGGCTGTCGTTTCTACCAAATTTTTCTACTAAATAGCACCAGTTATACAAATAGCACGGAATTACATATTTACATATGCTCGGTAGTACCACTAGTTTAACGATAAAGTATATAGTAAAAATTTAGCTGTAAATCATGTGTACAACAAACTAATACCAAGCTATTCAAAAAAAAAACTATTACCAAGTCAACAAAAACAAACACATAATCCAGTAAATTTAAAATATGAAAATTAACCAATAAATTTAAAATTTAAAAATGATATCATCTGCAGTATATAATTGTGTAATTTCTCTGTTTAAAAAAATATAGTGCAATCGGTAGAGAACTCAATTCTTCATCTCCCAATTAAAGCTATTTTTCTGATTTTTCTATTCATAAGTTGGAAAGAAATTAAAGAGTTGACGTTGCAATTGCCTCGTTACATTTTTTTTTCTGGAATGATAGCAGGTAAGGTTATTGTTGTTGTTGTTTTACTTCATGTATGTTAGTGTTTCAATTATGTTAATATTTCAATTGAAGATATTTTTCTTATTTTTATTTTGTTCATTCAGGAGTATAATAGAAAAGAGTTCGAATTTCGATTGGATTGGTGATTGGCTTGGTTACCATTTTCTTATAAAATAGGTAAGTTAACTAACGACTGTTGTCCTTTTTTTTTTAATAAACATCTTTCTTTTATATATAATTGACCTTTTTATTGTTCATATAGAAGTGTTCGTGTTTGAATATGGATTGCTGGATTACAATTTCGGTGGACTGATAGTAGGTGGATTTCTCGATTACCATTTCTGTCGATTGATTAGGTAAGTTTTTTTTTCTAAACCAACTGATGCCTGTATTTATATTTCACTATCCTTAATGATCTCATAATTCTATTTTAATGTTCCCTATAAATTATAGAGCATAATTAATTAATATAAAAAAAATTGCATGTCTATTCCATTGTGAGAAATCCTTTCTATTTAGATTTACTTTTTCTTAAAAGTTTGTAAACTCATCTCCACGTACAAATCTATATCTTGAGAAATAATAAGAATCAATTATTGAGATATAGCAAATAACAATTTACATCAAAATAAACCAACCCAAAGAGAAAAGAATTCATAAATGAAAAAAACTAATAATAAAATAAAACTTTCAAATATACAAAACAACATTTTTATTAGAACTGAATTGAGAAGTTATAATATCCAAAGTAGTTTTCCTTGTAGCCTTTGTGGTGTTGTTGTCTCTCTGTTTAGATTTTAATTCGTAATGGTCAAGGAAAAAACTTTATAATTTCAGAGTTACTCCATCAAATTTTTAATCATTTTTAATCATTCTATTGATTTTATCTTTATACAAATAGAATGGGAGTAATAAATTATAAAAATATTTTTAATATTTGTAGAAAACATTATAAAATTTTATTACAATTATAAAATAGATAATTAACAAGATAAAAAATCTTTAACTTGAAGGGATTGGGTTGATGTAAAATATGAATAATAACAAAAAAAAACCATGGTTAAATTTTTTTTCATCTAATTTAAATCAGAATAATATTAACTTGCATAAAAATAAATATAGATAATTATCACCGACGTCTCATTCTTAGAATTCAGTTTCAATTATATATATATATATATATATATATATATTATTTCTTTTCGTTACATACCGAAAAAAAAAATGACGAGTTGCTAAAAATCAAACCTGAGTAAATCACACTATGGCATAGTGTTAGTGTCATTAGTTGAAAGCTCAACCTAATTAAGAAATGTAATATTTTATATTGATTCCTTTATAAAATTAACAATAAAAGTAGACAAAAGCAAAACTTTCCTTTGAATTATATATTTATTATTTGGATACTAATTAATATAACAAAATCGGGTAACGAGATTCACTTAATTTTTGGCCTTTATACAATTACGAAATCATTTTTTTACGAAAAATTAAATATATATATATATAAACTTTGAAAAATATATAACTATAAAATAAGAAATAATAATATCAAAAACTTTGTAAAATAAGTAATAGGATCAGAGAATAACTAGTGGGATTAGAACATGGAAAGTGGCAACTTGAGAAGAAATTTAAAATTGGATTAAGTTTAGTCTTTATTATTTTATAATAATAATAATGATAATAATAATAATAAAAATTTACTTCCTACCCTGTGATAAATTTGAAGTGTCTAAAGCAAATGAATTTCTTTTTATGATGAAACATTTAGTGATTATATTCCATTTGTACCGCTTATCATAAATTATTTCATAATAATTGTTATATAAATGTTTATTAGGGATAGTGATGGATAGGACTTGGATTCAGTCAAATGCTAGGCAAAAAACAGAATATATTAATGGGGTGAAAGAATTTATTAGATATGCAACGGATCACATGAAACCCGGAACCAACAAGATTTTATGTCCATGCCATAGATGTAACAATTATTGTTCTAGATCTGCAGATGCTGTAGAGGAACATTTGTATACATATGGGATGGTTACATCTTACACTAGGTGGACAAGTCACGGGGAAGAATTGATAGATCATGATTATAATGATGACTATCAAGATCTCACAAGTTCAGTAAATGAGATAGATGAAGTTAATGAGATACTTAATGATCTTCATGGTCCAACGCCATTATATGATTTGCAAGATGAAGATGCAAATTATGATCATGTTGATAGAAAATGGAACCCTATGTTGGAACCGGATACATTTACTAGATTGATGAGGGATGCAGAACGGGAATTGTAATCCAGGTTGTCGGCAATTTTCTAAGTTGTCATTTACTGTGAAATTACTTCACATAAAAACATTTAATCGATGGAGCAATAAGTCTTTCAATATGTTGCTTGAGTTACTAAAAGAGGCGTTCCCAGAAGGTGAAACACTACCTGCCACTTACTATGAGGCCAAAAAGGTTGTTCGGAATTTGGGTCTTGGTTATGATAAGATCCATGCATGTAAACATGATTGCGTCCTGTTTTGGAAGGAAAATGAATTCAAAAATAAATGTCCAGAATGCAACACTCCAAGATATGTTTATGACGATGGAAAGAAGAAAAGGGTGCCTCAAAAAGTGTTAAGACACTTTCCTTTAATACTGAGATTGCAAAGGTTGTTCATTTCCAAAAAGACTGTTGTAGACATGCGATGGCATAAGGATAAACTTGTTAATGACGGGGTATTAAGGCACCCAGCTGATTCAGAAGCTTAGAAGGACTTTGACCTTAAGCACATGTCATTTGCTATGGACGGGCGTAATGTTAGGCTTGGAATAGCAAGTGATGGATTTAATCCGTTTGGGAACATGAGTAATTCCTACAGTATGTGGCCAGTTTTCGTTGTCCCGTACAATTTACCACCGTGGAAATGCATGAAAGATCCATTTTTCATGATGTCGTTGCTAATTCCAGGACCTAAGGCTCCAGGAAATGACATTGATGTATATTTACAACCATTAATCAGTGAATTGAAAGAATTATGGGATGTTGGCGTCAGTACTTACGATGCTGCATCTGGACAAAATTTTTGTTTACGGGCTGCAGTGTTATGGACAATCAATGACTTTCCGGCATATGGAAATTTGTCTGGTTGGAGTACAAAAGGGAAGCTAGCATGTCCTTCTTGCAACAAAGACACATCTAATAAATGGTTGAAACATGGTAACAAAACTGTGTACATGCGCCATCGTAGGTTTTTGCCACTGAATCATAAATGGCGTGACAGTAAACCTTTGATAGCACGATAGAAGACGGCGAAAAACCTGAGTTTTTATCATCAGAAAATCTTCTGAACCAGTTGTCTCATGTAATACAACCGTGTTTTGGAAAGGAACCGGACCCTCAAAACAAAAGAAAACGTCCAAAAAAATATTTGAATTGGACAAAAAAGAATATCTTTTTTGAATTGCCTTATTGGGCAAAATTGAAATTACGACACAATCTCGATGTGATGCATATAGAGAAGAATGTTTGTGATAGTGTTCTGGGGACATTAATGAACATTGACGAAAAAACCAAGGACACGTATAAGACTCGTCTTGATTTGAAAGAAATGGGAATACGACGTGAGTTGCATCCTATATGTGTTAATGGTCAAACTAAGCTACCTCCAGCATGTTACTCGTTGTCATCTACTGAGAAAAGGGGGTTATGTCAATTTTTACATTCGATGAAACATCCGGATGGCATGGCATCAAATATATCTCGTTGTGTAAACATTAGGGATTGCAAGATTACAGGATTAAAAAGTCATGATTGTCATATTATCCTGCAACGATTGCTTTCCTGTTGCATTACGTGGATATTTACGAAGGGATATTCGTGAAACAATAATTGAGCTATGTGTTTTCTTTAAGGAGTTGACTTCGAAGACTTTGAAAGTGGATGTGTTGGAACGACTTAATACAGATATTGTCTTAATATTATGCAAGTTGGAAAAGATATTTCCACCTTCATTTTTTGATATCATGATCCACTTGCTCATTCATTTAGCTCATGAGGCAATGCTTGGCGGTCCCACACAATATCGGTGGATGTATCCTTTTGAAAGGTAATGGTATTTAGTAAACATAATGATTCATGTCGTTTGTTGATAAATTTTCCATTTATTTAAGATTGGAATTTTTTTTGTATGTTAACAGGAAAATGCATAATTTAAAAGCCTATGTAAGAAACAAAGCTCATCCAGAAGGCTCAATTGGTGAAGGTTATACCGACCATGAATGCTTAACTTTCTGTTATATGTACTTCCGTGGTATTGAGACAAGATTTAATCGGCCAGAGCGAAATTATGATGGAGATGAAGCCAATCAGATGAAAAGCATATCTGTATTTAAACCAAATGTCCGCCTTTTAGGGGCGCCAATATATGATGAGTTAAATTTATTTGATTGGGCAAAAATTAGGTGGTATGTGCTGAATAATTGTGATGAAGTGTATCCGTATATAATGTAAGAAATTTACATTCTTAATTTTATCATATTGCATAATTCATATATGGTTGAATTATTTTCATCATTAGTGCATCTCATCATATGTAGGGAACATAGATCAGAACTCGAGAACGATTGTGTTAGGAATATAGAGAAGAAACAAGAGGAGGAGTTTCACAAATGGTTTACAAAACGTGTAAGTATTTAATATTCATTTATATAATTTATTTTATTTATAAATTAATCAATTAAATTTATATATATATATTAATTTATTTGTTACATTTATATATATATATATAGGTGCAACAATTGGAAGATGAAAGGTCAAGTAAATTTACTAAAGATTTGAAAAATTTGTCCAAGGGGCTAGAAAAATTAGTAACAAGACACACAGGATGTGTTATTAATGGGATTAGATTTCATACACAAGATCGTGATTGTAATCGAAGAACTCAAAATTGTGGAGTTTTGGTGAAAGGAGAACATGCAGGTAAAAGTATTGATTTCTATGGGGTGTTGAAAGATATTATTGAGGTTCCATACCTTGGCCAAAATCGAGTTGGGATTTTCGAATGCGATTGGTGGGACCTTAGTGGTACCAAGGGAATTCTAATAGATGAACACAACCTCATTAGTGTTAATGTAAGGAAAACTTGGTACAAAAATGATCCATTTGTTTTGGCATGTCAAACACAACAAGTGTTTTATTTAAATGACATAAAGTTGGGGAACGATTGGCGAGTTGTTGATAAATCACAACCTCGAGGGAATTACGATGTGCTGGAACAGGAAGTTGAAAATGAGGAAAGGTTATATTTTGATGATCCTTATCAGCAAGAACAATCAGAAGACATTATCGATATTGTTGAAGATGACAAATGATGACATATTGTTATGCAGGAATGATATGCATATGATAGATGTAGATGTGAATGTTGAAGACCAAAATGAATTCATTGATAACTTTGTTGATGATGATAGTGATGCAGACGACACCCCTTTCAACAATGACAAATACGAGGAAGACTACATTTTATCTAATTATGAGAACGACACAGAAGAAGATTATATTTCTTCTAATTAAGAGGATCACACATAAGTGTTTAACGTTCATGAGCCCCAATATCGTTACTCCTACATGGTGGTTGACTATTCCAGACTTTTGCACTTCTTTTATTTATAACGATGTTTGTAATAGGCATTTAGGTTCTATTCACTTGTTTTTTTTTTTTCTTTCTTTCTAACTATTGTATTGTCTCTTCTTTTTTCAACTTAATAATATGTTGGGATAGGGTAAATGATGAGGGTGCTAAGGAGGTGCCAACATAGCTGAGATGTCTCGGTGCACCTACTGATTCCGATCACCAACAACCTTAATTTCATAAAAAAAAAATATGATGACATATGTGGTATAGATTTTTACAATAATGTTTGGCATGCTTGTTATCAATGTTTTACTGGTTTATATTTTCATGATACTCTATTTGATTTAAGTCAATAATCAACTGCAGTTTATTATTGACCATTTCATTAGTAATATTTCATGAGTAATTTGATTTGTATTCATTTTTGGTTTAATTAGCATTTTTTATATAGAAAATAGCATCCCTCCAACCCATCATAGTAATATTCTTTTATATAATTGACCTTCATATTAACTTTTTTATCGAACATTGTTTATTTTTAAAAACATAATGGAAAAATAATAAGTTAAAAGAATAAATATAAAGATTATTCATTTTTAAACATTTTTACATATTCTATTTGAGGATAATTTGCATCCCGAAACTTAATCAAATTTTAGAAAGTTATATATCATGAGATTAATCAAATTTTAAGTCTATTTTTTTCATATTTTATTTGTAATGTTACTTTCAAATTTTATGAAGGAACATATCCAACTTAACTTAATCAAAAGGTGTATCTCACTTTGGTGAAATTAGTGATGAGCATGAATAGTCGTTGCTATATCTATATTTTTAGTGATGACTTGTAAATTCATTACAAAATATTTTGTCACTAAACAATATTAGTGACAAAAGTATAGAGAAGAAATTGATTGTGGTAATAGATTGGAATCACTTTTGTATAATTAGTGAGAAGTATAAATGGTTGTCACTATAAACATAAATACTTAGTAAGGAAATGTAAATTCGTAACTAAATATTTAGTAACTAGTAGTACAATAAAGGAATTAGTGACAACAATTTAGTCATGAAAAAGAGTTTTGTAACTAGTTTGTATCACTTTGGTTAAATAAGTGAGGAAAGTGAAAGGTCATCACAATATCTATATTTTCAGTGATGAATTGTAAATTCATAACAAAATATTTTGTCACTAAACAATATTAGTGACAAAAGTATAGTTATAAAATTGATTTTGGTGACTGATTGAAATCAGTTTGGTAGCATTAGTGAGTGACATTAATGGTTGTCACTATAATCATATTATTAGTGAGGAAATGTAAATTTATAACTAAATATCTTATAACTAATATGAAGAAAAGGGAATTAGTGACAAGATTATAGTTATAAAACGGAATTTGATAACTAATTTGTATCACTTTGGTTTAATTAGTGAGGAGCAAGAGTTGTCGTCACTATATCTACGGTTTTAGTGATGAATTGTAAATTCATAACAAAGTTTTTTGTCACAAAAACCTAAATTTGTTGTAGTGGGAATAGATTTGTTTAAGTTATTTGCCATGTGTTACGGTTTAATTGGGCCCGTCTCACCAACATTAGTTTTGAGACGGGTCCGTAGGAAAATTTTCTCAATAAAGACAATTTACTTATCACATCATTTAGGTTAATTTCTTTTGGTTGAATAATAAACTATATATTTATAATTTAATTTGATTTTATACTGTATTCAAATAAAATATTTTGTATATTCACTAATTAAAAACTGATGAGTGTTATAAATGGGTCTGTCATGATATTGTCCGTTTTGGCACTATTGGGCCTCACGGGTTTAAAACGTATCATACTAGGAAGGGAAGCACAACAACCCCCCCCCCCCCCCCCCCCCCCATATTTAAACCACTCAGTAGATTGTGTGGGAGCGATGTGGGATCCTTCACGATCACAATACCCCCATCGTGATCGTGCTAATAACGTGTTATAAATTAATTAAAGAATAAGAGATGAAGAAACCACGTAACCACGACAACGAGATCACCAAAAAAAAATCGCCAGAAAATCTATTCTGAATATCAAGGAGTTGACTCTCCATTATATATTGTTAGATATATATATATATATATATATATATATATATATATATATATATAATGTACCGGCCCGCTTTCATCGGTTGTTTTCTTTCTACAGGTGAGAAAAGGAAGATTTATCAGGTCAATTAAATTCAAAAAAATAAAATAATTGTTAAAATTAACATATATTTGGATTAAAATGTTAATAATTTAATTTGAGGATAATGTAATAATATTTGTCCTCATCTACGCTGAATACAAATAATACAAATTTTATTGGAGTGGTTAGCACGTTAAGAGTTTTTTTTTTTTTTTTTTCTTGAAATAGGCACGTTCAGAGTGAATATGGCCATGCATGGAATACTATATATACGTTTAAAGCTTGAATTACTTTTCACAATTGAATTCCATATCCACCACCTCAAAAACGCATTCAGATCTCCCATCCATTTCATTATCTTCATTTCCATTTCCAATGGGTAGAGTTGAATTCGAGCATGAAGTCGAAAATAACTCAATCGCAGTCATTAACCGGCCTTTAGACGCAGAGGAATTCAGGAGGCATGGCCACTTGATTATTGATTTCATTGCAGATTATTACAAGAATGCTGAGAAATACCCGGTTCGAAGCCAAGTTGAACCCGGTTATCTTCGAAAATGCTTACCAGAATCCGCTCCATATAACCCTGAACCTATCGAGACTATTCTCCAAGATGTGGAACAACATATCATCCCCGGAATAACACACTGGCAGAGTCCTAACTACTTCGCATACTTCCCTTCCAGTGGAAGCACTGCAGCGTTTCTCGGCGAAATGCTTAGCACTGGCTTTAATGTTGTGGGCTTCAATTGGATCTCATCACCAGCTGCAACTGAGCTTGAGAATATAGTAATGGATTGGCTTGGGGAAATGCTCAACCTTCCCAAGTCTTTCCTTTTCTCTGGCAATGGAGGAGGCGTTATTCAAGGAACTACTTGCGAGGCCATTTTGTGCACACTTACTTCTTCAAGAGATCAAATTCTGAGAAAAATCGGAAGAGAAAACATTGGGAAGCTTGTTGTTTATGGGTCCGATCAAACTCATAGTGCACTCCAAAAAGCCGCTCACATTGCAGGAATCGATCTAAAGAATGTCCGAGCTATTATGACTTCAAAATCAACAGCATTTTGCCTATCCGCAGACTCGCTACAGGCAACAATTAAGTCGGATATAGAAGATGGGTTAGTCCCATTATTTCTATGCGCAACAATTGGGACGACTGGAATTGCGGCTGTGGATCCTTTACAGCCACTTTGCGAGGTTGCGAAAAGATATGGGATATGGGTCCATATCGATGCTGCTTATGCCGGAAGTGCTTGTATTTGCCCCGAGTTTCGACATTTTCTTGATGGAATTGAGAATGCGGACTCGTTCAGTTTCAATGCTCATAAATGGTTCTTCACCAATCTAGATTGTTGCTGTCTTTGGGTGAAGAATCCAAATGCACTTATAAAATCGCTCTCAACAAATCCTGAGTATCTGAGGAACAAAGCTAGTGATACAAAGAAAGTAGTGGACTATAAGGATTGGCAAATAACACTAAGCAGAAGATTTCGTGCATTGAAACTGTGGCTTGTGCTGAGAAGTCACGGTGTGCACAATCTAAGGAACTTCCTACGAAGCCATGTGAAGATGGCAAAGCATTTTGAAGAGCTTGTAAGAAGGGATAAGAGGTTTGAAGTTGTAGTTCCTAGAAACTTTTCAATGGTCTGTTTTAAGGTTTCAGCATCGTCAGCCTTGTTTAAACATGAAAATGACGATGAAAAGGTTCAGAAGTCAAATGAAGTGAGTGAAACTTTGTTGGAGACGATAAATACAAGTGGGAAAGCTTGTATGAGTCATGCAATTGTTGGAGGAAAGTATGTGATACGTTTCGCTGTTGGTGCGAGCCTTACAGAGGAGAAACATGTGGTGGGGGCCTGGAAGGTGGTGCAACTACACTTGGACGCCATTCTATCATCAAATCCCATGTGAGATCACATTGAATTGATTTCATGTTATGGCATATTCCTTGAGAGTTGTCAACGCATTGGGATTGATGTCATGTTTTGCTCTGTTGTTGTTTTGTTTTGGTGTCTCGCTTTGTTTTTGCGTTTTGTTCTGTTGTTTGCTTTGTTCTCTTCTAGGCTTTCTTGTCTGCTGGATTTGTTGGCAGGTTGCCGTTGCGGTTAGGTTTGTTCCCTCTTTAGCTGTTTGGGCCTTTGACCTATTGTTAAATAAAATAGCTGTTTAATAAATAAATAAATCACTGACAGATCTCATCTATTAAATTACTCTACCTCTTGATTTAATAAATTCAGTTTCACTTGGATTGGATCACATCTTTTTGGTGATTTGTCACCTTTATAAATATCTTTTCATATTCATCACTTTAGTCTTAATTTTTTTTTAAATCCATCACTTTAGTCCATTTAACCAAATATATGAAAGTCAACTATTTAAAAACTTGTGAAAGTACATTTTTCCCCTTATTACTATTTAATTAAACTAAAAAACTTATATTTGCTTTAAATTAAAATAAAAAATAATAAAATTCTCAATAATAAATCTTAAATAAATATATTACAAAAAAAAACTTAACTAAATAATAATTATAAAATCCATTAATTTTTTTTTCTTTTTTTTAGTTTTTTCATAATGGATATTTATTTGCTAAAATGATTATCTTAGCTTTAAATGATTTTTTCATGATTTGTTTTTGTAATCTATTTATTTAAGATTTTATTATTGAGAATTTTATTGTTTTTTCATTTTAATTTAAAATTAAGATAATCATTTTAGCTAAATAAAAATCCATTAGGAAAAAATACAAAATAAGAAAAAATTAATGGACTTTTTAATTATTTATTTAAGTTTTTTTTGTAATATATTTATTTAAGATTTTATTATTGAGAATTTTATTGTTTTTCATTTTAAGTTAAAGCCAATATAATTATTTTAGCTAAATTAAATAATAATAAGGGCAAAAGTATACTTTCATAGGTTTTAAAATAATTGACTTTCATATATTTGGTCAAATGGACTAAAGTAGTGAGTTTTGGAAAAAGTAAGGACTAAAGTGATGAATTTGAAAAAACATTTATAAAAGTGACAAATCATTACAAATGTAAGACTTATATGAAATTCTGCTTATTTAGAAATACTTTATTAATTTATTAATAAATCAACTTCATTCAAAATATTAATTTTACCCAAGATACTGTTTATGTAAATGTGCAAATTGCAATATCTTCCAACTTGGGCCTTTGGCCTGTTGTTTAATAAAATGGCAGCTTTAAAAAAAAAAATTAATCCCTGCCAGATCTCATCTATTAAATTGATCTAGACCCGTCCACGGTTCTGGTTCGGGCCGGTTTCGGTTCGAAACCGGCGGTTCCGGTTCCGTGGAGAGGGCGAACCGAAACCGAACCGAAAATTTTCGGTTTTGGTTCGGTTTTTAACCGGACGGTTTGGCGGTTTGAGTTCGGTTTCGGTTTCAAAACCATTGTTCGGTTCCGGTTTCGACCGGTTTTTTTTTCGGTTTTTTTTTTTGGAATTTTTTTTTTTTAAAATATCAAAGTTTATACTTTTTTTTTAATTTCAAAATACATATTAAAAATTGGAAAAAGTTTTAACTTTTTTTTCAATTTCAAATACATATCAAATTAATCAAACTTAACATATAACAACTATACTACTATAGTCTAATTAATACTAATTAAAATTTGATAAAGCTTAAATATAAAAATTTGCACAAACATTTTTATTTGTAATCAAACTTCATTTATAACATAAGGTCTATCACTCTATTAGTCTATTGTATTCGATATTCATATTAAATATTCAATAAAATATTACAATTATCTCAATATACAATTGAACTGTTGAAGTGTTTTACGATCAATGTGTAAACTAAAAGAAATCGACATTGATTAATAAATAAAAATTTACAATTTAATGAATATATATATATATATATATATATTGGCCTTGCACTTAATTTTGACCACAATTAAGTTGCCTACGTATCCTCCACCAATGTAGAGGAATCAAAGGCTACGTAGTTCTTTTACCTTTAATTAGATGCTTGGTGTTGGAGGTTGGAAGTTGGAATGGATTCTATTCGCTGCCTTCTGTTCCCGTGGTTTGGTCATCTTCGAAGAAATCATTCACTATCTCCGGCTCGAGTTCTTGTTGTCTGAATTTTTCCTTTGTCCAACCATCAACACACGCTTGGGCTTCAAGTGATTGTGGACACAGAACCGACCGTCTTGGTTCCAAAATATTTCCACCTGCACTAAATTCTTGTTCCACAGCAACAGTAGAAACCGGCGTTCCAAGAATTTGTTTGGCAATAATAGCTAAAATTGGAAATACTTTTTCATGATCCTTCCACCAAACCTAGATACTAAATTCACTATCTTCTAAAAATTCATGATTGGTTTGTAAATACCGGTCAAGCTCAGAAATCGAGCCAGATGAGGATGAAGAAGATGTTCGTAATTTTTTGGCTCTATCGGAAAACAATCGATCCCCTAAACCCTTTAATTTAAATCTTGAGGAAGAAGTAGTACCATCAGATGTGGGTTGTAGTTGTGAAACCGAAATGTTCAAAGACGGACCATATATTTTAAGATATTCATCATATAATTCATATAGCAAAGTCTTAACAGAATTACAATAATTAAGAATATCAACTTATATTCCTAAACTATTGTAGTAATGAGTTAAATAATCCTGCAAACATTCTAATTTAAAGCGTGGATCAAAACATGATGCAAGCAAGTAAATAATTGGAATCTCCCCATAATAATTTAGCCATTTTGTTTTCATTGCAGCAACACATTGACTCAATTGAATATCTAATTCACACTCACTGATTGCACCAGCAATATTAACACTTTGAATAAGAAATAAATGAGTAGTGGGATAGTAAACACCAGATAAAGCATTGGTAGCATCATTAAAAACACGTAACAATTCAAGAATTTTTAGACATACATCACAATGCTTCAATTGAAGAGAAATTGAAGGAACATTATAAGTAATAAAAGAAACTAATAATTCATTATATTCAACACTTTCACTAAGCAACTTATAAGTAGAATTCCAACGAGTACTAATATCCCAAGAAAATTTAATGGGACGCCTACTATTTTGATAGCAAAATCTCAACCATTGTTTCTGGATTTTGTTATGCTTCCAGATATAGTTAATACTATCTCTAATTGGTCTAATATAAATAGAAAGAATTTGTAATCCAGATTGAACACACAAATTTAAAACATGGCATGCACATCTTTGATGAAATAATTTACCCGCAAAATAAGGATTGCACAATTCCTTTAACATAGGAATAGATGCGGTATTGCTTGCAGCATTATCAAAACCAATTGCAAAAATTTTTTTTTGGATATGAAACTCTTCAAAAATAATTTTAAGGTGTCGAAAAATATTTACAGATGTATGTGATTCATCGAAAACACGAAATGCAATAATTCATTTTTGCATGACCCAATCATTATCAATATAATGACATGTCACATCTATGTAATGGTGGCTATCAAAATTGTCGGTCCATATGTCGGCACATACAGAAACGCGACCTTCAAATTGATAAAAAAATGATTTTAATTTGTGTTTTTCTTTTTTGTAAATGGAAAACAGTGCACGTGTGAGAGTGACTCTAGGAACACGTTGCATTGCAGGATTTAATGCATTTTGACAATAATTAACAAAACCAACTTTCTCACCAAAACTAAAAGGTAAGTATTCTACTGCAACCATTATTGCTAATTCTTCTTTATTTTTTTCAGACGTATAATGAAATAATTGATTGTCAGGAGTTCCGTACCTGGAGATTTGGGCTTGGTTACTAGCCTTCACCATTTCGGACGGATGATTTTTCCTAATATGAGCCCAGTACGTGCCATATCCGAAGTTTTTACTGGTCTTGTATGTTTTGGGGCAGTAGTTGCACTTGATTTTGATCGTTCCGTCGTCTAAATCAGTTTTCTTCATATGGGTTTTGAACAGATCGGACTTCAACGGCTTTTCTTCTTCACCTGCATAAAAATCATCTGAACAGGGTGGCATGGTAGAAGGGGTAGATATATTTTTATTACTAGTGGGGGTATTGAGATTTTGCTAAGAAATTATTAGAGGGGGATTAGAATTAGGAGAGAGATCGGATCCAAATTCTCTTTGAAGGAACTCGTGGTAAATTCGGTCATTGTAATTGACGTCATCACCTTCGTGTTCCAACAAATCTTGCAATGGACCCTTTCCTCTGTCCAAATTTCTTAGACTTGAATCGTCTCCCCCACTTGCCATTAAAAAATAAATTATAAATAATTAAATACTAATAGTAAAAAAATTGATAATTGTAAGTAAATATAACAGATGCTTGTAAAAAATAAAAGAAATATATATTTATTAATTTATATGAGAAATGAAAATAAAATAAAAATGTTGAATGTAGAGAGAATTGAAAATTTTAGATTGATATTTGAGAGAGAATGAGAGAAGAATGAAGTGTTGAAGTGTGAAAAAGAATGAAATATGGGGTGGTATTTATAGAATTTAGGTGGAGGGGCATATTCGCAATTAAATTAAAATAAGGGAAAAAAAATTTGGCCGTTGGAGGAAGTCAGAATAGATGAAGAGGTCAGAACGGTCACATTGTCACAATTTCAATTTTTTTCACAATTATAGTGACACGTGTCGGCTTCTCATTGGGTGACATATATATATATATTTTAAACTTTTTAACCGTTGGTGTCCAACGGTCAACTTTTGAAAAGATTTTTCAAATTGAAGGACACGTGTCGTCTTGTAATTGGTTTTTTTTTATTGTAAACCGCCGGTTTTTGGCGGTTTTAGCCGGTTTCGGGCTGTTTTTGGCCGGTTTTGGTCGGTTTTTCGCAAGGCCAAACCGAAACCGAACCGGCTGTCCCAGTTGGTTATACTATAAATATTAGATTTCCACTCACTTTTCTCATCTCAAACTTTAATTTCATTTGAGCAACCTTTCTTTTCTCCTCCATTATTTTCTCCACTTCATTTTAAATGGGTAGCTTACATGAATGCGAAAATAAATCAGTCTCACCCGTTAAGCCTTTAGACGCAGAGGAATTCAGGAGGCAAGGCCACTTGATTATTGACTTCATTGCAGATTATTACAAGAATGCTGAGAAATACCCGGTTCGAAGCCAAGTTGAACCTGGTTATCTTCGAAAACGCTTACCCGAATCCGCTCCATATAACCCTGAACCTATCGAGACTATTCTCCAAGATGTGGAACAACATATAGTCCCCGGAATAACACACTGGCAGAGTCCTAACTACTTCGCATACTTCCCTTCCAGTGGAAGCACTGCAGCGTTTCTCGGCGAAATGCTTAGCACTGGCTTTAATGTTGTGGGCTTCAATTGGATCTCATCACCAGCTGCAACTGAGCTTGAGAATATAGTAATGGATTGGCTTGGGGAAATGCTCAAACTTCCCAAGTCTTTCCTTTTCTCCGGCAATGGAGGAGGCGTTATTCAAGGAACTACTTGCGAGGCCATTTTGAGCACACTTACTGCTGCAAGAGATCAAATTCTCAGAAAAATAGGAAGAGAAAATATTGGGAAGCTTGTTGTTTATGGGTCCGATCAAACCCATAGTGCACTCCAAAAAGCCGCTCACATTGCAGGAATCGATCTAAAGAATGTCCGAGCTATTATGACTTTGAAATCAACAGCATTTTGCCTATCCGCAGACTCGCTACAGGCAACAATTAAGTCGGATATAGAAGATGGGTTAGTCCCATTATTTCTATGCGCAACAATTGGGACGACTGGAATTGCGGCTGTGGATCCTTTACAGCCACTTTGCGAGGTTGCGAAAAGATATGGGATATGGGTCCATATCGATGCTGCTTATGCCGGAAGTGCTTGTATTTGCCCCGAGTTTCGACATTTTCTTGATGGAATTGAGAATGCGGACTCGTTCAGTTTCAATGCTCATAAATGGCTCTTCACCAATCTAGATTGTTGCTGTCTTTGGGTGAAGAATCCAAATGCACTTATAAAATCGCTCTCGACAAATCCTGAGTATCTGAGGAACAAAGCTAGTGATACAAAGAAAGTAGTGGACTATAAGGATTGGCAAATAACACTAAGCAGAAGATTTCGTGCATTGAAACTGTGGCTTGTGCTGAGAAGTCACGGTGTGCACAATCTAAGGAACTTCCTACGAAGCCATGTGAAGATGGCAAAGCATTTTGAAGAGCTTGTAAGAAGGGATAAGAGGTTTGAAGTTGTAGTTCCTAGAAACTTTTCAATGGTCTGTTTTAAGGTTTCAGCATCGTCAGCCTTGTTTAAACATGAAAATGATGATGAAAAGGTTCAGAAGTCAAATGAAGCGAGTGAAACTTTGTTGGAGACGATAAATGCAAGTGGGAAAGCTTGTATGAGTCATGCAATTGTTGGAGGAAAGTATGTGATACGTTTCGCTGTTGGTGCGAGCCTTACAGAGGAGAAACATGTGGTGGGGGCCTGGAAGGTGGTGCAACAACACTTGGACGCCATTCTATCATCAAATCCCATGTGAGATCACATTGAATTGATTTCATGTTATGGCATATTCCTTGAGAGTTGTCAACGCATTGGGATTGATGTCATGTTTCGCTCTGTTGTTGTTTTGTTTTGGTGTCTCGCTTTGTTTTTGCGTTTTGTTCTGTTGTTTGCTTTGTTCTCTTCTAGGCTTTCTTGTCTGCTGGCTTTGTTGGCAGGTTGCCGTTGCGGTTAGGTTTGTTCCCTCTTTAGCTGTTTGGGCCTTTGACCTATTGTTAAATAAAATAGCTGTTTAATAAATAAATAAATCACTGACAGATCTCATCTATTAGATTACTCTACCTCTTGATTTAATAAATTCAGTTTCACTTGGATTGGATCCACATCTTTTTGGTGATTTGTCACCTTTATAAACATCTTTTCATATTCATCACTTTAGTCTTAACTTTTTTTTTAAATCCATCACTTTAGTCCATTTAACCAAATATATGAAAGTCAACTATTTAAAATCTTGTGAAAGTACATTTTTACCCTTATTACTATTTAATTAAACTAAAAAAATTATATTTACTTTAAATTAAAATAAAAAATAATAAAATTCTCAATAATAAAATCTTAAATAAATATATTACAAAAAATATCTTAACTAAATAATAATAATAAAATCCATCAATTTTTTTTTCTTTTTTTTTAGTTTTTTCATAATGGATATTTATTTGCTAAAATGATTATCTTAGCTTTAAATGATTTTTTCATGATTTTTTTTTGTAATCTATTTATTTAAGATTTTATTATTTAGAATTTTATTGTTTTTTCATTTTAATTTAAAATTAAGATAATCATTTTAGCTAAATAAAACTTCATTAGGAAAAAATACAAAATAAGAAAAAATTAATGGACTTTTTTAATTATTTATTTAAGTTTTTTTTGTAATATATTTATTTAAGATTTTATTATTGAGAATTTTATTGTTTTTTATTTTAAGTTAAAGCCAATATAATTATTTTAGCTAAATTAAATAGTAATAAGGGCAAAAGTGTACTTTCATAGGTTTTAAAATAATTGACTTTCACATATTTGGTCAAATGGACTAAAGTAGTGAGTTTTGGAAAAAGTAAGGACTAGAGTGATGAATTTGAAAAAACATTTATAAAAGTGACAAATCATTACAAATGTAAGACTTATATGAAATTCTGCTTATTTAGAAATACTTTATTAATTTATTAATAAATCAACTTCATTCAAAATATTAATTTTACCCAAGATACTGTTTATGTAAATGTGCAAATTGCAATATCTTCCAACTTGGGCCTTTGGCCTGTTGTTTAATAAAATGGCAGCTTTAAAAAAAAATAATCCCTGCCAGATCTCATCTATTAAATTGATCTAGACCCGTCCACGGTTCTGGTTCGGGCCGGTTTCGGTTCGAAACCGGCGGTTCCGGTTCCGTGGAGAGGGCGAACCGAAACCGAACCGAAAATTTTCGTTTTTGGTTCGGTTTTTAACCGGCGGTTTGGCGGTTTGAGTTCGGTTTCGGTTTCAAAACCATCCGTTCGGTTCCGGTTCGGTTTCGGTTTCGACCGGTTTTTTTTTCGGTTTTTTTTGGAATTTTTTTTTTTTAAATATCAAAGTTTATACTTTTTTTTTAATTTCAAAATACATATAAAAAATTGGAAAAAGTTTTAACTTTTTTTTCAATTTCAAATACATATCAAATTAATCAAACTTAACATATAACAACTATACTACTATAGTCTAATTAATACTAATTAAAATTTGATAAAGCTTAAATATAAAAATTTGCACAAACATTTTTATTTGTAATCAAACTTCATTTATAACATAAGGTCTATCATTCTATTAGTCTATTGTATTCGATATTCATATTAAATATTCAATAAAATATTACAATTATCTCAATATACAATTGAACTGTTGAAGTGTTTTACGATCAATATGTAAACTAAAAGAAATTGACATTGATTAATAAATAAAAATTTACAATTTAATGAATATATATATATATATATATATTGGCCTTGCACTTAATTTTGACCACAATTAAGTTGCCTACGTATCCTCCACCAATGTAGAGGAATCAAAGGCTACGTAGTTCTTTTACCTTTAATTAGATGCTCGGTGTTGGAGGTTGGAAGTTGGAATGGATTCTATTCGCTGCCTTCTGTTCCCGTGGTTTGGTCATCTTCGAAGAAATCATTCACTATCTCCGGCTCGAGTTCTTGTTGTCTGAATTTTGCCTTTGTCCAATCATCAACACACGCTTGGGCTTCAAGTGATTGTGGACACAGAACCGACCGTCTTGGTTCCAAAATATTTCCACCTGCACTAAATTCTTGTTCCACAGCAACAGTAGAAACCGGCGTTCCAAGAATTTGTTTGGCAATAATAGCTAAAATTGGAAATACTTTTTCATGATCCTTCCACCAAACCTAGGATACTAGATTCACTATCTTCTAAAAATTCATGATTGGTTTGTAAATACCGGTCAAGCTCAGAAATCGAGCCAGATGAGGATGAAGAAGATGTTCGTAATTTTTTGGCTCTATCGGAAAACAATCTATCCCCTAAACCCTTTAATTTAAATCTTGAGGAAGAAGTAGTACCATCAGATGTGGGTTGTGGTTGTGAAACCGAAATGTTCAAAGACGGACCATATATTTTAAGATATTCATCATATAATTCATATAGCAAAGTCTTAACAGAATTACAATAATTAAGAATATCAACTTATATTCCTAAACTATTGTAGTAATGAGTTAAATAATCCTGCAAACATTCTAATTTAAAGCGTGGATCAAAACATGATGCAAGCAAGTAAATAATTGGAATCTCCCCATAATAATTTAGCCATTTTGTTTTCATTGCAGCAACACATTGACTCAATTGAATATCTAATTCACACTCACTGATTGCACCGGCAATATTAACACTTTGAATAAGAAATAAATGAGTAGTGAGATAGTAAACACCAGATAAAGCATTGGTAGCATCATTAAAAACACGTAACAATTCAAGAATTTTTATACATACATCTCAATGCTTCAATTGAAGAGAAATTGAAGGAACATTATAAGTAATAAAAGAAACTAATAATTCATTATATTCAACACTTTCACTAAGCAACTTATAAGTAGAATTCCAACGAGTACTAATATCCCGAGAAAATTTAATGGGACGCCTACTATTTTGATAGCAAAATCTCAACCATTGTTTCTGGATTTTGTTATGCTTCCAGATATAGTTAATACTATCTCTAATTGGTCTAATATAAATAGAAAGAATTTGTAATCCAGCTTGAACACACAAATTTAAAACATGGCATGTACATCTTTGATGAAATAATTTACCCGCAAAATAAGGATTGCACAATTCCTTTAACATAGGAATAGATGCGGTATTGCTTGCAGTATTATCAAAACCAATTGCAAAAATTTTGTTTTGGATATGAAACTCTTCAAAAATAATTTTAAGGTGTCGAAAAATATTTACAGCTGTATGTGATTCATCGAAAACACGAAATGCAATAATTCATTTTTGCATGACCCAATCATTATCAATATAATGACATGTCACACCTATGTAATGGTGGCTATCAAAATTGTCGGTCCATATGTCGGCACATACGGAAACGCGACCTTCAAATTGATAAAAAAATGATTTTAATTTGTATTTTTCTTTTTTGTAAATGGAAAACAGTGCACGTGTGAGAGTGACTCTAGGAACACGTTGCATTGCAGGATTTAATGCATTTTGACAATAATTAACAAAACCAACTTTCTCACCAAAACTAAAAGGTAAGTGTTCTACTGCAACCATTATTGCTAATTCTTCTTTATTTTTTTCAGACGTATAATGAAATAATTGATTGTTAGGAGTTCCGTACCTGGAGATTTGGGCTTGGTTACTAGCCTTCACCATTTCGGACGGATGATTTTTCCTAATATGAGCCCAGTACGTGCCATATCCGAAGTTTTTACTGGTCTTGTATGTTTTGGGGCAGTAGTTGCACTTGATTTTGATCGTTCCGTCGTCTAACTCAGTTTTCTTCATATGGGTTTTGAACAGATCGGACTTCAACGGCTTTTCTTCTTCACCTGCATAAAAATCATCTGAACAGGGTGGCATGGTAGAAGGGGTAGATATATTTTTATTACTAGTGGGGGTATTGAGATTTTGCTAAGAAATTATTAGAGGGGGATTAGAATTAGGAGAGAGATCGGATCCAAATTCTCTTTGAAGGAACTCGTGGTAAATTCGGTCATTGTAATTGACGTCATCACCTTCGTGTTCCAACAAATCTTGCAATGGACCCTTTCCTCTGTCCAAATTTCTTAGACTTGAATCGTCTCCCCCACTTGCCATTAAAAAATAAATTATAAATAATTAAATACTAATAGTAAAAAAATTGATAATTGTAAGTAAATATAACAGATGCTTGTAAAAAATAAAAGAAATATATATTTATTAATTTATATGAGAAATGAAAATAAAATAAAAATGTTGAATGTAGAGAGAATTGAAAATTTTAGATTGATATTTGAGAGAGAATGAGAGAAGAATGAAGTGTTGAAGTGTGAAAAAGAATGAAATATGGGGTGGTATTTATAGAATTTAGGTGGAGGGGCTTATTCGCAATTAAATTAAAATAAGGGAAAAAAAATTTGGCCGTTGGAGGAAGTCAGAATAGATGAAGAGGTCAGAACGGTCACATTGTCACAATTTCAATTTTTTTCACAATTATAGTGACACGTGTCGGCTTCTCATTGGGTGACATATATATATATATATATTTTAAATTTTTTAACCGTTGGTGTCCAACGGTCAACTTTTGAAAAGTTTTTTCAAATTGAAGGACACGTATCGTCTTGTAATTGGTTTTTTTTTTATTGTAAACCGCCGGTTTTTGGCGGTTTTAGCCGGTTTCGGGCTGTTTTTGGCCGGTTTTGGTCGGTTTTTCGCAAGGCCAAACCGAAACCGAACCGGCTGTCCCAGTTGGTTATACTATAAATATTAGATTTCCACTCACTTTTCTCATCTCAAACTTTAATTTCATTTGAGCAACCTTTCTTTTCTCCTCCATTATTTTCTCCACTTCATTTTAAATGGGTAGCTTACATGAATGCGAAAATAAATCAGTCTCACCCGTTAAGCCTTTAGACGCAGAGGAATTCAGGAGGCAAGGCCACTTGATTATTGACTTCATTGCAGATTATTACAAGAATGCTGAGAAATACCCGGTTCGAAGCCAAGTTGAACCTGGTTATCTTCGAAAACGCTTACCCGAATCCGCTCCATATAACCCTGAACCTATCGAGACTATTCTCCAAGATGTGGAACAACATATAGTCCCCGGAATAACACACTGGCAGAGTCCTAACTACTTCGCATACTTCCCTTCCAGTGGAAGCACTGCAGCGTTTCTCGGCGAAATGCTTAGCACTGGCTTTAATGTTGTGGGCTTCAATTGGATCTCATCACCAGCTGCAACTGAGCTTGAGAATATAGTAATGGATTGGCTTGGGGAAATGCTCAAACTTCCCAAGTCTTTCCTTTTCTCCGGCAATGGAGGAGGCGTTATTCAAGGAACTACTTGCGAGGCCATTTTGAGCACACTTACTGCTGCAAGAGATCAAATTCTCAGAAAAATAGGAAGAGAAAATATTGGGAAGCTTGTTGTTTATGGGTCCGATCAAACCCATAGTGCACTCCAAAAAGCCGCTCACATTGCAGGAATCGATCTAAAGAATGTCCGAGCTATTATGACTTTGAAATCAACAGCATTTTGCCTATCCGCAGACTCGCTACAGGCAACAATTAAGTCGGATATAGAAGATGGGTTAGTCCCATTATTTCTATGCGCAACAATTGGGACGACTGGAATTGCGGCTGTGGATCCTTTACAGCCACTTTGCGAGGTTGCGAAAAGATATGGGATATGGGTCCATATCGATGCTGCTTATGCCGGAAGTGCTTGTATTTGCCCCGAGTTTCGACATTTTCTTGATGGAATTGAGAATGCGGACTCGTTCAGTTTCAATGCTCATAAATGGCTCTTCACCAATCTAGATTGTTGCTGTCTTTGGGTGAAGAATCCAAATGCACTTATAAAATCGCTCTCGACAAATCCTGAGTATCTGAGGAACAAAGCTAGTGATACAAAGAAAGTAGTGGACTATAAGGATTGGCAAATAACACTAAGCAGAAGATTTCGTGCATTGAAACTGTGGCTTGTGCTGAGAAGTCACGGTGTGCACAATCTAAGGAACTTCCTACGAAGCCATGTGAAGATGGCAAAGCATTTTGAAGAGCTTGTAAGAAGGGATAAGAGGTTTGAAGTTGTAGTTCCTAGAAACTTTTCAATGGTCTGTTTTAAGGTTTCAGCATCGTCAGCCTTGTTTAAACATGAAAATGATGATGAAAAGGTTCAGAAGTCAAATGAAGCGAGTGAAACTTTGTTGGAGACGATAAATGCAAGTGGGAAAGCTTGTATGAGTCATGCAATTGTTGGAGGAAAGTATGTGATACGTTTCGCTGTTGGTGCGAGCCTTACAGAGGAGAAACATGTGGTGGGGGCCTGGAAGGTGGTGCAACAACACTTGGACGCCATTCTATCATCAAATCCCATGTGAGATCACATTGAATTGATTTCATGTTATGGCATATTCCTTGAGAGTTGTCAACGCATTGGGATTGATGTCATGTTTTGCTCTGTTGTTGTTTTGTTTTGGTGTCTCGCTTTGTTTTTGCGTTTTGTTCTGTTGTTTGCTTTGTTCTCTTCTAGGCTTTCTTGTCTGCTGGCTTGTGCTCTGTTGTTAAATAAAATAGCTGTTTAATAAATAAATAAATCACTGACAGATCTCATCTCTTAAATTACTCTACCTCTTGCTTTAATAAATTCAATTTCTTGTCTGCTGGCTTGTGCTCTGTTGTTAAATAAAATAGCTGTTTAATAAATAAATAAATCACTGACAGATCTCATCTATTATTATGTAGAAAATAATAATATTAATAATAATAATAATAATAATAAAAGAAGATATTGCAATTTGCACATTTACATAAACAGTATCTTGGGTAAAATTAATATTTTGAATGAAGTTGATTTATTAATAAATTAATAAAGTATTTCTAAATATTCCAACTTAGGCCTTTGGCCTGTCGTTTAATAAAATGGCTGTTTTCAAAAAAAAACATTCCCTGCCTGATCTCATCTATTAAATTGCTCTACCTCTGGCTTTAATAAATTCAAGGGATAATTACCCTGATGGCCATCAATTTGATGATACACTATCAAAATGGTCACGGGATTGGAAATTTGTTTCAAAATGACCATTCCATCCAATTTCATCCAATGAGTGGTATTTTGGTAAATAAGGGGATGACATTAATTTATGTTTTTTGGAAAATTTTTTTTTAAACAAATAATTATATTTAATGTGTGTATATATGTATAGCATATATATGAAAATTTTCACCTCAATGCGCACTGATAAATATTTATTAGTGCGATGTATGTGGACCATTAGATTCAATTGCTTTGACCCGGTATGTATGCATTTGTCAGTGTTTATCCATAATCTATGGCCCACATGTAATGCACCGATGATATTTATATTAGTACGTACTGAGGAGAAAATGACTGAGTGTATAAATATATATATATATATATATATATTTGTTTTTTCAAAAGATTAAGGCTAAAAATCTAAAAAATGAAGAAGAGACACGTGTATTGATCTAAACCGTTAATACGATATTGACCCAAAGGCTACAAAATCGTGTCAAAATTAATTTGTATCAAAAATTGTGTGTGTACCTGATTTGTTTTTAAGCAGCATCGATATGCTATATATATATGGGTTCAAAAAATAAATAGCACTTTTTGGAGGTGGTATTTCAACAATGTCACTGCTTTAATAACTTATGTTTAAAAGGCACCTATTATGGTGAACGGACAAAAATACCCCCAATTGTTGTTCCACATCAGCTTTCTTTTATTCAGTTTACAGTGACAAAGTTGTGAAGTAGAGAGAGAAAGTCCGGTTGAAACTCAGGCAATCACTTGAATGGTGACAGAGTGGCGCTATGCAGACGCATTCGGGGGTCGAGCTTGGAACGAGCTCGGAAAAAGCTCGGAGCATTATGCAAAAAGCTCGGGCAGAGCAATTCATGAAAAAACTCGGATGAAAAAGCTCGGAGCTGTTATGAAAAAGCTCGGATGAAAAAGGTCGGAGCTTTTATGAAAAAGCTCGGGGCTTTTATGAAAAAGCTCGGATGAAAAAGCTCGGAGGAGCTTTTATGAAAACGCTCGGATGAAAAAGCTCGGAGCTTTTATGAAAAAGCTCGGAAAAAGCTCGGGCAGAACAATTCATTAAAAATCTCGGGCAGTTCATGAAAAAGCTCGGAGCTTTTATGAAAAAGCTCGGAGCTTTTATGAAAAAGCTCGGGGCTTTTATGAAAAAGCTTAGATGAAAAAGCTCGGAGCTTTTATGAAAACGCTCGGATGAAAAAGCTCGGAGCTTTTATGAAAAAGCTCGAAGCTTTTATGAAAAAGCTCGGAAAAAGCTCGGGTAGAACAATTCATGAAAAATCTCGGGCAGTTCATGAAAAAGCTCGGATGAAAAAGTTCGGAGCTTTTATGAAAAAGCTCGGAGCTTTTATGAAAAAGCTCGGAGCCTTATGCAAAAAGCTCGGGCAGGGCAATTCACGAAAAATCTCGGACAGTTCATGAAAAAGCTCGGAGCCATATCCAAAAAGCTCGGGCAGGGCAATTCATGAAAAAACTAGGGCAGTTTAAGAAAAAGCTCGGAAAAAGCTATGAAAAAGCTCGAAGACTTATTAAAAATGTTTGGAGATTCAAAATTGACAAAACTAATATCCTTGAAAAAAGCTCGGACAACAATTTAAAAGGCTCGGATAGTTTTACAAAAGGCTCAGACACAGTGTTAAAAGTCTTGGACCCAGATCTTCATCATCTTATACATAAATTTTACCAACTCAATTTTCAGACAAGTTTATTGTAGAGAGAGAGAGGGGAGTTACTGAGTTCATTATTTGAAGCGTGGAGATAGAAGTACAAACAGAATAAAAAATTGATTATTTAAGGGCAATTTTGGTAGTTCACCATAATAGGTGCCTTTTAAACATAACTTATTAAAGCAGTGACGTTGGTGCAACACACCTCCAAAAAGTGACATTTATCACCATTTCCTCATATATATGTGTGTGTGTGTGTGTGTTTAAAAATAAGGGTATTTTTTACTTTTCAGACGTTAAAAAAAGAATTAAAAACTTAACAAAAAACGTTAAATATACAAATTAATTGAAAAAATTGTGGATTGCGGATCGATGAAAAAAATAGAGAATTTTTTTTTTAAAAAAAAAGGTGATTGAATTTGACAAAGCGCTTATCTGATCCATTTTAATTTCACTAAATAAAAACAAAACAAATCGAATCAACAAAAAAAAAAACCACAAATCTCAGAAAAATAATCCATATTTTGCAATCAAAACCAAAAAAGAAAAGTCTGGAGAAAAAACCACATATGAGTGTTCAGGGTTTTGCTTGGAATTGGGATGCCAAATCTCAAAAAGTGACTCTCTCATAATCCAGCAATCTCCACTCGAAAGCCAAGAATAGATCATAAACGCCCCAAACAAACCTACAACAAAGCAATTGCTCTCCTCACCACCGTATACCCCAACATCTTCTCCACAAAAAACCTCAAAAACCCAACCAAATTCACCAAACCCCATGACTATTTTTTCGACGGATCTGCTGAGATTGTACTGCCTTTTGCGAAATCAACAGCTCTGATTTCTTGCTGCTCCACCATCCAATCCAGGACAAACCCAGTTTCCGATTTGAGCCCAAAGCAGCCAATCATCTCCCTCAATCTGGATCAGATTTGTGGTTTTTTTTGTTGATTCGATTTGTTTTAATTGCTTGTGGAATTTAGTTTGGTGGTGATGGTGGATGGTGGATAAGTGATGATGGCGGATGGCGAATTGCGAATGGTGGATCGAGAGATATGAGATTGAGGGAGATGATCTGAGTTTGGTGATGACGGTGGATGATTAAGGTTTGGGGTTGATGATTCTAGTTTTGGTTTGGGGTTGATGATTCCAGGTTTGGTGATGGTGGTGGATGATTGTGTTTATGGAGATAAGATGGCAATGGAGATCCGATCGATCATTTTTTTTTTTTAATCCAATCAATTAAAAAATATATTTAATCTCCACCATAAGATGGCTGGTGGGGATCCATTTATATATATATATATATATATATATATATATATATATATTTCAATTTGTCAATTTTTATTTGTTTTTTAAAATTGTTTTTTTTTTTGATTTTTTACAAATCAATTCAAAGATCCACTTTATAAAAAAAATGTTTTTTTTTAAATTTAATTTAGGGATTAGTGGTAGTTTAGTCTTTTGATGGTCATACTTAGTTAATAGTTAAGTTTGACTAACGTTAGGGGGTGTGAGTGTCAATTTATGATAAAGTTGTTTATGGATGTAAGGGGGAAAACCTTAGGGAGGTTCCGTGCAATTTGCTCTCTCTCTCTCTCTCTCTCTCTCTCTCTCTCTCTCTCTCTCTCTCTCTCTCTCTATGTATATATATATATATGCATATTGTAATATAACGAGAGATTTCTACAAAACTGAATTGCTCTACTCTATATATATATATATATATATGTGTGTGTGTGTGTGTGTGTGTGTGTGTGTGTGTGTGTGTGCGCATATTGTAATATAATGAGAGATTTCTACAAAACCGAAAAGCTCATAAAGCAATTTATATCATGGATGGTATATAGACTATGGTTATATGCTAACATCTTCTTATAAGTTGAAAAGAAATATATATATATATAGATATATATATATATATATCTATACAGAAATTTTCAAGTCAGTACGCATTGATATAACTTCGTCAGTACGCACTGATATAACTTTGTCAGTACGCACTGATATAACTTTATCAGTGCGTTAGGATGTGGACCATTAGATTTACATACTTTGACTCAAAGTGTATGGTGCTTGTCAAAACTTCTCCATAATCAATGGTCTACATGCAACGTACTGATATAAGTTATATCAGTGCGCACTGAGGAGAAAATGACTGTATATTGATGACTCGCTTTTTGTGTTGTTTCCAAATTACGAATATCAAAAGATATCTATATTAAAGTTCCTACGCAATGTGCTCTAAACTAGCAAAAGACTAGTAAAGCGGTAAGCGAGGTTATCGTTCCGCAGAGAGGTGTTATCCGTCGACCGGATCGTGTTCTAGTGTTTGTTGAAAGCATGTAAATAGAATGCGGATGTGGTGAGAATGATGTGTGTGAGGTGTATGCATATTGCGGATGTGTGTGCAAAGGAAATGTAACTAAAAAGAACACAAATAAAAACAAGAGAATATGGAGAGGTGAGAATGGTGATTAAAGTGACAAATAAAAGGGGGGATAGAAGAGATGTAGGATATGATCACACAAGGGCATAAGCTCACTATACATAAGTGCACGTATTGGTAACATTAAGCACATTCAATCCAAGTTAAGGGTTTGTTCACTCTATTGAGATATTCGAGACACAAATCACTCCCCAAAGGTCATGGCTAGAGTAATTGTGCCTCTCATCTCAACTAAGGGTTCTAAACACTAATTACTCCCCAAAGATCATGGCTAGAGTAATGTGCCTTTAATCCCTACCATTAAGCATGTGAACATATATAGCCAAACCCTACTCTAGCACGATCATGCATAAAACAAGTTCCATATATTCTTAGGAGCTAAGTAATTCCGGTTATACCTGGATTGGTCATCCTTCGAGGTACAACCGAAATCCACAAACATGATGGGATAAAACGCACCTCAAACAATAACAAACAATATATCCCTCTCTTGTGTGAACCTAATAGGAAGCAATTAAATAGAGCAGCAAACAACACAACCACAAGCTCAATCACAAACACAAGAACACCAAGAATTTACGTGGAAAACCTCCCTGAATTGAGGAGTAAAAACCACGGGTCCTCCGAAATCTCCACTATTAAAATATAATGGGAATAAACAGTTCTCTCTAGTTACACTAGAGACATATAACACAGCAATCTCAAGATTAACTAATCTTGACAACACATGCAATATTAGCAAGTAAAACAAGAGAGATAGGATTTCACAAACTTGAATCCTCTGTTCTGGGTGTGTATCTCTCTGAAGAAATTTTTGCTCAACAATCCAACTAACAAGATTGTAGAACCACGAGTCAAGAAGGTTTTGTCCATATTTCAGCTCAAACGGACAACAGATGAAAGATATATCTCTCTTTTATGAAACCTGTGCAGTACCTCCCCTGTTTTCTGTCCAGCTCTGTTCGGAACCGTAAATGTCACAACAGGGAACTCCTATTGATAATTCCACCATCGTGAATTTATATCATTGTGTTGAGAACACGCCTGCAAAATTCGAGCTTGATCCGACCAAGTTTGGACCTCCGATCAGCCCTCTGAAGAACTCTGGACAGTAGACTCCAAACCCAGAATTTCTGCACTCTTTTCTTTTTTTCTCTTCTTCTCACTCTTTGCACACACCGATTACTCTCTTCTCTTGTTTCTTCTTTTTCTGTTTTCAGCTAGAGTTTTAACCCTTTTATACACCATGTAAAATGACTTAAAAGTCCTTGGGCCATCCACATATATTATGTTGGCTTTACCATGAATACATGATAAACTCTCTTTGGGCCATCTCCACATTTGGAGGAAACCCAACCCAACAAAACACTCAAATCATTCATACGATGTATTTCCAGATATGAGATTACTCAATAATATCAAGAATATATCACAACTCAAATGAATATAAAACAACAATACATATATTGAGCACAAATATAAGTTTACAATATTTCCCAAGTGGGGATTACACATAAGGAAAACATGAAATACAAAGATAAGATAAAGGAAATCAAACCCTTGAAGAAAACCTCCAAGAGCTCCTCTCCTTGCCTAGCTCGAAATTGGTCCAAAGACCACTCCTAATCTATGCAATCAACTCTCAAATGTGGTGGGTGATGGGTAGAAATGGTGGTGGGAAGCTTTCCATGGAGGAAAACCTCCATGGAAGCTTGAAGATCTCTCTCTCTCTCTCTCTCTCTCTCTCTCTCTCTCTCTTATTGGAGTGAAAAATTTGCAGTTGGGAGAGAATAGGAAGAGATGGGATCTGAAAGAATGAGGAGAATGTGGTGTTTATATAGTTAGGGTAGGTTTGGGGACAAATTTTGGCCATGAAATGACCATTTTGGCCTTCCGGGGCTCCGAGGCGAGCTCCCGGGGCGAGTGAAATGGTCGCCTCACAAGGTCACCTTGCCTGCTGTGTGTTTGGGCAGAAGTTGAGGCGAGTTGATGAGGCGAGCAGGGTTGGTCGCCTCTCTAGGTCGCCTCGAGCACTGGTATGGAATCAGCTTCGCGCACTGTTACGGAAAGATGTATATCTCCCTCTAGAAAGCCCGGAATTTCAATCCGTAAACTACTTCTGAAAAGTAGACTTCTAGGGCTTCCCAAATATATAAAGAACTCATCGTGGTTCGTTCTGAGGAGGGAGATATGCCCCCCGAAAGTTGAGTGTTCTGCACGAAGCTCTCTGCCGCCGTCTGGTTTCCAGCCTTGCGCACCGTTACGGAAATGATCATAACTCCCTCTAGAAAATCCGGCATTGAAATCTGTAAAAACCAATGGAAACTAGACTTCCGGGGCTTTCTAAAAATAGGTGGTACAAAACCCAGTTCAATCCGAGAAGGGAGTTATGGACCCCGAAATATAGGTGTTCTGCATGGGCATTTTCCAATTTCAGCCCACTAACCTTTAGAAAACAGGGTTGACCTGTGCCGCGGTCTCTATGTCGCGTTCTGGCTCGATGACGGATCCCCCACAGAAAATTTTCATGGGTGATCGCGGATCACGTCATGGTTTGGTTTGACGGTGAGGCCATGGCAACTCTGAATACTTCCAATATATTCTCTTTTTGGCTCATTTTGCTTCCCAACTAATCTTTTAAGCTCTAAACCTTGAAATAAGGAATATGTACCTACATAAGGCTCAACAAACACTTATATACAAAAATACGCTCGAAAACGAGAACAAAAGCTAGGAACTGGGGACCTCAATTAAGTACAATTATCGTTCGATCAATACCCCCAAACCTATCTTTTGCTTGTCCTCAAGCAAAACTAAAAACGAAAAACAACAACACACAAAAAACAATAAACATATAGAAACATATAATATATATATATATACTAAGCTAGTCCATTTCCGTAGGAAACACGGTGGCACTTAGCACGTGCCACAAGCCTTTGAACCTATAGGTGGCCCTAATAGGAGGAGTTATAGTCTCCTAAGGGTTTACAGTTACGACACCCACAAACGTATACTCTGTAAGAAAATTGGTTGAGTTGCAACCCACACATACCAAGCAAAGACAACACATGCATGCTAGTATCTCAATTATACCAATCAATAAACATGTATAACATAATGCAAGTATGCCAATACTTAGGATGTTTTCGGTTTACAAGACAACTACCTCGAATGCTCAAGATAAAATTCGCCTCGACTCTAATCCTCACCGGATTTCAGTCATATATTTTCACTCAGAATCCTAGGCGCACTCTCTAGCAAACATATACGAATGAGTTTATGTATGGAAATCAAATATAATAGCATATGAGTATTTTCAAACAACGCACATTTTCTGAAAATGGATCTCATGAAGGAATTGAAATGCTATGAACGTGGAAAGAGCATGCATCGACTCACATTCCCAAGATAGACTTCCTAAGATATCAAATAGGCTTTCCCTCACAGTATTTGTGGCCAAGGTGAATTTGTGGTGAAGTATGGAGGATATGGTATGAGTGGCAAGGATAAAACTATTAACCATGCCAAGGTGTTTATACATTACATTTAAATCATTTAGAGCTCTTTTACACTTTATTTTACAAGCGTCTAGGCTATAAACATTACAATGCACCATTGTGCTACATTTGTACCCATATTTTGAGTAACTTTACATTTTAAGAATTTGAGGCTCAAGTGTTTATATTTCACACTTTTTTCTTTTTAAGCTTTTGCCTTTGCACAATTTACATACATTTGCCTATGTACACGCTTTACACGTTTTACACATTTTAGAGCTATATAACTTCTCTAAAGCTATACACCTTAACATGATAAATAACTAGGGTATGTGAAAGTGTTTGGGTTATGTATGTGGTGGAGGTTTAAGTGTTTGGCCTCAAGTTTTTCCAATGAAAGCACATATGGGGACAAGTGTTTAGGCTATTTAGTAGTTACGCACACACTCAAGCCCAAAATCATTTCTAAAAGTCCATCTAGCAAGGGAATACAAATCTCATATAAGCAGTCCACATGATGTTCTATAGCAATCAATGAAATAAATTTGATGTGCAATCAGATCACTAAAAATTAAGTACAAAATCAAAGAGTGTATAAGAGTAGAAACAAAACCCACAGATTTATGCAATTGAGGCTTAGTGTAACTCACGGGTAGTCTCCACTATTTTCCTAAGCTAAACAAGAATATAGGTCTAATCCACCTCAACATCAAAAGATTGGCACTGTACAAGCATATTTCAAGTGATGCATGGAGCTAAAAGCATACATGATATGTCTCAACCGACATACGATGAAAAACAACTCAACAAAACCGGAACTATTACCAAATTTCAAAAATGACCGGTTTGCAAAGATTTGAAAATTTTCTAAACGTAACAAAAACAAATATAAACAACGGAAGTGTCCACACCCCCAAACCTAAACTCAACATTGTCCTCAATGTTGCTCAAATCACAAAATATGGACAACATTTAGCAAGATTCGAAGATAAGAACTCAACATCACAAAAGACTAAAAAAACAAAAACATAGCAAATCCTAAGATCTAAGCGCAATACAAAAACACTCTTAGATCTAAACAAAAATAAAAGTCACAAACACAACAAACATAGCATTCCTATCATTAAGCGCATGGGCGGTTTCCGCCCAAGTCGACAACTACTCCACAAGCACTCCATTTAAGTTCAAAATTTAGAGGATACCTCTTGTAGCTGCACCTTACGCGTCCGTCATGGCACTACCATTTCACTTGATGGAATTGTTGCAGTGCATCGGTGCACTCTTACCGTTCTCATGAGTCGTGCGGTCCATTCGACCTGAAATTGTTCTTTCCTAGCACAAGCAAAACTCAAAAATAATCAAATGCATATGCCATAGAGAAAAATAAAATAAGGAAAAGAAAATATAACCGCTTATATATATATATATATCCGCAAAGCATTTAAACTAACATTTACAGAACCTAAACTAAAACAAGAAACAATCAACGCATAGCCACCTCCCCGGCAGCGGCACCATTTTGATGACGCACTTTTTGTGTCGTTTCCAAATTGCGAATATCAAAAGATATCTATACTAAAGTTCCTATGCAATGTGCACTAAACTAGCAAAAAACTAGTAAAGCGGTAAGCGAGGGTATAGTTCCTCAGGGAGGTGTTATCTGTCGACCGGATTGTGTTCTAGTGTTTGTTGAAAGCATGTAAATAGAATGCGGATGTGGTGAGAATGATGTGTTTGAGGTGTATGCATATTGCGGATGTGTGTGCAAAGGAAATGTAACTAAAAAGAACACAAATAAAAACAAGATAATATGGAGAGGTGAGAATGGTGATTAAAGTGACAAATAAAATGGTGGATAGGAGAGATGTAGGATATGATCACACAAGGGCATAAGCTCACAATACATAAGTGCACATATTGGTAACATTAAGCACATTCAATCCAAGTTAAGGGTTTGTTCACTCAATTGAGAGATTCGAGACACAAATCACTCCCCAAAGGTCATGACTAGAGTAATTGTGCCTCTCATCTCAACTAAGGGTTCTAAACACTAATTACTCCCCAAAGATCATGGCTAGAGTAATGTGCCTTTAATCCCTACCATTAAGCATGTGAACATATATAGCCAAACCCTATTCTAGCACAATCAAGCATAAAACAAGTTCCATATATTCTTAGGAGCTAAGTGATTCCGGTTATGACCGGATTGGTCATCCTTCGAAGTACAACCAAAATCCACAAACACTCAAATCATCCATACAATGTATTTCAAGATATGAGATTATTCAATAATATCAAGAATAAATCACAACTCAAATGAATATAAAACAACAATACATATATTGAGCCACAAATATAAGTTTACAATATTTCCCAAGTGGGGATTACACATAAGGAAAACATGAAATACAAAGATGAGATAAAGGAAATCAAACCCTTGAAGAAAACCTCTAAGAGCTCTTCTCCTTGCCTAGCTCGAAATTGGTCCAAAGACCACTCCTAATCTATGCAATCAACTCTCAAATGTGGTAGGTGATGGGTAGAAATGGTGGTGAGAAGCTTTCCATGGAGGAAAACCTCCATGGAAGCTTGAAGCTCTCTCTCTCTCTCTCTCTGTCTCTCTCTCTCTCTCTCTCTCTCTCTCTCTATCTCTCTCTTATTGGAGTGAAGCAGATGTAGTTGGGAGAGAATGGGAAGAGATGGGATCTGAAAGAATGAGGAGAATATGGTGTTTATATAGTTAGGGTAGGTTTGGGGACAAAATTTGGGCATGAAATGACCATTTTGGCCTTCCAGGGCTCCGAGGGGAGCTCTCGGGGCGAGTGAAATGGTCACCTCGCAAGGTCGCCTTGCCTGCTGTGTGTTTGGGCAGAGGTTGAGGTGAGTTGATGAGGCGAGTAGGGTTGGTAGCCTCTCTAGGTCACCTCGAGCACTGGTATGGAATCAGCTTCGCGCACTGTTACGGAAAGACTCATATCTCCCTCTAGAAAGCTCGGAATTGCATTCCGTAACACTTTTGAAAAGTAGACTTCTGGGGCTTTCCAAATTTATAAAGCTTATTCTGGTTCGATCTGAGGAGGGAGATATGCCCCCCAAAAGTTGAGTGTTCTGCACGAAGCTCTCTGCCGCCGTCTGGTTTCCGGCCTCGCGCACAGTTACGGAAATGATCATAACTCCCTCTAGAAAATCCGGAATCGCAATCCGTAAAAACCAATGGAAAGTAGACTTTCGGGGCTTTCTAAAAATAGGTGGTACAAAACTCAGTTCAATCTGAAAAGGGAGTTATGGACCCCGAAATATAGGTGTTCAGTATGGGCATTTTCCAATTTCAGCCCACTAACCTTTGGAAAACATAGTTGACCTATGCCGCGGTTGTTGACAAATTAGCTATGTTCCACCTACCACATCCTTTAACTACCACCTACCAACTCCTTGAAATGTATATTGTTGACAATGGGGAAAAAAAACCAAACTATCCATGTTGAAAATGGGGGAGGGTTGTCTCTGCCTTTCCCCTATAAATAAGACCCTCAGCAAGACAAGAATAGAGAGAAAACAAGCAGCAGAGAAGCAAAGCTTCCAGAGAGAGTTGAGAGAAATTCTGTTTTTTATTTGTATAATTCCTCAATAATATCAGTTTGCTGCCTCCCGTGGACATAGGTAATTTGCCGAACCACGTAAATATTTGTGTTTGTGTGTTGTGTGCACTTTTCTGTTTAATTTCTGGTCATTTCCATAACAAATTGGTATCAGAGCTTTGGTTTTGGTAAAGTCCAGAAATTTCAAAGTGCTCGAATCGCTGTTCGGAGGGTACCAGTTCTGTTCCTCTCGGAAATATGATTCCAAGGCTAGTGACCGCATCTCAAACGGAGCTCAAACGAACTCTCTAGCTTCGGTCAAAGTTCGTTCAACTCTGGAAAAAAAATTTAGAAATTTTTTGTAGAATTATTCAAGGAAGAAGATGACATTGTAGCGCCACATCATCAGCCACTGTCAGTGCCCAGTCGGCCACCACCTCGTCGTCCAGTCATCGCCACGTCAGTGGTGATTTGTTGCCACATCAGCGCCACGTCATCGATAAGCCATGGCAGCGCCACGTCGCCTCTTAGGAGAATATTCTGTTACCTTTAGAGAATATTCCGTTATCTGCAGAATATTCGGTTACACTAACGGAATATTCCTGAGTCAACTCGGTCCAAAAGTGTTTTTGCCTAACTCAGTGCAATTTTCACCCATTTTCGATCGAGTCGGACTTATTTTCAGCTATTTCGATCGTTCCGGACTCAACTGTGCCATCCGCTTCAGCTAATTCCGCTTGTAAGTACTAGTATTACTTAGGCAATCTTTATTAACTCTATTTCCGGACACGATGGAAGATCCAAAAGCTGGAGAAATCTTGGAACAGTCAACTGAACCTCAGACCTCTGCATCAACCAGCAGTTCTTGGCAAAGAAGCTCGATATCAAATGCAAAGTTTGATATTGAGATGTTTGACGGCACCAACAACTTTGGCATGTGGCAATGCGAAGTTCTGGATCTGGAAGTATGTAAATCGTCAAGCCTGCGGCACAATTCAGTTGTGTTTAGCTAAGGACCAGAAGTACTTTGTCATGAAGGAGACTATGGCATCAAGTCTCTGGAAAAAGTTGGAGGACAAATACATGACGAAAAGCATAGAGAACCGACTCTACCTGAAGAAGAAGTTCTTTCGTTTCCAGTACAAGAAAGGTATTTCTATGATTGAGCATTTGGATTATTACAATAAAATTCTCACCGATTTACAAAATTTAGATGTTGAAATTAGCGATGAAGATAAGACACTACTATTGTTAAATTCCTTACCTGATACCTATGAACACTTAACCACAACTCTGTTATATGGTAAGGATGAGGTTAAATTCGTAGACGTTTCTAATGCTCTGGTGAATAATGAGTATCGGAAGAAAGATCAGCTTGATCATAGAGAATCAATATCAGAGGCGCTGACTGTTGCCCGAGGCAGGGCAAACAACAGAAGATCTGGTAGTGAGCGTGGTAAATCTCGCTCAAAATCAAGAGGAGCATTCCGCTCGAAGCAAAGTGGAGAATCATCATACAGACGTCCTGCGAAGGACGAGTGTGCCTACTGTCACCAGAAAGGGCACTGGAAGAAAGATTGTCCAAACAAGGACAAATCTAATGTGAATGTTGCAGATAAAGCTGATGATGGGGAGTATTCAGCATTTACAGTTTCATCATCAGACAACCATTTTGATAGATGGATTATGGACTCCGGTTGTTCCTATCATATGTGTCTTAACAGACAGTGGTTCTCAAGCTTCCAGGAGCTTGACGGAGGAGTTGTGCTTATGGGCAACGACAACACCTTCCAGACGAAAGGGATAGGAACTATCCGCTTGAAGATGCACGATAGTACAATCAGACGACTGACAGACGTCAGATATGTTCCTGATATGAAGAAGAACCTCATTTCACTAGGGGTCTTAGACTCCAGCGGTTACAAGGTGACCATGGAAGATGGAGTCCTGAAGGTTGTACGAGGTGCATTCTTGGCAATGAAAGGTACTCGACAGAGAAATCTATATTTTCTGGACGGGTACATAGTCACAGGGAGAGCAGCCGTCTCCAGCAGTTCCGACGATGAGTCATCTGATACTTCTCGACTCTGGCACATGCGCTTAAGGCATGTTGGTGAGAAGGCTTTGCAAGGTTTGGTGAAGCAAGGTCTCCTGAAAGGTGCAAAGACAGGTAAACTTGATTTCTGCGAGCATTGTGTCATGGGCAAGCAGACAAGAGTGAAGTTCAGCACTGTCATTCATCGTACAAAAGCAACATTGGATTACGTTCACACTGATGTTTGGGGGCCTTCCAAAAATGCTTCATTGGGAGGTAAACATTATTTTGTGATGTTTATTTATGATTTCTCCAGGTATGTTTGGGTATACACCATGAACCATAAAGATGAAGTTCTGGATATCTTTCTTCAATGGAAGAAGATGATTGAAACCCAGACAGGCAGAAAGATTAAAAGGCTCAGATCAGACAATGGCGGGGAATACAAATCAAATCCTTTCATGAAATTTTGACAGGATGAAGGGATAATCAGACACTTTACAGTTCCCGGCACGCCACGACAGAACAGTGTAGCAGAACGGATGAACCATACTCTGGTGGAGAAAGTTAGATGTATGCTTTCTCAATCAGGTCTGAGCAAGACATTCTGGGCAGAGGCTTTGGTGTATGCCTCTCATATAGTCAATAGACTACCTGCCACCGCACTTGATGGGAAAACTCCCAAGGAGGTATGGTCTGGACAACCTGTTTCGGATTATGATAGATTGCATATATTCGGATGTCCATCATACTTTCATGTTACAGAATCCAAACTGGATCTTAGGGCCAAGAAAGTTATTTTCTTGGGCTTTACTGAAGGAGTTAAGGGATTCAGACTATGGAATTCTGAGTCAAAGAAGATCATCTTAAGCCGAGACGTTACCTTTGATGAATCTGCGATACTGAAACAAATACCTCCAGACACAGAGAATGAGAATCCAAATTCTCTACGACGGGTGGAGTTTGAGACTCCTAAGAAGTCAGAAAAGGCTTTTCCGACATTCAACCGTCCTGATGATGATTCTGATAGTTAGGACAAGATATCAGTTGAGGTGGAGGATTCAAAACCATTATCTAAGATCAGACAACAGCTAGAATCCATTGCCACCAGTAGACCGAAACGAGACATTCGGATGCCCGCCCGTTACATAGACATGGTAGCATACGCTCTTCCAGTAACTGATGATGATGTTCCATACACCTATAGAGAAGCTGTGCATAGTACATATAATGTCAAGTGGAAGAAGGCGATGGATGAGGAGATGCAATCACTTCACTAGAATGAAACTTGGAAATTGACACCACTTCCAAAGGGAAAAAGAGCTATAGGGTGCAAATGGGTCTATGTCAAGAAGGAAGGTGCTCCTGGCAAAGACAGGATCAGATGCAAAGCCAGATTGGTAGCGAAGGGTTACGCACAGAAGGAAGGAATAGACTACAATGAGGTATTCTCACCTGTTGTCAAGCATTCGTCTATTCGGATTCTATTGGCTTTGGTTGCACAATTTGATCTGGAGTTAGCTCAACTCGACGCGAAGACTGCATTCCTACATGGTACTTTAAGCGAGGAAATCTATATGTCTCAGCCAGAAGGGTTCAAAGTTCCAGGATGTGAGAATTTAGCTTGCAAGCTGAGCAAGTCTCTGTATGGTTTGAAGCAATCACCGAGACAGTGGTACAAACGGTTTGATAGCTTCATGATGACTCAGAAGTACACACGCATTCATTTTGATCACTGTGTATACTTTCACAAACTCCAAGATGGTACATTTGTCTATTTGCTCTTATATGTGGATGATATGCTGATAGCATCTAAGAGCAAGGTGGAGATCGACAGGCTGAAGGCTCAATTGAGCTCAGAGTTCGACATGAAGGATCTTGGAGAGGCAAAGAAGATACTTGGTATGGAGATCAAAAGGGACAGAGCAAAAGGTACCATCTGTTTGATCTAGACTCAGTATTTGAAGACTGTACTTCAGAGGTTTGGCATTGATAGCAAGTCTAAACCTGTAAGTACACGGTTAGCTCCACATTTCAAACTGAGTGCACTGATGTCACCAACTACTGATGATGCAAAGAGGCAAATGGATCATGTTCCATATGCAAATGATGTTGGTGCCTTGATGTATGCGATGGTGTGTACTAGACCCGACATTTCACACGCCGTAAGTATGGTGAGTTGTTACATGCACAACCCTAGTAAAGGCCACTAGCAAGCAGTGAAATGGATTCTACGGTACATTCAAGGTACTGTAGATGTTGGTTTGAAGTTCGAGAGAGATCAGACAATTGACAAACATATCGTAGGATATGTTGATTCTGATTATGCTGGTGATCTTGACAAACTGCCGATCTACTATTGGTTATGTGTTCACTATGGCAGGAGGGCCAGTAAGTTGGAGATCAACTTTACAGTCAACAGTGGCTTTGTCTACTACTGAGGCAGAGTATATGGCTGTAACAGACGCTTTCAAAGAAGCCATTTGGTTTCGTGGTTTGATCAGGGACTTGGGTATTGTTCAGGAAAACATGGAGATTTTCTGCGATAGCCAGAGTGTCATTTGTTTGGCAAAGAACCAGGTCCATCATAGTCGCACCAAGCATATAGACGCCCGTTACCACTTTATTCATGAAATAATAGATGAAGGAAATATTCTACTTCTGAAGATCGGAACTGCAGACAATCCTGCATATATGTTAACAAAAGTGGTAACAGGGATCAAGTTCCAACACTGTATGGACTTGATCAATATCTCTCGAGCTCGTAGCGCCTAAAGGGCTTAATGGAGGCAGCATTGATTGGTGGATTCTCGCCAAGGTGGAGATTGTTGACAAATTGGCTTAATTCCACCTACCACATCCTTCAACTACCACCCACCAACTCCTTGAAATGTATATTGTTGACAATGGGGAAAAAAACCAAACCACCATGATGAAAATGGGGGAGGGTTGTCTCTGCCTTTCCCCTATAAATAAAACCCTCAGCAAGGCAAGAATAGAGAGAAAACAAGCAGCAGAGAAGCAAAGCTTCCAGAGAGAGTTCTTAATAGAGTTGAGAGACATTTTGTTTTGTATTTGTATAATTTCTTAATAATATCAGTTTGCTGCTTCCCGTGGACAGTAGGCAATTTGTCCAAACCACGTAAATATTTGTGTTTGTGTGTTGTGTGCACTTTTCTGTTTAATTTCTGGTCATTTCTGCAACAGCGGTCTGTATGTCGCGTTCTGGCTCGATGACGGATCCCCCACGAAAAATTTTCTTAGGTGATCGCGGATCACGTCGTGGTTTGGTTTGACGGTGAGGCCGTGGCAACTTTGAATACTTCCAATATATTCTCTTTTTGGCTCATTTTACTTCCCAACTAATCTTTTAAGCTATAAACCTTGAAATATGGAATATGTACCTAAATAAGGCTCAACAAACACTTATATACAAAAATACACTCGAAAACGAGAACAAAAGCTAGGAACTAGTGACCTCAATTAGGTATAATTATCGTTCGACCATATATATACGAGAGTTTCTCATGAAGGATCCCTTATTTTAATTTCTGAAAGGACCATGATGAAAACACATCAATTTTAATGAATTTTAATATGAATTTTTTCGTGGATGATGAGTTCAATGAAATCTACATATTAACAAAATTTGAGAATTTTCCAAGTACTAGAACTATTTATCTAAATTTTGTTAAATATAAAGGCATCGAAAAATAGATGAAATATAGGAAAATTCAAAAAACAAATAGTTCTAGTATTCGAAAAATTCTCAAATTTTGTTCTTAAGTAAATTTCAATAAACTCATTATCTACAGAAAAATTCCGATCAAAATTCATTAAAATCGATATAATTTCATCAAGGTTCTTACCGAAATTAAAATAAGGGATCCTTCATGAGAGACTCAATAAATATATATATATATTACCAAAAAAATCTAAAATAAATTAATGTCATCCCATTATTTACCAAAATGTCACTCATTTGATGGAATTGTATGAAATAGTCATTAATGTCATGCTTTTCATCAAAAATGGTCATTTTGAAACCAATTTCTATTCCAATGGCCATTTTGATAGTGTGTCATCAAATTGATAGTTACTGGGAAATTAACCCCATATTCAATTTCACTTGGATTGGATCCACAGCACATGTACAAAATAATAATGAAAAAAAAAAAGAAGATATTGCAATTTGCACATTTACATAAACTGTATCTTGGGTAAACTTATTATTTTGAATGAAGTTGATTTATTGATAAATAAATAAAGTATTGCTAAATATTTCAACTTGTATCCAAATCTTTAAGTGACAACCTAAGTTACATAAGTTACCTGATATATGGTAAGATAAATAAGTGATTAATAATGTATATTCATTTGTAGAGATCCCGAGAGACGTCCGACGTATTCTTTAATCCCTCCGACTAGTGGAGATCGCTATTTAATATCCTCAGTTTTGAAGGAGATCTTTGTCGATTTCCTCTTGTAGAAGGAGATCTTTGACAATTCGATCTATGATACGAGTGGTGTGGGGCATGTGTGGAGCAAGGCATGCATGCATGCCAAGTGCACATGAGCCTTTCCTAGAAGGACCAAGTCTGCTGTGGTTGTTAGTATTGTTATCAGATTGAGTCAATAATCAGTTGTGGGTTGAGTTGGTGCTTGATTTGCTCCACTTCTTCAGCACACGTTCATTCTCTTGTTATTGTTATTTTATTTAATTGTTCACTTATCTTGTAAGGCCTATATAGGTCAGTGGTATTGAATAAAAAGGTTATCGAATATTAACCAAATTATCTTTCCTTCTTCTGAGCTCTCCCTTCTCAATTCTCTCACCAATCCCTTTTTCTCCTTCTTTACCGATCCCACAAATTAAATCATAACAAATTGGTATCAGAGCCCATCCATGGAGACTCGTGCTAAAGCAAATACTGAGTTTCGTAGCGAAATCCATGAAATACTAGCTACCCATGATGCCAGGATTGATGAAATCGTGGCCAATCACGACTCAAGATTTGAACAACTCATCAGCAGCAATGACGTAAGATTCAACCATCTTCTAGCCGAAATACAGGCTCTACGCCTACAATCTCCTCAGCCTTCTCAACCTCATCAATTCCCTCAATCTCCACAACCTGGCCAAACAACCTCGACGCAGTATCGCACCCACTTGGACAGAGAGGTCAATCCGTTTGCACCTGGTGAAACCTCACACAGTGGTCTCACGACCTACAACCACAACACTAATTTGAAACTGAATTTTCCGACATACGGGGGCGAAGATCCAACGGGATGGATTTTTAAGGCTGAGCAGTACTTCGAATTCAAGGGCATTGCTTCCCCACAACAGGTACAATTAGCATCGTTTCACTTGGAGACGGTAGCGCTTCAATGGTACCGATGGTACACCAAAAACAGAGGACCCTTGAAGCTGGACTGAGTTCACCAAAGCGCTCCTTAAACGATTTGGACCAACAGCCTACGATGACCCGTCTGAGGCTCTCTCACGGCTTAAACAGACCACCTCTGTTACAGCTTATCAGGAAGCATTCGAAAAGTTATCTTATCGGGTGGACGATTTACCTGAAAATTTCTTGGTGGGGAGCTTTATAGCTAGTCTGAAGGATGAAATCAGACTTGACGTGCGCGTCAAACAACCCAGGACTCTATCCGAAACCATAAGTGTGTCGCTTTTACTCGAAGAGCGGAATCTCCTCCAGCGAAACAGAGGTTCCACGTACAAACCTGCTATGAACTTGACACAACCAAAGTCACAGCAGAGCACCGCAGCTGGACTTCTCGGACCACCACCTCCCCGGACAGCAGGCAATATTCCGGGACCTATTCGCCGCATCACCAATCAGGAGGCTCGTGACAGGCGGGAAAAAGGTCTATGCTTTTATTGTGATGACAGGTACGCACCAGGGCATCGCTGTGCTCGACCCCAATTATTTATGATTGAAGATGTGTTGTCAGGAGATGAAGCCGCAGACGTCGACATGGAAATTGAGAACTCAACCAAGGATGTCATTCCAGAAATCTCTTTCCATGCGATGGCTGGAACCACTCACCCGCAAACGTTTCGCGTCGTCGGTAAAATAGGGAACAAAGCATTGACAGTGCTCATCGATGAGGGTAGCACCCATAATTTCATTGATCAGCAGATTGTCTCAAATTTGGGGTTATCGGTGATACGGGATAGAGTATTTCAGGTCATGGTAGGGAACAAGGAGAAAATAGAGTGCTCAGGCCGTTGTTTGGCCCTTTCTCTAAACATACAGGGATACACGATGCGAGCGGATTTTTATGTTTTGCCAGTTGCAGCTTGCCAGGCGGTTTTAGGGGTGCAATGGCTGGAAACGTTAGGTCTAATTGAGACGGATTATCGAAAACTTACCATGAGTTTTACTCAAGATGGTCGGCGTTACATGTTGCAAGGTATGTCTCGAACCGAATTGGCCCCGTTAAGTGATAAAGAATTGTTACACCTTTCAGGTGTGGGAGGATTTTTTTTGCATTTTTTGATACCACTCCAGCAGACACAAACCAGTGGCTGTGCTGAGGACATCCTCAAGTTGTTGGCCAAATTTCCTCACGTTTTTGCTGAACCGAAAACATTGCCACCGGTCCGCTGCCATGATCATCAAATACCAATATTACCAAATCAACAACCAGTAAGCGTGAGACCATATCGGTACCCTCATTATCAAAAGAACGAGATAGAGAAGTTGGTCAAAGAATTTCTGTCATCTGGTATCATACGTCCCAGCCGCAGCCCTGTTCTCTTCTCCGGTTTTGCTTATAAAAAAATCTGATGGAACTTGGCGATTTTGTGTCGATTATCGGGCATTGAACGCTATCACCGTGAAAGATAAATTCCCAATTCCGGTCATAGATGAATTATTAGATGAACTTCATGGCGCACTGTACTTTTCGAAGTTAGACTTGCGATCCGGGTACCACCAAATTCGGGTTCAAAGTGAGGACATTCACAAGACGGCCTTTCGCACTCACGATGGTCATTATGAATTCTTGGTCATGCCTTTCGGGTTGACGAATGCTCCAGCCACTTTCCAGTGCCTCATGAATGACATTTTTCGCCCTTATTTGCGGAAATTTATACTTGTATTTTTTGACGATATTTTGGTGTATAGCAGAACTTGGAGTGACCATTTGCAGCACCTACAGCAGGTCTTGAGGCTCTTGTCAGACAACCAGTTGCTTGTCAAACGTTCTAAATGCAGCTTTGGAGTGTCACAGGTGGAATATTTGGGTCACCTCATCTCATTCGCAGGGGTGGAAGTCGACCCTTCGAAAATCCAATCAGTCCAAGATTGGCCGGTTCCCACATCCGTAAAAGGTGTTCGCGGGTTTCTTGGGCTAGCGGGTTATTACCGTAAATTTATCAAAGGGTTTGGTTCACTCGCAGCCCCGTTGACGCGTTTGCTTACCAAAGAGGGGTTCAATTGGCCAATAGGAGCACAGCAGACCTTCGATCAGATAAAGAAAGCTCTTATGACTCCTCCTGTATTGCGCCTTCCAGATTTTTCACAATAGTTTGTGATAGAATATGATGCAAGCGGTGTCGGGTTGGGGGCAATTTTGTCCCAGCACAATCAGCCTATTGCCTTTTATAGTGAAGCCTTAAAGGGAGCAGCTGTGTCACTATCCACATACGAAAAAGAGATGTTGGCAATTGTGAAGGCAATTCGGAAGTGGCGGCCGTATCTCTTGGGTAGACCGTTCATCATTCGGACGGACCATCGCAGCCTCAAATATTTACTCGAACAACGAATCACTACTCCAGCGCAAACAAGGTGGCTGCCGAAAATTATGGGATACGATTACACCATCCAATACAAACTTGGGAAGGAAAACCAGGGAGCTGATGCACTTTCGCGCGTGACTTCATTTCAGTTCATGGTTGTTTCATTACCTATAGCTGATTGGTGTAAGTTGCTGCAACAGGAGGTGGCTCGTGAGGAATATTATGCTAATTTTGCCAAGTCCTCATCTCCACAGTATACTCAGCGGGATAGGTGTGTGGATGCTGGGTGGAAGGATTCAATTAAGCCCAACATCAACATTGTTGCCTGCTGTCTTAGCAGAAGGGCATGCCTCCCCAACTGCGGGACATTTTGGGTTCCAAAAGACGCTTTGTCGAATCAGCGAAAGTTTTGCTTGGCCAGGTTTGCTTGCAACGGTGAAGGATTACATCCGCAACTGTGATGTTTGCCAACGGTGCAAATACGAAAATTTACGACCAGCCGGTCTACTTCAACCGTTGCCGATTCCACAGCAGGTATGGTCTGCAATATCCATGGATTTCGTGGATGGGTTACCCATGTCACAAGGTCAGGATGTGATCATGGTTGTGGTCGATAGACTCTCCAAATATGCCCATTTCGTGCCACTAAAACACCCATACACAGCAGCCTCGGTGGCCAAGGCATTTGTCTCAAACGTTGTTCGCTTGCACGGTATACCAGCAGCCATAGTGAGCGATCGTGACAAGGTATTTCTTAGCTCTTTTTGGCGTTCTCTTTTTAAGTTACAAGGCACACATCTACAGTTTAGTTCAGCCTACCATCCGCAAACTGACGGGCAAAGGGAAATGGTTAACCAGTACGTTAGAACAATATCTCAGATGTTTCGCCAGTGATCAGCCAAAAAAATGGATGGAGTGGTTACCATGGGCTGAATATGGCTATAATACGGCTGTTCATTCGTCTACGAAAATGACCCATTTTGAAGTTGTTTATGGTGTTCCACCTCCAGCATTGATAGCTTACACTCCGGGAACAACAAAATTACAGGCAGTAGAGGACACCTTACGGTCTAGGGATGAAATTCTCCGAGATTTGCAGCGCAACCTGTTGGGTGCCCAAGCATGAATGAAACTGCAGTCAGACAAACATAGGCATGAGGTCCATTTCTCAGTTGGGGATTATGTATATTTGCGTTTGCAGCCTTACCGCCAAAAAACTGTGGCTTTTCGCAGCTCTTTGAAGTTAGCACCGAGGTTCTTTGGTCCATACAAAATAGTAGCTCGAATTGGACCAGTGGCATACAAATTGGAATTGCCAGCTGGTACAAGAATACATGATGTATTCCATGTTAGCCTACTTAAGAAACAATTGGGCTCAGAGGAAGTGGCAGGTGTGACTCTTCCCCCTGTAGCGGAAGATGAGTCTTTACTACCGCGGCCGCAGTTCATTTTGGATCGTCGTATCATTCAAAAGGGTCAATATCGGCCGAAAACGGAAGTGTTGGTTCAATGGTACGGGGTGCCTAAGGAAGACGCGACTTGGGAGAATCTGTGGCGCTTCTCCAAGACATATCCAGATTTTTGCCTTGAGGACAAGGAACTTCTAAGGGGGATAGAATGATACGAGTGGTGTGGGGCATGTGTGGAGCAAGGCATGCATGCATGCCAAGTGCACGTGAGCCTTTCCTAGAAGGACCAAGTCTGCTGTGGTTGTTAGTATTGTTATCAGATTGAGTCAATAATCAGTTGTGGGTTGAGTTGGTGCTTGATTTGCTCCACTTCTTCAGCACACGTTCATTCTCTTGTTATTGTTATTTTATTTAATTGTTCACTTATCTTGTAAGGCCTATATAGGTCAGTGGTATTGAATAAAAAGGTTATCGAATATTAACCAAATTATCTTTCCTTCTTCTGAGCTCTCCCTTCCCAATTCTCTCATCAATCCCTTTTTCTCCTTCTTTACCGATCCCACAAATTAAATCATAACAATCTACTCTGGTCGGAGGAAATTGATGACGATTCGAACTACTCCAGTCAAAAGAGATAGATGATGATTCGATCTCCTCTGAGTAGATTATATTTTCCGCCAAGGTCTCTCTACTGATGGAGTTTATTTTTCTTTTTCTTTTTATAATTTTTTATTCTATTTTAAATACTTATTTTTATCATACCATAATATCCAAATAGACCATTTTTCCCGTTAACATTAATGGGTACCATTAATGGCAAGGCAGGTTCATGCAATTTCGGGAAGAAGTTCCGTATAGTTTCAATTAGGCTTAAACTCAGAGATGTTGGTGCAATTTTCTCTAGTTACAATCATTGTTCACATTATTTGTTTTTTGGACAAAAAAGTCTGAACTAAAGAGTTTTTTTTTTTATCACGAGAAGAGGTTGTCTCAAGATGGGTGCTAACCAGACAGGGGATTTTGTGGATTGGTCGGATATGTGATTGGTGTGGATCTGGTTGTTTCTCTTCTTTGTTTTTGTGTGCTTCGGCAGATTGGTGCTGTCCCTTTGCTCTGTTTCAGGGGGTGTTGGCTTCTGCCCAGCTCTTGCGTTGGTCCTCTGCTTGGAGGAGTGGTTCTGCTGTTGTTTTTATTTCTGTGGTGTTTGTGTTAATTGTCTGTGTTTGCCTTACAGGCTGCCTTTAGGCTTTGGCTCTTGGCTTTGTTGTTTCCTCTTGTTTATTAATAAAGCTATACCTTTTCAACAAAAAAAAAAAAAAAGTTGTCTCAATGGTATCCCCTCACACCTACAACACTATAGAGATTTTCGAATGTGTCCCCCACTTCCAAAATTCGAATTAATTGTAATAATTCCAAAAAAAAAAAAAAACTAGCAATTGCATACTAATCCAAATCTCATCTATTCCAATATTTTTAGTAGCAACCTTTCTTTCAAAAAACAAAGTAGCCACTTTCTTTCAACTCGTTTACCAAAGACAGATCTATATTACATTTCTATAAGCATTTAATTACACGAAGCAAGTCTTTATCAGTTTCCCTTTTCAATGATGTAGGACAAAGAAGAAGGAACCGCGGTCCAGACCGTGATCTGACACCAGCATGTCACACTGGATTTGGGCAATTTCTTTATTTTCTTATTTCTTTAATTTGGGTCTTTTCTTGTTTAGCAAGTTTATTTATTTTAGTTTGATTAGGAATTAAATTTAGAATTTTGGAAATAAATCAAATTTACCTTTTAGGTAAGATTTGATCTTTGTTTTCTAGTCAAGTTAGGAGTCATAAATCTTAAAAGATTCTGATTAGTTTGGGATTTTCCTGTTTTAGTTTTTTCTTTTAGGAAAATCATATTCGAGTCATATTATGATTAGTTTATTATAAATATTATAATTAATTCCAATTATTGTAACTTTTAAACCTTTTGATTGATTTTAATTAAATCGTTCCTTTGGAACATTTATCTGTCGTGGATTCGACATGCTCTTTGAGGATTCGAGAACACCATTTTCTAACGAAGATTAGGGAATGATGGCCCCTGCATGGCGGTCCATGCTTAGGTAACTACTGGTCGCTACGTTAAGGTTCGTCTGAGTGTGCCTCAGGGTTAGACGAAGTGATCATTCTTATTTTCGCCATAAACCGCTGCGTACAGTCAATTTGTGATAGTGCTACAAATAATCAACTTTTAACAGCTAATTAATAATTTACAACCGTTTCTCTTGTTAGGTCGTTATCTTGTTATAAGTAATCAATTTTTTCTTTGTAGGGGAGTGGGTGTGGGAAGCGTGGACATCAACAAGAACAATTTTGCGATTGCCAATCTAACCATACACCAAAAAGATTGCAATTTTAACCCAACACCAAAAACATTGCAGTTGGTATAAAATTAAGAACCATTATAAAACAGGTTAGATATTGTCTATTGCCCTCCTAGAATTGTCACATAAGTGACCAGATGTTAAAATTTGTAAAAAAAATGTCATAATCAATTAATTACTCTCACTGTCCCCAGAGCTACACATTGACTGACCAAGTCCAATATTTTTCATTTTTTTGAACTGACAGCAAAAAAAATGTAAATGGTATGCCAAAATAAAAACGAAAAACCCATGGGAATGCAAAACAGAAGATTTATGAGAATTTCAAGAATCTTGAAAACAATTAAAACATTGAATTTCTTTGTTTTCTTCCACAAGGTATACCTTCTCACTTGCTGGGTCAACTTTCAGATAGTCAGCTAACAATGGTTGTCATACTCATCAAGGACATCAAGACACCTATATTCCTTTCATATTTTGATTTTTGTATAAGGATCATTATCCGTGATGAAATGGATGGAACTTTTGTTATAGTCGTTTACTGAAAACAATCTGGTACGAATCTGCAAAGGACGGAGATAATAAACACAAACCAGAACGTTAGGGGAAAACCGAGGCCCGTGTTTCATACGGTGTCCTTAAGACAATTTCGCCAATTAACACCGTATGTGTATGGCGATTGTCTCCCAAGATACAACAGTTTAACAGTGAATGTGCAAGGCACAAACACTCTCAGCAAACTCAAATCAAGTTCAAACTTACCAAGAAACGGAACCAAGAAGAATAGAAAGTATACTGAATGTATTTTCTGATGAATAGATTAGGGTTTTAATAAAACCAAAATCAAGAGGATTGGTTAGGAAATACTTGTCAATTACATTTTTTTTAATGAAAAGGATATTAATTAAAAAATCAATCTCCAAGAGATTTATTTCTAATTAATCACGGATTCTATTTACTTAGTGATCAAGTAAGTATCTAGAATCCAAAAAGAAATTTCCTTATCATTATACGTTTAATTTAGGGAAAATTAAATTGAATTAATTCTTTCCATATCAATATAAACATTGACTTAGAAAAAATAAATTTCAAACAGTAGCAAAAGGTCGTTTGTCCTATGACAGTCCAATCGAAGCGGCATTCGCGTACGCGGGGCACGCCCACACACAAGTCATCCAATCCGAAGGTTTGCCCCCCCCCCCAGTCCAATCGAAGCGGCATTCGCGTACGCGGGGCACGCCCACACACAAGTCATCCAATCCGAAGGTTTGCCCCCCCCCCCCCCCCCCCCCCCCCCATTATGCCTCCTCTTATGAAAAGACATACAAAAGATTTCATTAAAGAACAATTATGGCGATAGTATTTAAAATCAAAATATGAAGGAAAAAAAACACTCTTTAGGCCCATCAAAAAAGTTTTAAGAAGAGTATTGATGCTATCATGCTACCATTCATACAGTAGTAGTAAATAGGTGCAAGATAGATAATCTACACTAAATACACACAAAAAGTCGGTGGTTGAAACCCAAATAGTAATGCATTAGAACCTCTCTAAATTAATATTCTTGGGACCCACCCTTGAGTATTAATTTACAAAGGTTATTAATTTAAAGAGTTTTACCTTGTACATTGTTATTTTGTCTTAGAAAATGTATGGAAGTTGGTTTTCTTGTTTAATAAATGTTCCTTTTCGGGATTTCTCATTTAATCGGTTTTCTTCTTTAGGAAAAGTTCCTTTTTTTTTAGGATTTATAATCACAATGGCACTGCCCATGGGAAATCAAAAGGTTTTGATTCTTCTTGACAATTGCACTGCCCATGTACCACTTACAAAGCTACCTAATCACATCCAACTCATAAACACCATAGTGCATTATCTACCACTAAATTTGAGGAAGAAGTGTGCCACATTCCAACTGAAGAAGATCTCGTCAATAATATCATAAGACAAGATAATGATAATATGGTTGCGATAGATGACGAAAACGACGATAGTCGTCGTAAGGTATCTAAAATCTCTACAAGTAAGGCTATTGAAATGCTAAATTTAATTGAAATTACAACAAGAAGGTGATCACAAGAGCTTCTTGAAGATAATTCAAAAGATGAAGGATGAAGTCAAAATATCAAACATGATGGTCTAGTGTAAACTAGTATCTTGAAGTACTTTTCTAGTTCTTGAATAACATGCCATATATTTTGTACTTTTTTAAAATTATTAATTTATGCGACAGTCGGGACCGAAATTTTACACTAGGTTTTAAAAAGAAATTATTAATTATTACGATAGAGAGGTTTATTAATTTTTTACACTGGTGCGAGTCGGGACCGAAATTTTTTATTAATTTAGAGAAGATATTAATTTATAGGAGATTAATTTATAGGGGTTCTACTGTATATTCGCAATACCAAAGTAAAATTAATAAAAGCATGCATCAAAAAAAGGAAGCCTTATTTTGACTCCTCCTGAATCCAATTTGCAAAAAGAGATCATCTATTCTACTATACCAGGCTCTTGGAGCCTATTTCAATCCATACAAAGCTTTATGAAGCTTGTACACCTTGTCTTCATGGCCTGCAACCAAGAAACCAGAAGGATGCTCAATGTATATCTCTTCTTCCAAGATTCTATTTAGGAAGGCTGACTTGATATCACGGTGATAAATTTTCCAACCACAATTAGCTGCAAAAGCAACAAGCAGCCTTATTGTTTCATGCCTTGCTACTGGTGCAAAGGTATCACCATAATCAACACCAGGCATTTGAGAATACCCTTTCACCACAAGTCCAACCTTGTGCTTCTGAATGGAGCCATTCGGGTTTAACTTGGTTCTATAAACCCATTGGAACCCAAATACTTTTCTGTCTTTAGGCCTTGAAGTCAATTCCCAAGTACCATTCTTGTTAATCATAGCCAATTCCTATTTCATTGCATCATTCTATATCTTCAACATTGATGCTTCTTCAAAACTGGAGGGCATACTGACTGCAAAGCTACAATTCTCAAACATTTCTGCCAAGGACCTGGTTTTAAGTATTGGGGAGTCGGATTCAGTTACTGGTTCTTCATTTTCAATTTCAGCTTCATTTTGAACATTAACTGCAATAAGATCAACATCCAGATCAGCTGGTTTTCCATTTCTTTGATTCTGATCATTCTCTCAATCCTAGTAAGCATCCTCATCTACTTGCATATCCCTGTTGAAGATAAGCTTCTTTGTCTGCAAATTGAACACCCTGTAACCTTTTGAGTTTACTGCATAACCCAAGAAGACTCCCATCTCAGCTTTATCATCTAATTTGGACCTCTTAGTAGCTACAACGTGTGAGTAGCAAATTAATCCAAAAGTGTTTGTGTGCTTAACAGAAGATTTGATTCCAGACCAGGCCTCAAGTGATGTTTTCCCTTGAACAGCTTTAGTTGGAAGTCTTTTCAAGAGATCTAATGATGCATGCACTACTTCTGCCTAAAACCTTATTGGTAACTTCTTCTCTGCCATCAAGCATCTAGCCATCTCCATGACAGTTATGTTCTTCCTCTTAGAGACACCATTCTATTGAGGAGTATAGCTTACTGTCAGTTGAAGTTTTATTCACATCTCTTCACAAAAATCATTGAACTTATTAGAGGTATACTCCTTGCCAAGGTCTGACCTTAGCATCTTCAATTTGCAGCCACTTTCATTTTCAACCATGGCTTTGAACTTTTTAAAAACACCAAAAGTTTGAGTCTTGCTTGACAGGAAATAAAACAAAGTCATTCTAGTTAAATCATCTATAAAAAAGATGAAGTATGTGTTTTAACTTAAGGAAGGCACACTCATCGGACCACACAGGTCTGTGTGAACAAGTTCAAGCTTGTCTTTTGCTCTTGCAACATTATTTGATTGAAATGGCTTCATATTCAGCTTCCCAAGTTTACAAGCATTACAGACATCATCAATCCAATTAATTTCATGCATATCACTGACCATATCATTTGACTGCAAAAATTTCAAGGCATTTAAGTTGAAATGGCCATATCTCTTATGCCACAAAATAGAATTATCATGCTTAGAAACAAGTGCTGAGTGATTAACTTGATCCAAGCTCAATGGAAAGCTGTTATTACACATCTCAACCTTGACAATCTCAATACCATTTGAATCTAATATAATGCAATTATTCTTTTTAAATGAGAGTGAGTATCCTTTCTTCAATAACTAAGCAACACTTAACAAATTATGGTCTAAATCAGGAATTAGCAGAACATCATGTATTAATTTGGGACCTTTACTGGTATGGATAGAAACAGTACCTTTTCCAGTATCCTGAACAATCTGGCCATTTTCAAGCTTCACTTTTGATCTATCAGTCATATATAGTGAGGAAAAAAGGCTCAAATCACTTACCATGTGACTTGTGCATCCACTTTCAACATACGAAGCATCTTTAGAAGTAGAAAAGCATGCTTGAATAGCCATAACAAGTGATCCTATGCATGAGATTGTTCATCAGTGTAGTTGGCATGTTGTATAGGTTGTGACAGAGATTGGTTTTGCATGTGTCTGCAAAAATTTTCTCTATATCCCCATTTCTTGCATTGATTACACTGAATTTGAGGCTTGCCTTTGTACCAGCAATCCTTTGACAAATGGTTTGTCCTTTTACAAGTTGAGCAAGGAGGAAACTTGCCTTGTGCTGCAGAATATGCTGAGGTTGCATCCATCTTTCCTTTCCCCTTTTGATCAACAATTCTCTTGTCAAAGTTCTGCTTCTTTTGGTCTTTTTGACTGGATTGCTTCCATTTGTGCCTTGCTTGAAAAGCTCCCTAGGTCACATCATCACTTCTCATGGAAATATTTGCTCTTGAGCGTGCAACTTGCTTATCATTTCTGAAATGGTCAGCTTTTTTAAGTCACTAGACTCCTCAATAGCAGTTGATAACATCGTAAAATACACCATTTGAGGTCCACATTTCCTATCGTTTGCTTTTTTTTCGAGTATATTTTGGTATATAATATGTTATGTGAACATTGTGTAGGTTATATCTCTTAAAATAAGGTGTTGAGCTAAATTGAAGAGTTTTGGAGTTAGAAGGGCTGAAATTGGAATTGCTCGTGCAGTACACTCAACTTAGGAAGGTCATATATCCCTCCTCAGATCGAACTACGTCAGCCACTACCTATTTTTGGAAAGCCCCGGATGTCTACTTTACAACGCTTTTAACATATCGCAATCCAGGATTTTCTAGAAGAAGTTGTGGTCGTTTTCGTAACGGTGCTGTGAAGCTGTCAGGTGTACCGCGGACCGTACCGCGGAAGTTGGCAGAATGTCCACTATCAGCCCATTTTTTAGGGGAAAACTTGTCCTTTCACAGGCCATTTTCTCCCATCTTTCATGATTCTAACTAACCCATTCTCCACCATCCACCAATCACCTTCCTCCTTTGACTTTTCCTACACCACACATTCCTTCTTTTCTTTTTTTTCTTTTCTCACGCCACTCACACATTTTTCATTCACAACATTTTTTTTTCTCTTCTTGTATCCCTTCTCTCATCTTCTTCCTTTTCCATCTTCTTCATAAAAATAAGAGAGAGACTAGCTCCCATGGAAGTTATTCCTCCATGGGAGCTCACCATTCACCTCCACCACACCATTTTGTCTTCCTCCTTCCATCTTGCAGCAGCTTGTATGGAATTAGGAGTCCAATTTTGAGCTAGGAAGGTTAGGAGCATCTTTGGAGGGTTTGTCATCAAGGGTTTGCTCCATTTTACTCATTTCTTTGTATTTCTTGCTTCTTTGATGTGTAACCCTGATTTGGGGAATATTGTAAACCTTCACATGTGTAATATGTGTTGTTTGTGTTTAAATTCGTTTGGATTTTGTTTTACTCTTTGCTTTATGTATGAATTAAACTCTTGTTGTGATATTGATGCGTGTGGAGAGTTTAAATCAATATGTGACCATGAATGGGATTAGGAGTAGAGTAAATTAATGTAGGAGTAGTGTAACTTAGCATCTCATGATTGTTGATTGATTGATGAGGACTCAAAATACCATGTGTAAAGTAATTTGAGTATTAGGGATTTTAGCCCTAAAGTGTGGAAAAAGTTCCAGTTCAGGCATTTTGTTGCTAAATTGGCTTTGGTTCACATCTGTGTGCTTAATGGGTCTTATTTAGACACATTTGACCATTATTGGCCGAATTGGGTGATGAATTGGTTTTGGAGAATTCCAAAATCAAGAGGATGAACCCCTAACTTAGATTGAATGGCGTTATTGTTAATCAACCAACTTATTGCACATTGTTGTTTGGTGAACTTGTTTTCCATGTCTAGCCATCCTAGGGAGTTGATAAAACTGAATCCGTATCTAGAGTAAAGATGAACTGATTTCCTCTCGTGCTTGTGTAGTTATAGGGGTATTTCATTGTTTAATGCTTTCACTCGGTTAGCCACCTTGTGAATGATATTTAGGTTGTGTGTTATATATCATGTGGTTCGTATTAACATGCTCATCGTGGTATCCTCTACATTTGACCAGTAAGTTGAGAGATCACTAGACTGGCGTGTAGAGCTCGTGTGTGTGTCTCACTATCCTTAATGGATTCATGCCTATGCATGGACGCAATCTCTATTCACTCGAGAGAGGGTAGAGATTAATTAAGAGGACACGATAATATAACATGCGTGTTGTATGGGTATCTCGTATTCTTAATGCTTTCACTTGGTTGTCATCCCATATTTGGTTAGTCTCGTGGATGAATTATTTGCAGTAGTATGGCACATGCTGTTGCGTATTACATGCCCAATGAAATAACACGTGTATATGATCATAAAGTGAGAGTGCCACTAGGCTGGCGTACATGGTTTTTTTTTTGTGCCACGACACTTAATGAATCCATGTTTTGTGCGGATGTGATCTCTAAGATATCGAGAGAGATTGGAGATCAATTCAGGGGAAACGAGCCTATACCATATACTTGGACATTTAAAGGACTAGGTGAGTCTAGTGCTTTATTAGGAGGATTGTCACGGTTGAGTCATTTCCCTAGCATATCAACATTTCATGCATCTCTCAATTCCATCATATCACTGTATATATTTATTTATGTAGTTTGTTAGTTAGTTTAGCATTTACTTTCAGCATATTCTTTTGGCATACACAGCACACGAGTTCGCTCGGCGTGTTGTATAGCCAAAACTAGAGACGGTCGACAAATATCACATCCCTGCGGAAGGATACACTCGCTTGCCGCTTTATTAATTTTCATAACTATAGAGCACATTTGTAGGACTTTTTATAAATATCTTTTTGGGATCCGCAATTCCCTAACGACAGAATAGCGAGTATCACAGCTACTTTAGCTTCAAATTTTTCAAGCAAACTAATCAACATCTTTTCCACCACTTTGAAATCCTCCACTGCCTCACCATAAAGTCTCATTTGATTCACTAGTTCTGATAACTTGGAGGAGTATCCTTTGACAGTTTCAAATTCTTTCATCTTCAATATTTCAAACTCTCTTTTGAGAGTCAATAACTTGACTGATCTCACCCTTTCACTTCCCTCATATCTTCCCTTCAACTTATCCCATATCTCATTTGTTGTCTCTAGGTGCATGATGCTTATGAAAACATCATCTGTCAAAGTTGAATGCAGACTTGCAACAGCCTTGTCTTTCTTCATTTTCTCCTCCTCATGTTGCTTCATTTGAGCTATGGTAGGATTAGCTCTAACTGGTGGAATTTGCTTGTCTTAGTCTACAAATTCCCACAGGCCAAACGACTTCAAGTATGACCTCATTTTAACTACCCAAATCTGGTAGCTTTCCCCAGAAAACCGAGGAACTGGAATGGCAGTACTGCTTCCAGTGGACATTTGATCACTCAATAGTGTTGGTTCAGTCAAGGCAAGTGTTTTTGCTCACAAAACTCTCAATATTTACAGAAAATATACCTCACAGTCCCACAAGAACAGTGCTCTAATACCACTGTTAGAAATCAGACTCTACACAACCATTAAACACCATCATAACCATGAAACCATATTCTCGAATGAGAGAAAAAACCAGACCATAAACACTCAATATTCTGCTAACATACAGACTAACAATTTCAATGAACTTTATATGAGTACAAGGATCAATAACAGCTATACATTATCACCAAAAGACTTGAACTTGGATAAAGTCATTAGGTAGACAATGTCCTTAAAATCAGGAACAGCCATGCTTTACTCCATACAATTACCAACTAAAGTAAACTAATACATTACAAACCAACTAAAAATAAAATAAACTATTACAACCATAAGATATAAAGTACCTAGAAAAGTTTCAATATTTAACAATTATGGTCAACAAACAGTACGAGCGAGCAGTTCTTGTCAGATTTGTAATATGAATACCTTTATGTTTTGCTAAGATATAAGGTGACATTCTAGGATTCCATTTCCTAGTACCATGACCAAAAGGAATTCCTGCTTCCATCATCGCTTCAAAATTGATATTCCAATAAGAAAGTTTTGAATGAAGAAATTGGCAAATACAGGTTTAGCAAATGTCTTACGGAAGACAGATCAATGGGAGTTGAATCTCTCATCTGAAAGGCTTCGCTGAGTATTTCCAAATCGAAAGTAGTAATATGAGCACATTTCTCTCTCAAATTGGATGTAGGCCAAAAAAGTTGATCCAATTCCATCCCTTCTCCTCTCTTTATTTCTATGTTTCCCACCACATGGCGGAGATAGTGTGTCTCCAATAAGGACAAAGGAGGTGTCCTTTTGTAAAAGAATTCATGGTGAGGCCAGAGCTTATACTGGCTTATGAGATCAACAGCACCACCAAGCTCCTTAGGTCCTGATAATCCAAGAAAAGCCTGAGTCAAACAAAGTGCTTAAACTAAATTTAAGAGGAAATAACGTAAAAAGGTAAATTGCTAAAGGGCGATATTTTCCAAAAACATCATGCATGACTGATTTTCAGTCCATTAGAGAAACATTTTTTTTTAAACATCCATTTTATTAAGGCGCCAAACTAGGCAAAAAAACACAACAATGAAAGCAAAGCTGGCTACACAGCTGCACAATAAGCACCCCCAAGGCACGACATAACAAGGTCTAGACAAACAAAGAAACAGTGCCGAGGATGTAAAAAACAGAAGCAAAACACACAACCAAAGACCAAGATACAACCCAAAAACAAGGGAATAAAACAAGGGATGGGAAACCAAAGCGTGAAACAGACCAAGAGACATTAGAGACAGAAATGGGATCGCAAAAGCAAACACCACACCCAGTAAATAGATCTCAAGTATCGCTCCAAACCATGAAGTCCCTACTCTGACTTGAACCCTTTTTAGCTAGCATATCTGCAAACGAGTTTGACGATCTAGGATTGTAGGTCACCTCCATATTGCTCAAATAACTCAGAAAACCCTGAATTTCATAGATGGTATTGACAAGTTTTAGGATCCCAAAATCTTCATTATTAACCCATGACACCGCCACCTTAGAGTCGCTATCCACCCCAACTTTCCTATTAACTAAATCTCTTCTCGAGGCGCATATCTCACAAGCCTTTCGAATTGACAGAATCTCTGTTGTGCTTGCGTCATGAATGCCCAAATAAGAAGAGAAAAGGCAAATAACTTTGTCGCTCGAATCCCTCAGCACACTGATGACTCGCTTTTTGTATCGTTTCCAAATTGCGAGTATCAAAAGATATCTATACTAAAGGTTCATACGCAATGTGCTCTAAACTAGCAAAAGACTAGTAAAGCGGTAAGCGAGGGTATCGTTCCGCAGATAGGTGGTATCCGTCAAGCGGATCATGTTCTAGAGTTTATTGAAAGCATGTAAATAGAATGCGGATGTGGTGTATGCAAAGGAAATGTAAAGAAAGTAAAAATAAACAAAAGAATATGAAGGGGTGAGAATGGTGATTAATGTGACAAATAAAAGGGTGGATAGGAGAGATGCAAGATAATGGTACACAATGGGCAACAAGTTCACTCTACATAAGTGCACAATATTGGTTGTTGGGCAATGAATGACATCTAATTAGTTAGGGGCTCGTTCTCACGATTAAGGAATTCCGCAATCAAATCATCTATTATTACGAATCATTCGTTGATTACGGAATACCGAAATCTAATCATCACTCCCCAAAGGCCATGGATAGAGTAATGGTGTCTTAAGATCAAAGACACATTAAGCACAAGAACATAGAGCCAACCTAAGCATTAAGCACTTCTAATTCAAGTTGAGGGCTTGTTCTCTCAATTGAGAGATTCGAGACACAAATCACTCCCCAAAGGTCATGGCTAGAGCAATTGCGCCTCTTGTCTCAACTAAGGGATTCGGAAATACTTCTCACTCCCCAAAGGTCATGGCTAGAGCAAGAGTGCCTCTAATCCCTACCATTATGGACATGAACATAAAGCCAAAACCTATTCTAGCACAGTCATGCATAAAATAAGTTTCATCTATTCTAAAGAGCTAGGTGATCACGATCATACCCGGATTGGTCATCCTTCGAGGTATAACCGAAACCCACAAACACTCAAATCGATCCTAACATGGCATTTCGACCTTCCAAAGATATACACACACAAATGAGATATTTGATTATAACTACTCCTACACTTAAGTTAATCTACTCCTAATCTCATCCTATAAGCACATATCAATTTCCAATCATTCATACACATGCCATTCACAACAAGAGATTATCAATGAATATTAAGAACAAATCAAAACTCAAATGAATATAAAACAACCAACACATAAATTGAACACAAAATAGGTTTACAATATTTCCCAAGTGGGGATTATACAATTATGAAAACATGAAATACAAAGAGATGAGATAAAAGGAAACAAACCCTTGAAGAATCCTCCAAGAGCTCCATCCATAGCTTGGCTCGAATTTGGTCAAAGACCCACTCCTATCTCCTTGCAATCAACTCTCAAATGTGGTGGGTGATGGGTAGAAATGGTGTGGGAAAGCTTTCCATGGAGGAAAACCTCCATGGAAGCTCTTTGGAGCTCTCTCTCTCTCTCTCTCTCTTGGTTAATGAAGAAGATGAAATGGGAGAGAAATGGGGAAGAGAAGGATCCTTAGAATGAGGAGAAAGTGGTGTTTTTATAGTGTATGGAAGGTTTGGGGACGAATTGGGGTGAAATGACGAGTTTGCCCCTCTGAAATTCGTCAAAATCGGGCAATCAAGTGTAAATCGGCGGCTGAAATCGGCTGTTGGGAGCCGCCGAATTTTGATCGCCGAAATTCATGTGTTTTCTGGTCCAAATCGGCGTCTGAAATCGGCTGCTGGGAGCCGCCGAATTGGTCTCCAGCCACGCGCACCGTTACGAAAACGTGCATATCTCCCTCTAGAAAGCCTGGAATTGCCATCCGTAAAAACCGATGAAAAGTAGACTTCTGGGGCTTTCTAAATATATGTGGAAATCATCATGGTTCGATCTGAGGAGGGAGATATGCCCCCCGAAAGTTGGGTGTTCTGCACAAAGCCTCTGCCGCGGTCCAGTTTCCAGCATCGTGCACCGTTACGGAAACGATCATAACTCCCTCTAGAAAGCCCGTAATTGCAATCTGTAAAAACCGCTGAAAAATAGACTTCTGGGGCTTTCTATAAATAGGTGGTATGAAAGCCAATTCATTCTGAGGAGGGAGTTATGGACCCCGAAATTCAGGTGTTCTGCATGGGCACTTTACAATTTCTGCCCATCAACTTTTGGAAAATAAAGTTGACATGTGCTGTGGTCTCTATGTCGCGTTCTGGCTCGACGACGGATCCCCCACGGAAACTTCCCGTGGGTGATCGTGGATCACGTCACGGTTTGGGTCGACGGCGAGGCCACGACAACTCTGAATATTTCCAATATATTCTCTTTTTGGCTCATTTTTGCCTCCTAAACTGATCTTTACGCTCAACACCTTATTGTAGGGAATATGTACCTACACAAGGCTCAACAAACACTTATATATAAAAATACGCCCGAAAACGAGAACAAAAGCTAGGAAATGGGGACCTCAATTAGGTACAAATATCGTCTGATCACACACCACCCATTCCGGATGGCAGTCCATTAGAGAAACATTAAGGACCATAACATCCTTTAATCAAAAGACATCATTATTGGCAAAGGAAAAGGTCGTCATCTAGCCGACCTTCGCGTCTTGCCTGTAGGTTTCAGATTTTTGATTGCACAGTGGAATGGGGTTTTAAAAATTTTAATGCAATCATAAACTAACCCATTTGTACAATATAAACAAAAACAATAAGAAGGATATGAAACTATTTCATACCAACGTTTGTAGGCTCCTTCTTCTTTTCGATCTGCTTCCTGATTTGAACCACAAGATCTTCCTAGCTATCTCTCGGGATTGGTAACGGCGTGTGAGCGTGTCACGGTACTCAGCAACAAGGATGATGAAGAGAAGAAAAAATATATATTTCTTTTTTTTTTGCCCGAAAAAACCTAGAACTCTTTCTAGGGTTTTTTTCCTCTTCTTTGGTTCTATAGGCTCAAAAATTGACTCTCAATTCCGAACATATGTTGTGTTCTTAGTTTCCAAAAACATATATCATATATATATATATATATTTAAATTAATCAAATCTTTTAAGATATCTGATATCTTTAAAGATATTAATTAATATTAATTTATTTGATTTGATTTGAATTCAAACTCTTTTAAATTCAAATTTAAATATTTCATTTAATGAAAATAAAATATTCAAATTATCTTATCTTTATTCAAAATTAAATAACAATCAATACCTTCCATCTAATGATTAATTACACAATTAAATAATCTAATTATTTAATTAACATAATCATTAATATTCATTAATTAAATAATCTCATTATTCAATTAATTCCGAATAGGCACATGTCACTTTCGTAACACAATTGATTGGACAATCTAATTAATTAACTGTGATGTTACCTTAATCAATTGGGCTAGAATGGGACCCAATTGACCCACAGTATTTTGAGCTCTAATAATCCTTAGAAATAATTAATTAAACTCTTTAATTAATATTTCATAATTATTAACTTTGGTGTATTCCACTAAAAACCTGAAGCTGCATTCTCTCAACTGTAGATGTTTTCACACAAACCAATAACTTTCGGTGTCCATCGATATAGCTATTATATATGGTATAATCTTCCACAAGTAATTCATAATTAGAGTTGGGTCATAATGTCCGTTATACCCCTCTAATTACATTTTTTCCATTAAGTACCATTGATTCTCTAATGAACGATAAATCCTACATTCCTCAAGGAATTAGAAGAGCGCTCATATTGTTCAAACTTCAAGCCTCGAATCAACCCTTAAGAGAACTACTGTCTGCTTCTCGCAAGAAGAAATGGACTCCACTATTGTGTACAAACCTTCCAAGCCACAAGCCAAACTGCCATCCCAACATACAGAGCATATTGATCGGGAATGCAACTCCGATCTCACTCATGGTACATCAAAAATCATGATCTAACCTGAAGGAGTCGATAAGATACTCAGGATTAGGATCACCCATTTATAGCCATCATTGTTGATATATATGAATCTTAGCGTAAACAGATCTTAGTGAGAGATTTATATAAATCGTGGCCCAGTCCTATATGATCACATCATACAAGGTGCCTCCATTCTCATATCACTATATGAACGATTCAGGATAAGATCACCGTACATTACGGAATGGACCGCAGCTGTAGATTAACCACAAATAAAGTACCCAACTTTATTTGCTATCTACGGACTCTTTATATTGCTCGTTTCAAACTGAATCCATCTATATATGACATTCATTTACTCAGTTCGAAATTACATCCGGTAATCTTGGATGTTAAATACACATGTTATATAAAAGTATGAAACAATTTGAATGAATAAACTATTTTTTTTATTTATGTTCAATTCACATTTACTAATTACAAGCTTTATGGCAAAAACCCCAACAATCTCCCACTTGCACTAAAGCATGTGAGACATTTCTCGTAAACCTAGACCCTCTAGGTGACCCGTAAAGACTTTAGCTAGTAAGGTCTTCGTAAATGGATCAGCATGATTGTCCTGTGACATTATCTTGTTCTCTGCACTATATCTCTGATGATATGATATTTTCTCTCTATATGCTTCCGTCTCTTGTGGCTTCTTAGTTCTTTGGAGTTAGCCACAGCACCACTGTTATCACAATAAAGTGTGATGGGCTTCTCCAGATCTAGAACAACTTCCAGATCACTCAAGAATTTTCGGAGCCAAATAGCATATTTAGCAGCTTCACAATCGGCTACATATTCGGCTTCCAATGTGGAGTCAGCAATACAAGATTGCTTAATACTCCTCCACACAATAGCTCCACCATCAAGGGTAAATATTGATCCAGACGTGGATTTTCTAGAATCCGTGTCTGACTGAAAATCAGAATCCATGTATTTTAATGGGATCAAATCCTGTCAAGAATACACTAGCATATAGTTTCTCATTCTCCGAAAATACTTGAGAATAGTCTTGACAACAACCCAACGATCCAATCATGTGTTAGACTGGTATCTGCTGGCTACTCCCACTGCGAAGCAGATGTCCGGTCTCGTGCATAACATAGCATACATGAGACTACCTACTGCTGACGTATAAGGAACATGTCTCATATCCTTAACTTCTTGACGTGTCTTAGGAAACTGTTCCTTAGACAAGTGAACTTCATACCTAGAAGGTAAATTACCTTTGTTGGAGTTTTGCATCGAGAAGCGCATAAGCAATCTTGTCGATATACGATGCCTGAGAAAATTTTATGAGTTTGTTCTTACGATCCCTTATAAGTGGGATCCCTATAATATAATTTGTCTCTCCCAAATCTTTCATTTGGAATTGGCTAGCCAGCCAGCCCTTTACTTCCGAATACCCCTACATAATTCCCAATGAGTAGGATATCATTTACGTAAAGAACTAATAAAACTACTTTCTTATCAATGATGCGCTTGTAGACACAAGGCTCATCAACGTTTTGCTCGAAGCCATAGGTTTTGATCACATCATCAAACCTATGTTCCAAGATCTAGATGCTTGCTTAAGTCCATAAATGGACCTTTGCAACTTGCAAACCTTTTGCTCTTGATCTGGAGACACGAATCCCTCTGGTTGCACCATGTAGATGATCTCATCAAGATTGCCATTCTAGAATACAGTCTTGACGTCCATTTGGAAAATTTCATAATTGAAATAGGCTACAATAGATAAGAGAATCTGAATAGACTTAAACATGGCTACTGGCGAGAAGGTCTCTTTATAATCGACCCCTCTTTCTGGGTATAACCCTTGGCCACTAGCATTGCCTTGAAGGTCTCTACCTTTTCGTCTACTCCTCTCCTTCTCTTGTAGATCCACTTACATCCTATGGGTTTTACCCTATCAGGTAGGTCTACAAGTTCCCAGACTGAGTTAGAGTACATGGACTTCATCTCGAGATTCATGTCTTTAAGTCATTCCTTTTTGTCAAGATCTTTCATTGCCTTTTTAAGTATCAATGGATCATCCACACTATCAGTAGAGATGACATTTCATCCCTCACATATATCCAAATAGTGTTCAGGTTGTCTCACAACCATCCCACTACGTCTAGGTGGTAGTGTATCTAGACTAGGAATCATCTGACTATCAGATGTCAATGGATCAACAACTCTTGTTGACTTAGCACTAGTCGTACCAGGCTCCATTTCATTTAATACAATCCTACTTCGAGGTTTATGATCACTAATATAAATATCCTCAAGAAACGTTGCATTTGTCGATAAAAATACTTTGTTCTCTTCAAGACTATAGAAGTATCCACCTCTGGTCTCCTTAGAATATCCCACAAACAAGCAGACTACTGACTTAGGGTCTAGCTTTCCACTTATGTTCTTCAGCACGTGTGCTGGACATCCCCATATGCGGAAATATCACAAACTAGCTTTACGACCATTCCACAACTTTAAGGGAGTCTTATGAACAGATTTGGATGGGACTACATTCAAAATGTAAACCAGGGTTTGTAACGCATATCCCTAAAAGGAATTTGGTAATGATGAGAAACTAATCATAGATCTCACCATTTCTATTAGGGTTCTATTTCTCCTCTCTACGACATCATTCTGTTGTGGTGTACCAAGAGCTGTGAGTTGGGACACTATCCTATACTAGACCATAAAGTCTTCAAACTCTTGGTCAAAGTACTCACCTCCACGATCCGATCGTAGAGACTTGATAGTCTTTCCTAACTGGTTTTCAACTTCAGATCAGAATTCTTTGAATTTTTCAAAAGATTTCGACTTCTGTTGCATTAGGTAGACATATCTGTATCTAGAGTAGTCATCTATAAAAGTGACATAATACTCATAGCCACCCTTTGCTTTAACATTCATCAGTTCATATACGTCTGAATGTATAAGCTCTAGTGGTTCTTTTGCTCTAAGCCATTTTTCCAGTAAAAGGTCTCTTGGTCATTTTACCTTCCAGACAGGATTCGTAGACAGGTAAGGTGCCAACCTTTAACTCACTTAAAGGTTCGCTTTTAACTAGTCTAGATATCTTGTCAAGGCTAATGTGGCAAAGTCTTAGATGCCACGGATACGTTTCGTTTTCTGGAGAAATCTTTTGTCGTTTTGTTTTTAGATTTTCAACTTTCAGCGTTGAGCAGTGTTGTATGTATTAACGGCCTTAAAACATACAAATTATTTTCGTTTAGTGCTGAACATAAATTCAAACCATTCTTTGCAATAATAACAGACTTATTATTAAAAAAACATAATATAATTGCTCCAACAACTTTGAAACAGAAATCAAATTTCTAGTGAATCCAGGAATAAAAAATACATTGTTCAAAATAATAAAACAATTTCCAAAATGTAGTCTAACTACACCCACTGCTCTTGCTGACACGACATCCCTCGACCCAACACGCATAGAGAAGGCTATATCCTCAAGCTGTGTCCAAGAATCATTTCACTGCATAGATGAACAAACATGATTAGTTGCCCCGAATCAACTATCCATGGTGAAGAATCATCTTCCACTCAACCAGACTCAAGAATAAGTAAATCATATTTACCTTTCATTTTCTTCTTCTTGGCAACCTTCTCTAGATACTGAGGACAGTTCAACCTTGTAGCAATGGAAACATTTTCCTTTGCCTTGGTCGGTGGAGGCGCCATTCTTCTTGTCTTGGGCTTTCTTGGGCTTGGGCTTGGGCTTAACCTTTGCCTTCCCAGCAGACCTCTTCCTCTTTTTATTTCTAGAGGAAGATGGTTCGGCAACATTCATCTCACCGGTCTTACTTTTGTTTTCCTTAGTCAATGACTCAAAAGTAGTGAGCTCATTAAGCAACTGAGTAAGACTGAACTTTAGCTTGTTCATCTCATAGTTACTCTTGAACTGATCGAAAATCTTCGGAAGAGTCGTCAGTATGATGCTCACCTGACTAGGTTCATCAACGGCCCCACTATTGATCTCTGCCGTGTTGAAATAGGATGTCATGTTCAGGACATGTTCCCGAACAGATGCGTCCTCTTTCATCCGAGCAAGTATTGCTCAACGAACATCTTCGTGCTACTTTTGCTCAGACGGCAGCCCGAACATAGCCTGCAATGACTCCATTATTTCAAATGCAGTACCCATTGCTTCGTGCTTAGTGACAAGCACATCTGTGTTGCTGGCTAACAGATATGTTCGGGCTTTCTCATCTAATGAGACCCATTTTTCATATGCCTCATGAATAGTTCGTGCCGCATTGGCAGTAGGCGCTAGAAGACATTCCTCCGTAAGCACAAACTTTAGGTCATTGGTGACCAAGATTGCATTTATGTTATGTTTCCATTTAGTGTAGTTATCACTAGTTAATTTGTCATTGGCAAGGATTTGTAACAATGCATATGACATGGATGAAAAAACATAAATTATGAATTCATTCAATCATACATTCAAAACATGTGCGAATATTCAGCATAAAATTTAACATTATGCATGAAAATGTTTAATGAACAAGAACAACCCTAAGAAAACAATGTTTCTATGTCACGACAATCCAACATACCACAAGCAAATGTCACATTAGGGTCGGTCAAATTCTTGCATGTTGGATCGAGACATTCTCAATCAAATGTTATACCAGAATAACTCTTATTCCAATATCATTCAACCATCATTTATTCAGTCAGGTTTTTAATTAACCAATTTAATTAAAACCTTGTGAGCGTAACCCATCATTTCAGATCTTATGAGCTTAACTTGAGAATTGCCGCCTTAGGGTCGATCAATCTTGAAATTCCCTCAGAAATCCTATCCGTTGTAAAGTCAACCTTGGTATTAATTCTTATGGAAACCCTCCTTATGGAGGACGAAAGCAAAGTCGTCATGAGACCCACTCAAATCTCACGGTGTTGAACTAATGATGGAGACCGCGAGATATAATGTTACATATCTCTCTCCCAATCACTATTTTATAATTAAGGTTTTATATTAATATTAATGCATCTAGATTAAACAAGATTAACGGCTAATTTCAATCTAAACGTCTAGTGCATTAATCACAAATTATTAGAATCCTCTTCCAATAACTAATAAACTAATATGATTTTTAACTCTTAAAAAATTAGTTCATCAAAGATAATTCTAATCTATGTAAACTATTTACTAAGACTAGAATTATTAAATGTGTATTTACCAAGTTTTAACAATTAAAACTAAACACATTATTGGGTCCAATTATAATTAGGGGCTTAATCGAATTAAACCTAATATTTATAATAGACCCTACTAATCTAAGTAATTAAACACTTTAATAGATTAGTAATTAATGAGAATTACCAAGTTTTTACTCCTAAAAACTAATCTCATTAACTTATAGCCAATTATGTGAATTACCCATTTTAATCAAATTAAAAATAAACACATAATATAGAAGGCTATAATGCATGTATGACATATCAATATATATATATATATATATATGTCTAAGCACACCTAATCTAAATGATATGTATATGCATGGCAATGCTTTAATTATAACATAATAAAAACATACATATATTGACCGAGTACGATGGGTTTATCTAACTTAAAAAAAAAATTCTAATTACAATAATATCCAAGGCATTCATTGATCTTCTTGTAATTCCAAAAAAAAAAAAAAAAACTTCAAGTCCATCTGTAATATCTTTTGTGTCTTCCTGGCCCAAAATCAAGTCCAACTTGATTTGTTTCATTGGATTCATCACATGTATTAAATCCCTAAAGCCCAAGTGTTACTCTAACACTTTTCGGAGGTCCGGGATTTCCAAAAAAAAAAATTTGGTCCAAACTTGCTTGCATACATGCAGCCCTAGTGCTTGTGAATAGGAAGTGCGTAACTGCTGCATAAAGAACACAACAATTTGCGCAACACTTGCGCATTGATTACATGTGTGTTGCTCGCATGTCATGTTGCCTGCATGACATTTGGATACAATGCTACAACATACACTGTGTTGCACATGTGATGTGCGTGCAAACATACATTTAACAACTAAAGTGTTGCACGCATGACATCTGCAAAGCAAGCATAAACGCATAATTAACACAACAATTGTGCATCGCACGTATGCTTCAACATGCGACACTTAGCACATATAAATCAGTTCACCACGCATCACAATTATAGAGACAGTGCTTCGCACATGCACACATCTGTTGAACATGGTCCGCACGGCTGATGTGCTTTGTCTTTCGAATCGTCTTCTTCATCGATTTACATCAATAAAAATAAAATAATAGCATAAAAAAATATACAACCCGGAATTAATATTACATCAGAAAAATAATACAACCTTTAATAAGAACCCTAAAACTCATGTACTATAAAAATTTACGATCAACCATGTTTAAATTAAACGATTTAATTATAAACATTCATACAATCATAAAGACAGTGCCTACACATTCATACATGCAATCAAAAGCAATGGAATTCAATTATACTGTACAAAAATGACTCTGATACCATTTTGTAGGTTCCAGATTTTGGATTACGCAGCGGAATGGGGTTTTAAAAATTTTAATGCAATCATAAACTAACCCATTTGTACAGTATAAACAAAAACAACAAGAAGGAGATGAAACTATTTCATACCAATGTTTGTAGGCTCCTTCTTCTTTTCGATCTGCTTCCTGATTTGAACCACAAGATCTTCCTGGCTATCTCTCTGGATTCGTAACATCATGTGGGCGCGTCACGGTACTCAGGAACAAGGATGATGAAGAGAAGAAAAAATATATATATTTCTATTTTTTCCCCATAAAAACCTAGAACTCTTTCTAAGGTTTGTTTTTTTTTTTTTTGCCCGAAAAAACCTAGAACTCTTTCTAGGATTTTTTTTTTCTCTTCTTTGGTTCTATACGCTCAAAAATTGACTCTCAATTCTGAACGTTTGTTATATTCTTAGTTTCCAAAAACATATATCATATATATATATATATATATATTTAATTAAATTAATCAAATCTTTTAAGATATCTGATATCTTTAAAGATATTAATTAATATTAATTTATTTGATTTGATTTGAATTCAAACTCTTTTAAATTCAAATTTAAATATTTAATTTAATGAAAATAAAATAATCAAATTATCTTATCTTCATTCAAAATTAAATATCAATCAACACCATCCATCTAATGATTAATTACACAATTAAATAATCTAATTATTTAATTAACATAATCATTAATATTCATTAATTAAATAATCTCATTATTCAATTCATTCCGGAATAGACACGTGTCACTTTTGTAACACAATTAATTGGACAATCCAATTAATTAACCGTGACCCTTGTTACCTTAATCAATCAGGCTATCAAGGGGACCCAATGGACCCACAGTATTTTGAGCTTCAATAATCCTTAGAAATAATTAATTAAACTCTTTAATTAATATTTCATGATTATTAACTTTGGTATATTCCACTAAAAACCCGAAGCTGCGTTCTCTCAACTGTAGATTTTTTACAAAAACCAATAACTTTCGGTGTCTATCGATATAACTATTACATATGGTATAATCCTCCACAAGTAGTTTATAATTAGAGCTAGGCCATAATGTCCGTTATACCCCTCTAATTACATCTTTTCCATTAAGTACCATTGATTCTCTAACGAACAATAAATCCTACATTACTCAAGGAATTAGGAGAGCGCTCATATTGTTCAAGCCCTGAATCAACCTTTAAGGGAACTACTGTCTGCTTCTCGCAAGAAGAAATGGATTCAACTATTGTGTACAAACCTTCCCAGCAACAAGCCAAACCGCGATCTCAACATACAGAGCATATTGGTCAGGAATGCAACTTCGACCTCATCCATGGTACATCAAAAATCATGATCTAACCTGAAGTAGTCGATAAGACACTCAAAATTAAGATCACTCATATATAGCCATCATTTGTTGATATATATATATATATATAAATATATATATATATATATATATGAATCTTATCGTAAACGGATCTTAGTGAGAGATTCATATAAATCGTGGCCCAGTCCTATATGATCACATCATACAAGGTGCCTCCATTCTCATATCACTATATGAATGATCCATGATAAGATCACTGTACATTACGAAATGGACCGCAGCTGTAGATTAACCACAAATAAAGTACCCAGATTCATTTGTTATCTATGGACTCTTTAGATTGCTTGTTTCAAACTGAATCCATCTGTATATGACATTCATATACTCAGTTCGAAATTACATCCGGCAATCTTGGATGTTAAATACACATGTTATATAAAAGTATGAAAAAATCTGAATGAATAAACTACTTCTTTTATTTATGTTCAATTCACATTTACAAATTACAAGCTTTAGGGTAAAAACCCAAACATTGCCGACCTCCTTCACAAAGGTCAACGGCTACTTCGACATCAAGGTGGTTAGTCTCCTCCAACATCAAAGTTGTCGTCAAGCTCCATTGTCAAAGAATGTGCCTTGGTTTTTTTTTACATATAATAAAAATTCTCAAAAATCTAAATAGGCCTGAACTGTAGTGAAATCTGAATAAATCTGAAATCTAAACTATGGATAATATGTTTTTTTGATCTAAAATCTGAATTAAAAAGTTAAGTTTGTTTTTTTTTTCAAATGTAATTTGACATTCATATCCTTAACTATTAACACGACCTAAAAAACTAACTCAGAAACAACTCAAATGATGTGCAAGTGATTTGTCATTACCATACCATTTATCATATCATCCTATGATTTGTTTGATAAGGATGAGAAAATCTCCTATGGGTCCGTCTCACAACTGATGTTGGTGAGACGGGGCATAGTTAAATAGTGCCACGTGTTATGTGCAATGTAATAAATTTATTTTCAATTTATGTTCCAATAATAGTCTACCATGTGGCATTTTAAAATAAAAGTTGTATTGAATTAGTAAGGGTTTAGAGCATCTCCAATGTAAATAGAGTCCATTTTTGCTCACCCTCATTCAGGAGGGGGGGCAGTATACCCCCTTCCTCGTATCCTACCAAGTGTTCAAAATTTAATTCAAGGTTAACAAGAAAATAATCATAATGGAAAATATGTAAATTGATAAAAATTAAATTTAAAACTATTTAATAAATATTACAATAAAAAATTCAGATTTAATAATTAAAAAAAAAACTAATCTAAACTCAAAGAACCCTAATCCTATCTTCATCTTCTTTAACACCTAGAAATCAACAACCACACTAATTCTGTTTTCTTCCTCTTTTAACACCCATAAATTAACAGCCACACTCACTCCATCATCTCCATTCTCAAGACCATAAATAAACAGCCACACCAACACAATCATCACTAGGAATCAAATCTCACACCATCATCTAAAACAATTGAAAATATATATATCTTCTCCAGAAAACAAAACTTGAATTTGAAAAAAAAAATTAAAATTGAAATTGAAATCATCATCAACGCCCACATCATCTGTTCATCACCATTAACATCCATCAGAAATCAAACCCACACCCACATGACCGCCACAACATCTTCTCTCTATCTTCCCTCTCTTCATCGTTCTATTTCTTTCTTTCCATCTCGGTTCTGGCTTGAACTCAGATCTGGGTCGAACCCAGCTGTATGCGAGAGCATGAAAGAAAGATATTGGTTAAGTTTGGTGTATGAGAGAGTTAGGGAGATTTTGTTTTTAGAAGATGGTGGTTTCTGGGTTATGGTGTTGATCTGGAAAATGATTTCCAGTTTTTGTTTTTTTTTTCATTTGATTTTCTATTTTTTTTTATTCTACTGATTTTCAATTTTTGTTTTGTTTGGATTAAGTTTTTTTGTTTGTTTTTGAATTCCAGTAATCTTAAGAAAAAAACAGAAATAAGGGTAATACTGGTAAAACAGCCCCTAAAATACATAATAGTCAATTTTGTTAACTTTGAATTAACTTTTGGACCCTTGGCAGGATATGGAGAGGTTGGTAATGCCCCCCAGGGGAGTGAGCAAAAATGAACTAATGTAAATATGCATTTTTGAGTTTCTAAATAGTTTCACATCATCATTTCTATTCATTATGGGTCTACTTTTGAAAACAAAAATAGAGAAATGCATATTCACATCTCCAATTAATGCAATTATCTAAAGTAAAATATGGATCCATTTTATGACCAATCATAATAAAATAATTATTTCACTCTCTCTTTTTTTTTATTTTACAATAAAATGAGCTTTAATATTATTGGTGGAAAGAGTTAGAAATCCTAGTCAGCATTTATAGAAGAGTTTCTAAAACTAGAAACCCAACTCCATATTCTCTAACTTTTTTCCTGCTACATCATCTTCATATTGAAGTTAGATAATTGCATTGGAGATAGTTTTTCTAACTTTTTAACTATCTATCCTATGTGGCAGCCAATTTTCTCCGAATGCATATTTGCATTAGAGATGCTCTTATAACTTCTTTTTGTTTTCTTTACACCACACCACATTTCTCTCTCCTAATATCCCCTTTTTTTTAGTTTCAAACATATCAGTTCTTCAAATTTTTTTCTTACTTAATCTAAACATGGAAAAACTGGAAATTTTATCTGATTGTTTTGCTGTCATGTTACCTTGTTTGTTGATGGTTTTTTTAATCTCACATTTTCCCTTTTTTTTTAATTTTTGTTAATAAATGATCCTTTCACATATTCTAATAAAAAAAAATTAATAAGAACTGACATAGCATGAAACAGATCCAAAGCAACAAAATAAAAAAAAATAAAGAAATCAAAGAGTTAAAGACAAGAAATCAGATAAGAGGAAAGAGGGGATGAAGGTGAAGCAGTTGAGATCATTCATCAAATTTTGAGATCCGAAGGTAAAACAGAGCTTCAATTCAAAGTTTTGCTGAAAACAACACAAAGCACAGATCTAACCGAATATGAAGAAAGATCAAAGAGAACCGAAATACAAAGATACAGATACGAATAATTGTACTCCCTTAACTCTTTGCCGATCCTCATGTTTATGAACCGAATAGATGAGTCTTTTTTTTTCTCATAACTTCTACTTTGAAGAAATTTAATGACAATTTTTTTGAAAAAAAAACCTTAAAAAGTTGAAATTTCTCGTCAGGGAGACGGGAGAGTAACAAGGAGACAAGTGCCTAGGAAAATACGAAAATAAGGTCAACAATTGGGAATAGATTTGTTTAAGTTATTTGCCATGTGTTACGGTTTAATTGTACCCGTCTCAGCAACATCAATTATGTGACTGATTTGTCGAAAAAATTTCTCGATAAAGACAACTTTCTTATCACATCATTTAGGTTAATTTCTTTTGGTTGAATAATAAACTATAAATTTTTAATTTAATTTGTTTTTGTACTATATTCAAATAAATATTTTGTATATTCACTAATTATAAACTGAGGAGATATAATTAAAAACAGTATCTAAAATTATTTGAATAAAAATTAATATAATATATTATAAAATTAAGGAATTAAAAAAATAAAAAAAAATATTTCAAAAAAAAAAAATCTCACTCACCCTCTCAATCTCGATCTCTCTCTCTCCAACATCACATCTTTCTTTGCAACCAAAGTACCAAACCCTACTCACTGTCTCTCTCTAACATATCTCATTCTCAAGATAAAGCCACTGGTGTAATTACTGATATACATAACGAAGGGTACACCCGTGAGCAGAGGAATAAATCTCAACACTCACTACTGCCAAGTTCAGCTAATATGAAGAGTACTTACTGTAACAAGGCTGAAGACTGCAATCATGGTCATCATGATCAGCACCATAGATTGTCTATCAACGGTTGTAACAAAAGAAAGGAACAGAGGTAGACTAGTGTGAGGTAGTCAGTTAGCTGAGGTGGCAGTAGAGGTTAGAAGTTAGTTAGGTTTTTTTTTTGTCGGGACTGGGTAATCCATCGAGTGAAATGGTGTGGGTTACAACAGCAGCCACGAAAGCATGTTGATGAAAGAGATCAAAGATGTACAGAAACTGTGCTTTAGGGCTAATGTATTCTGGGTATGCAATTTTAAAATAATTTCAGACTCATTCAACTCCAGATTTCAGCTACGAATTGTGGCCTTTTCATTTCAAACTTTTTTTTATTTATTTATATTTTTCAAATTTGAGATGTCTAAAAAAAATAATAAAAACAATATATCTTATCCCTTTAAGATTTCAAACCCTTTAAGATATCTTAAACGGTCAGCTAATTTGTAACTCATCGTTTTATTATTAATAGAAAATCCTATTCACGTTCAGAAGAAATACAAAGAAATTTAAATAATAACAGTAAATATTAGATAGGATAAAAATCCTATCTAATAACAATTTATTTAAAATTAAATCTAAAATAAATTATTTAAAAAAAATTCAATTGCATTACAAAGCATTCATTCATAATTTCATATCATACCGATACCAATGCATTGACAACTCTAGATATGCTTAGTACTGTGAAGCACTATTAATTAATTTTGCTTCACAATTAATCAAACAGTCAAACCTGAAAAAACAAACACCCCTAAAGTCCCGTCATGCAGCTGTTTTTCAACCCGTTTTCGTTTTTGTTTTCCAAAAACAATTTTGAATTCGTGTTCTTCAGGCTTTGTTCATTTTATTTTCCAAAAATGAAAAACAAAACTAGTGTTAACAGTGAAATATTTGAAAAACACAAAATACTTATTTGTCGTTTTTGTTTTTGTTTTTCAAAAAAATTAACAATAAAATTATTTTTTTTTTTACTTTTTTTGTTCAACCGTGACTTCTACAAAAGTCTTCATCATCTTCTCTCTTCCCATCTTCATCTTCCTTCTTCCTTCGCTGTCGCCACCGATCAGCTATGCTTCGCCGCCGATCAGCTCTACTTCGCCACTCTTCACCGCTCGTCACTATTCACCACTGGTCACCACCGATCTTCTTCGGTTGGTCTTCTTCGTCTCCTGCTCGTCTTCTTCTTCTTCTTCTTCTTCAATTGAACATGTTTTTTTTTATGTTTTGATTTGTGTGATGGGTTTTGACGCTGTTGAATCTGAAATTCTGAAATGATGCTTTGTATTATATGAAATAATTGTGATGGGTTTTGATGTTGTGGTTTTGATTTGTGTGTGATTTTGATGCTGTGAATGAAAGATTTATGAAATAATTTTGATGCTGGTTTTGATTTGTATGTGATTTGTGTGTATGAAATAATTCAGATTTTGAAGCATCATCTAGAATGTGCATCAGTTAAAAGAAAAAAACAACAGATGAAAATCTCATTTGTAAATTTTACTAAACTGCTCGAATGTATTTGAATAGCATTGTTGTGCTCTTTCAGAGTGTTCAAAACAAAAAAAAAATGTATTAATGTAATACTGATGAGGATTTTCTATTGTGATTTGATTGACCCGCACCGTTTCATGCTTCTTTTGATCTTCCTCAATTGTTTTTTTATTATTATAATTTCATGAGTTCAAAATGCTTCAAAATGTAGTGGCATAATATTTTGGTGCAAGTATGGTATTACTTTTGAGTATACTCAATTTGCCCTACCAACTCTTTTTAGATTGACGTGGAAGTGATATGATGCTGTCAATTTGAGATCATGTTTACCCTTGGTATATACAAGTTTATTGAACAAGTTGATATCAGTAATAGTGATGCAATCCATCAAATATCTTTTTGTAATCATTTGTAATCAATTTCAATTTTTCTTGTTAATGATAAATTAAAATTATTAAATATGACAAAAAAAAGATAGAGACTTTGATAAATTATTGACTCACTTTATATTCAAATTAAAAAAAATAATAATAGAAAAATTACGATTTTTGATATTTTTCGGTTAGCCTACCAGTTTTTATCATAGGCTACCAGAAGCGTTTTCGGATTTCGAAACTGAAACCAAAAACACGTTTTTATTTTTATTTTTCTTTTCGAAAAACAGTCAACGAAAAACGCTTACAAGACAAATCCTAAGTTTTCAAACGGAAAAACAAACAGCCCTTAACGTGAAGTACAAGTAATATGCTAGAACATGGACACGCATAACATGAAATCAATTCAATGTGGGTGAAACTGTGAAAGATATAGTGATCTCTCATGGGGTTTGATGATCGGAGGGAAAGCCAAATTCCTCCGTGTGATTGATTGTTGTATAAAATCATGATGATACAATGGCGTCCAAGTGTTGTTGGACCACCTTCCAAGTCCCCACCACATGTTTCTCCTCAGTAAGGCTCGCACCAATAGCAACCCTTATCACATACATTCCTCCAACAACGGCATGTGTCATACACGCTTTCCCACTTGCATTTATCTTCTCCAACAAAGTTTCAGTCACATTATTTGACTTCTTCTCCTTATCATTATCATCATTATCATCATTTTCATGTTTAAACAAGCTTGATGATGCTGAAACCTTAAAACAGACCATTGAGAAGTTTCTAGGAGCTACAACTTCAAACCTCTTATCACTCCTTACAAGCCCTTCAAAAACCTTTGCCATCTTCACATGGTTTCGTAGGAAGTTCCTCAGATTTCCCACACCGTAACTTCTCAGCACAAGCCATAGTTTCAAAGCACGAAATCTTCTGCTTAGTGTTATTTGCCAATCCTTATAGTCCACCACTTTCTTTGTATCACTAGCTTTGTTCCTCAAATACTCAGGATTTGTTGAGAGTGATTTTATAAGCGCACTTGGATTCTTCACCCAAAGGCAGCAACAATCTAGAGTGGTGAAGAACCATTTATGTGCATTGAAACTGAACGAATCTGCATTCTCAATTCCATCAAGAAAATGACGAAATTCTGGGCAAATACAAGCACTTCCCGCGTAAGCAGCATCGATATGGACCCATATCCCATATCTTTTGGTAACCTCACAAAGCGGCTGTAAAGGATCCACAGCCGCAATCCCAGTCGTTCCAATTGTAGCGCATAGAAATAATGGGATTAACCCATCTTCTATATCCGACTTAATTGTTTCCTGTAATGCCTCTGCGGATAGGCAGAATGAGGATGATTTCGAAGTCTTAACAGCTCGGAAATTCTTTGGATCGATTCCTGCAATATGAGCTGCTTTTTGGAGTGCACTATGAGTTTGATCCGACCCATAAACAACAAGCTTCCCAATGTTTTCTGTTCCGATTTTTCTCAGAGTTTGATCTCTTGCTGCAGTAAGTGTACACAAAATGGCCTCGCAAGTAGTTCCTTGAATAACGCCTCCTCCATTGCCACAGAAACGGAAAGACTTGGGAAGTTCGAGCATTTCCCCAAGCCAATCCATAACTAAATTCTCAAGCTCGGTTGCAGCCGGTGATGAGACCCAATTGAACCCCACAACATTAAAGCCAGAGCAAAGCATTTCGCCAAGAAACGATGCAGTGCTTCCACTGTTGGGGTAGTATGCGAAGTAATTAGGACTCTGCCAATGTGTTATACCGGGGACTATATGTTGTTCCACATCTTGGAGAATAGTCTCAATGGGTTCAGGATTATCTGGAGCGGATTGGGGCAAGGGTTTTCAGAGATAACCAGGTTCAACTTGGCTTCGAACCGGGTACTTCTCAACATTTTTGTAATAATCTGCGATGAAGTCAATAATCAAGTGGCCTTGCCTCCTGAATTCCTCTGCGTCAAAAGGCTGGTTAATGACTGCGATTGAGTTATTTTGGGCTTCATGATGGAATTCGATGCTACCCATTGGGATAGAAATGAGAAGATAGTGAAGTGGTTTGGATGGGAGATATGAATGGGTTTTTGAGGTGGTGGATATGGAATTCAATTGTGAAAACTAACTGCAAGTTTAAACGTATATATAGTATTCCATGCATGGCCATATATTAATTAATTATCAACGTGCCTAAAAAAACTCTGAACTTGCCAACCAGTCAATCACTGTAATGAAATTTGTATTATTTGAATGCACACATGATCAGCGTGGATGAGAAAAAAATTGTGTGATGTGATTTGTCTTGGAAATGGAGATAACATATGATTCCGTAATCAAAAGAAAAACAAGAGTGGGGAACTGGGGGAGTATGGCCATGGCTAGGTACATATAGAACAAGGTTAGTCTTATTTGATCATTTAATTCAATGTTAAAGGTTCCCACACATTAAGGCCTTGTTTGTTTTTTTCTCTTAAATCAGAATGGGTCTTAAATAATTCCATGCAGATGTTTGGTTTGTTTTTCAACAATCTGAAATCTTAAAAAGTAAAATAATAATAATAAACTTGATTTAAATTTTATCTTTTTTTTTACCGTATCTATCTATCCACTTATCTAATCTGTTTTCATCGTAAAATAATAGTAAAATAATAAACAATCTGTTTGGTTTGATGGTTGTTCCTCCAAATCTGTTTTCTTGAAGGAGGAGAAAAAAAGTATTACTAGATATCAACTTGTATCCAATCTTTGGATGACAATTTAAGTTGTAATACATGTGGCAATTTAGATAAGTGATTAATAATATATATTCGGTTGACAATTGACTAATTAATCATAGGTTATAATGCAAGTTCGGAATATATATACTTATTAATTGTTTAAGTTGCATTTTTTTTAAGTATTACATTTACAACTATTATAATTGGACTGTCGGAACCTGCTAAGATCAAACAATATATGTACAGTATGGATAACTGTCCTCACTAACCAGGAGAAAACTTCTCACACATATTTGTAAAATATATATAGTGAGACTCAAACCTTTGGCCACCAAATTGCATTACATGTGGCGAATTAGATATTGATTAATATAATATATTTTCAGGTGACAAGTGACTAATCATAGGTTATAAAGCAAGTTGGAAATAAAATTATACTTATTAATTGTTTAAGTTAAATTCCATGTGGCCAATTAAATAAGATATATATTGTTACAAATCTTTAAATTATGATTTGGGATTTGGGGATGGTCTTCTACCACTTTGATATGTGGATATATTTATCCACCAAATAAATCATCTCATTCTAAAGTTAGTTTTGAATCCCCATCATTCAAGGGGATATATGTGGACATATTCATCCACCAAATGAACCATTTTATTATTTTATGGCTCTAATTGATACATCTACGAGATGATCACATGTTTGTTTATTATCAAACATCTCCATATTACTAGCACATATTATTAGTTTTAGGGGCATAATTTTCAAATTATCAAGTCAATGTGCCCAGATAATATCAGTGAATTTACTTATAAGATATTTGATAAATATTGCAAAGCAGTTGGGATTGATGTTCAACATCTAGTTTTCAAAATACTCATAATCAGAATGAATCAGCGAAATCATTTATCAAATGTCTCTAGGTAATTGTGAGAACTTTATTATTTCAATACGATTACCAATTCTATATGGGGACATTCTATATTACATGTTGCTGCATTCACCTCTGACCCACTACTTATCATCATTTTTTTTACCATTACAACTTGTTATTGGTCATTAACTTGTTCACTTGTTAAGATATTTGATTATGTTGTATATCTCTTAATTGCATCTCTGGCATGATCTAAGATAAGACATCTATATCATTCCGAGATTAATGTTGATTTTGATTAATCTACTGTTAGATCGTTTAAACTTCTGGTAGTTTATATTTTATGCACAATCTGCATATTATTTTATTGATTAATTTCCAAATAGAAAGTTTATCCAGAAAAGAAGAGTAAATGAAAAGTTACTTTTATACAAAATTGAGATATCAGTTTAATTCTTTATATATGTAATAAACGTGTATCATCTCAATCTTCGTATCGCTCAAATATAAAAGATAATTGATTATTAAATGATTATTAATAAGTTACCTAATATATTAAAGGTTACAAAATTTTATAAGTTGGCATCTCATAAACCCCGGTTGGGTGATTGTTCCTGAAAAACGATCAGAGTAAAAGGTAACAAATAAGTTACCTGATATATTAAAGGTTACAAAATTTTATAAGTTGGCATCTCATAAACCCCGGCTGGGTGATTGTTCTTGAAAAACGATCAGAGTAAAAGGCAACAAATAAATTATCTGATGCAAATCATAAGTTTGTGAACCTTTTTTGAAAGGTATTGTTATCAATATCCTAATATAAACAAAACTCGAGTTATGAATAAATCAACTATATAAAAGTCTGATATATCTAAAGAAACGCAAGTCTATGAAATAACTAAATCCATTAAAATGAAAGAAATCTCAACAGAGATATAAGAATATAGAAATTGAGAAAATTTCTATAAATCATACAAGTCTATGAAATGAATAAATCCATTAAAATTAAAAAAACTCTAAACAATGATACAAGAATATAGAAATTGAGAAAATTTCTATAAATCATACAAGTCTATGAAATGACTAAATCCTGGACATATGTACACTATACTATTTTTCCTTTCAATCAAGTTTTGTCTCACTGGGTTTTTCTGATTAGGTTTTTAACGAGACTGTTTTAAGAATATCCAACACCATTAGTTCCAGAAGATCATTGTATATATTGTCTAGGTTTTGTCCCAATAGGCTTTTTTTTTTAGAAAACTACAATACAAATGGTGGAAATCCAAAAAGGAGTGTTATAATTGGATGGTTTACCACCGCCTCTCTCCACTAGCACCACCTTGCTTTATCCACTTGGTAAACTTCATCATTAAGCAAGTGAATGCCTATATATATATATAAATAAATATATATATATATATATATATATATATATGTATGGCTTTCTATTGTAATTATTTGAACCCTGAAAATTATCTCATCTCTGTCTCCTCTCTCTCACTTTATTCATTATTTATTTTTTTTATTTACAACAGTATGATGCCAGAACTCCAATTTTTTATTTGTTTTCAATTAAGATGGTGCTACTTGAACGGATTGTTATCAAGCTATATGGGTGTGTTTATTGCCAAATCACAGAATTGTATTAATAGCAACATAAAATTTGGCTTTTATCATATATTTCCAGCTAGCAAAGTTGCTAACTAGATGGAGGAAATAATAGATGAATAGACAATTAATCCAAACGTGGAAAATACATATATTCGTTTTGTGCAGAGAATCGAAACGTGGAAAATACGTATATTCGTTTTGTGCAGAGAATGACCTTTATTTTGGTGCCAAATAAATTTCACCAACAGTTAACGATGACCTTTATTTTGGTGGGACCGCTTTGGCCTTCTCTCTGTGAAGAGCCAAGTTTGCAAGATTTGGCCTTTGCCTCCGTTAAGAGGCAAGTTTGGGAGAATGTTGATCCCATTTGTATCCTTTCTTTGTCTCTTTAATGAATACAGTTTGTTTAAAAAAATTGAATTTGGATCAGAAAAATATTTCAGTATTTATATTCAGTCATTGAGATCATACTATATATGATATAAATATATATATATAATTTATTTAGACCACATATATGTCAGATGGATTTTTTATTGGGATAATATTATCATCTCTAGTTATTATGCGAAAGATGAAGTAAACTACTGCATATCTAGTTTATGTCTTCTTATAATTACATTTATTCGTGCTACTTTTTATGTAGATTATATAATAGTTTTATACATATTAATTCTATACATTCTTGATTAGTTGTGTTAGATGTAAAAATGAGTTTCAGGCTAAATACTTGGCATGTGATTTGAACAAACCTAATATATTATGATCGGATTATAGTTTACAAGAATAGAGACTAGTGGGGTGAACTATAAGTCCCGATTATTGCTCTCTCTAATCCTTCTCTTCTAAAAATATTCAAAAGCCCCTTTTTTGTACAAGTAATGTGGTCTATATAGGCTTGACTTCTGACACGGCCGATTCACTGGCTACATGCGATTGGCTGGACTGTGACAGGTGTTCCTGGCATGTCAGAGATATGTCGCCCCATTGGTAACCTCTGATGATCACGTCGGATGACGTGGTATCCGAGCATTGTCTCGAGGGACTTCAGCAATTGTTCGGTGGATCACTATATCGGAGGATGTAGGTTCGGCCCTGGAGTCGATCGGTGTCCGTACCTACGGTAGGGTCCAAAATGAGGCCTAACAAGTTGCAAGGATGAAAATATCCATGGATTGATATATCGGTATCACGATTTGACTGAAATATTGATGCATATATCAATATCGACTGATATTGACTTAAAATTTACGGAAAGTATAGAAATTTAGTTTAAAACATTTTAAAAAATTAATAAAACTTAAAAATAAGTTAAAATAATCAATATTCTAACCCAAAAAGCAAATTTTCTTAAAGATATTTAATATCTAACATTTATATGGTATAAATATGAATATAATGCACACGAGCAGTATATAAAATCTTTCATTAAAATTTTATTCTTTAATATTTTTCATTATACCGATGACATAGAAATTTTAATACCAAAAAGAATACCTAAATGATTCACACACTGTTTGACTACCGTCTTGATTCATACAATATTGATACCATATATTTAGAATTTGAATGGTTTTCTATATATATAATCACAAACATTCCGCTGGGTAGAGCCGTAAACTATGAGAGAAGAAACTTTCAAAGTGATAATACAAATTTTGACCATTTATCCGTCAATATGGATATTTTCATCATTGGTTGCCATTTTCCACCATGATTAAACATTTACCGATTGCTTAAAAATTATATTTTATGTTCTTTCCATACTCAATTTTCATGTCATGGAAATATATTACATTAAATTTTAAAAAAAATGGATATAAAAACATTAGGAATATCATCAATTTTTCAAATTACATCGACAGATATATCACCGATATTTCAAGGAAATATCATGGATATTTCACGGATATATCATGGATATTTCACGGATATATCCATAATATTATGTCTAAAGCACTGACGATGCAAACAGAAAAGAAGATTAAAACGACTCCAACAAGTCAGAGTTTTACTAAATTAGTAACACATTTCCTTTTACTTGTACTCCAAGATTTATGGTTCTATGCATGTATAAATAGACCCTAAAAACACCCAAAAGGGTTAACAAATCATTAGATATTCGAGAGGGCAAGAGAGGTTCAGCTTGTAACGATTTCTTCATAGTGGATTATTTCCTCGCCTTTACCGGCAACCGTAGTTTTTTTCCTTCTGGGTTTTCCACTTAAAATCTTGTTTGTATGATTTCTTTTCATTCTTCTTGATTCGTTATATTTTACTGCTAACTCATTGCAACTTGTTCGACGCGTGATCGAATTTACGTAATCCCAAAAGTCACTGTCAACAGAAATTATAAATGATAATTATGAAACTCATAATACCGATGATTGTAGACAAATGCATGATTAGTCTAAATGAAAAGAAGTAATTCAAGAGAATTGACTTTATAAGCCAAACATAAGTATTTAGACCAATAGTACTCCAAACACTTGGAGATGTCAAACTAGTTGGACATAATGGGTTCTTTATATTGAAACGTAATGAGACAAACGAGTTCGTGAGATATGAGGCACGATTCGTAGTACAAGGTTTCTCACAAGAAACTTGATATTCAATATTGTTGAATACAATTACGTTTCAAATTTTTGATAAATTTGGATGCCTTTAAAATGCTTGAAATGCGTCTTCTAGATGTAGTAACCATTTATCTATATTGTTCATTCAGTGTAGATATTTATAATCCCTGAAGGATTTAAAATGCTAGAAGCATATAAATCGAGATCTCATTATCTGTATTTGATGAACCTACAAAAATCCTTATATGGATTAAAAACAATATGGACAGGTTTGGTATAACCGTCTCAGTGAATATCCAATAAAATAAGGGTATAATAATTATATTATATACTCATGTGTCTTCATAAAAAAATCAGAATCCGGATTTGTTATATTCACAGTTTATATTGATAATATAAATTTAATTAGAACTCTTTGAGAGCTTTTGAAAACTGCTGATTATTTGAAAAGTGAATTTGATATGAAAGATTTAGGAAATATACAATATTATATCGGCCTAATGATCGAGCATAGATAAAGTAGAATGATTGTCCATCAATCAGAATATGTTTAAAAGATCTTAAAAGATTACATATGGATATTACTTACCTTTTTAAGTAATCATATGGTTGTTAGAACTCTTGATCCTAAGAAAAAATCAATTCCAACAATAGAAAATACCTAGAAAGTTGCTACCTAGATGGAAATAATAGATGAAATAGACAATTAATCCAATGTGGAAAATACGTATATTCGTTTTGTGCAGGGTGACCTTTATTTTGGGTGCCAATAATTTTTTCAATAGTTAACGATGACTTGTATTTTGGGGGACCGGTTTGGCCTTTTCATCATTAAGGGTGTGTTTGGTACGTGGTACAGGACAGGACAACATGGGACAGTTTCCTCTGTTCCACGTTTGGCACGACAATAACAGGAACAGCACGGGACAATGTGGGACAAAAATAAGGAAAAAACCGTCCCACCTCAGACCATGGGACTACTTGTCCCATGGTATGGGACAAGTGTCAGAAAGACCAATTTACCTTTCATATGTTCAAAAATTACAATTATATCCATGTATATATATATACATATATA